>OU343114.1:70529293-71129293 GCA_910594885.2 Bibio marci | reverse complement strand
TTATTACATATTTTAAAAGTTTTTTTTTTGATTTATTTATATATAAATTTTTTTTCTATTTCGAAAGGTTAATGTACTTGAACTTTAAAAAAAGAAAAAATTCCATAATTAATAAATAAAATCAATGCGACTGTGACACTGTCAATTCTGTGTATCATAAAAGTATAATTCTTTTGAAAACGTATTCGACGGTTATAATTTACATTTGAATAAATTATTTTAAGTTTTTCAAAACGATATATAATATCGTCATTGGTTATATACTATGGGATTACTATAAACAGTTTCTTCATTCTTGTACACCAACTGTAGGAAAATTGGTTTTACATCTCTGCCTAGATATGCATCAGAAGAAATTTATTGTTTTGATTTTACAAATTGCAGCAGTTATTCTATTTCAAATTGTTAGAATCACAATAATATAGTTTACTTTATTTCTAGAAATTATGTTATTTGAGGGTAAATTTCATGCCATAGTAATTAAAATGTAGTTTGAATATTCTCTTGTATAACACATGTTTGTACACATATACTTATCAGCACACCCTCGTGTAAAATAACAATATATATTTAAAACAAGTAATAGAGATTATTGCTCAACAATGTAATAATATTTTATATTTGTTATTCATTCGTATTATTATTCGACAAATAAAATATTATTAATTCTTATTTTGTATTTGTAGGTGAAAGGGTTGATCATTTAAAAGATAAACGGGAGAATATAATCCCTTTGAGTAGATGAATATCGGTACCACTAATTTTTTCGCTTGTCGTCATAGCCGGACATTGACATATGACAAAAAACGGTTCCCTTGAATTGTTCAGTGATATCTCATAGTCGTCGTTAATTTTAATATAATAATTATTAAATTTATTTATTTTATTATAGCACAACAGAAGCAGTTCAAACTTGTGCCGATCCAAATAATAATTTATTATTTCAAATATTTATAATTATTGGATTTGTTTTATTAATAATGAATATTATTTTAGTGATATTAATAAAATATATTGATTATAATATTTTGTTAAGTACGTACAAAAACCGTAACCAATAATTTATTCAATTTTAAATTCTCAGTTAATTTTTAGTTGCGTATATTCTAAAATTATAATATTAATTAATATTTAATTATTTTACCATTAGTAATATTTATATTAATATCGGCCGGTTCATCGTTTGGTGTAATTTATATAAAAAACTTTTATATAAATATAATTCTTGAAATATTATTTTTAAGTAGTGGTAATTGTGGTGCACTAATAAGTGCAATAATTGCAAATTTATATCCAACATCAATTAAGTATAATTATATATTTTTAATTAATTAATTATAAATGTCGTACACTTCAAATTAATAAAATCTTAAATTTGTATATTTGTAATTACTTCAGAACAATGGCAATTGGTGTTATTTTATTGATGGGTCGTTGTGGATCTGTAGTTGGCAGTAATGTATTTGGTTTTATGCTTAATAATTATTGTAATTTATTATTTATTTTTTGCGGTGGACTTTTATTAAGTAATTTATTTTGAATTTTAAATTAATTTAAATTCAAATATTAATAACAAAATGTTACTGTTTAATAATTCGTTTATTTTTTTTAGGTTGTGTTCCTATGATATATATTTTAATGCATTTGAATAGAGTTAATAGATGATAATATGTACAAGTGAAAAATGTTGTGTGTTATTTTAATTTGTATAATAAAAAATTTAATTTTTTGTAATTCGTTTTTTATTTTTTATAATTGAATTTTTCAGGTTTTTAAAATTTTTTTAATATAAGTTATAAAAATATTTTCATTTTAATTAAACTTTAATAAAATTAAATTTAAATAAAATATTTTACTTTACGGTAACGGTGACAGACTTCCAACTCATGGATTTATATATATGGATATTGAAGATTATAGCACAATGTAATCTTAATGTTTAACTCAACCATCGAACTATAAACGGAACATATATACGAATATTAGTGTTATGTTCCGAATTATATTTACATTCAATTGGGCAAGGTTATCTGCTATATAACTTGGCGACAAATCCATTGATATATGGTTTGGAGAAAAATGGGAAAGTTAGTAGTAGATCGACTACAACCAATTCGCCCCTGGATTTGTTACGTATTGTTTTGTTATTCGCAACATTAAATCTCACAGATAGATTTTCATATTCATTTATTTCTCGGTGTTAGTCTTTTGATAAGCTTTCGCATTCTAAACTTGTTGGCAAAATTATTAGCGATAGGATTCAATTATATATTTTGTTTTTGTATCATGCGTTGAATATTGGTCGGCCATTCATAGCATGTGTTACTGATTTTAATCCATTTCCTGAGTGGTGATTAGCTTAAAAATTGTATGTTTTTAAATATTGACATGTGTAAAGTAATGAATTTGATACATAAAAATAATACAATCACTTATTCTATATTAACACATTGAACTATTGTATAATAATGGTATGATTACTGTATGAAAATAAATACAACATGTGGCCTCATAACGACTTATATAATACACGTACTCGTACGCAGAATTTAATACTTGTAGCTTATACCTATAAACAAGTACGACAATATGGTGTAAAGTCTTACGTCTTATTTACAATTAGCTGGTGTCTGGTTATGCATTGTGGACATTTATATACTATAAAACATAGAACAACATATTTTATCAAAGTACACTTTTATATTATAATTATACAATTAATTTTTTAACAAACAGCAAAACGATGCTGTATAGAAAACTTTATTTATTGATTAACCTATAAAAAATAAAAAAGTAGCAGCGCTCCACTTATATCCAAATTATATTTTTTTTTATAAATTAATTCATTTGACCCAAAACTACAATGTATACATTTTAGAAATAATACATATACAAGGTATTCGTAACGTTCACTATAACATATAATACCAATTGTTATGTAATATGTATTTTAGTAGTAGGAAAAGTGAAAAATCGATAATTTTAAGGTCGCGTGAGTATGAAACGAGTATGATATTTTCCCAACTTGCATATTATATGTATTATAAATACAATATACACCTATACCAAATATACAATATATAATTATATATGTGTTATAGAAAGATAAAGTATAGAGAACATTTATAGGTTGCATTTTTATAGTTGCTGCAATGCGACACATATTTATACTATTTAATTTTTCTTATACCATAAATTATAACAAATAAATGTATAGTATTTTCTTGGAAAATTATTTATTTATAATTTAATAACATATAAATTAATACGATATTATTGAAAGAAAAATAATAATAATATACTTTTTTCCTTTCTATTTTTCATTTCAGGTTTGTTACGTATTTAATATTTTTCAAATGGTATTGTAAATATTATATGACCATTTATAATGGTTGCAAATAATAAGGTGTTACGTGTTTCTGTCATTACTAAGCTCAGTATTAACAAATGAGTTGAATATCCAATTTATACATATCATCATGTGCAGATATATTCACAATTTTTTAAAAAGTAATTATGTATTTAATATTTTTTTATATAATTTAAAATTATAGTAAGAATGAAATTTCGTTTCTGCTAATGTGATTTTATTTATAGACAGTGTTACCGTTTGCTGCTGTTTTGGTATGATCATATACTATCGAAATTGTAACT
The DNA here is from genome assembly GCA_910594885.2 of Bibio marci. Taxonomy (NCBI): domain Eukaryota; kingdom Metazoa; phylum Arthropoda; class Insecta; order Diptera; family Bibionidae; genus Bibio; species Bibio marci. The sequence goes on along the minus strand of OU343114.1, from coordinate 71,125,639 downwards.
TTAGCATATATAATTATTTTGCTTTTCTATAGATATCGGCGGCAAACATCTATAGGAAAAAACTATACAAAATGATATTTTACTATAATTATATGAATCAACACTTAATTAACATTTTTAATTTGTATCTATGTGTAAATTATACAATACTGTTGATTCTGAAATCAGTTACATTTATGTGCTGAACTATATTCACTTTAAGTAGATCTAAATAATCTTGCTATATATATATTCCATAAGTTATAATAATCAAGAGGGTACGATAATCTTATCTTATACTAGAGTAGAGTGAGGATTTACTTTTTTGATTTTTTATAATTTGATTGTTTTATGGTTGTTTTTTTGACGAAATATTATTTATAGTTTGAATCAATGTTCCTTAGATTAGGAAGTATTATTAAATACATTTATTTCGTCAATAAGATTTTAATTGGTTTTATAAGAGTCAACTACAAGTTCACTCCAGTAGCTTAGGTAACTTTGAAAAGTAGTTGCGGGACAACTTTACAAGTGCTTTAATTTCAGAGTAATTCATATAAGATATCTTTTATGGATATTAATTTTATTTGAGAAGTTTAAGAGGTCGGAACAACATACATAGTCCATTTAAATTCAATGAAATCTCATAAAGTATTGATATTTCTTAACTCATATTATTATTATTTTTATTAAGTAACACAATCGGTACACTAAAAGAAAAATACTTGTAATTATTGATTCCTATAAAAATTCTTGGTAGAACGTATCACATTTTTTAATATAATCACAGCTTTCAAATATTCTTGGTAATAATCATAAATATTTTACTAACTTAAAGTCACTTTGTAAAACTAGAAAAACGAAACATATTAAGTTTTATTAATTTAATGTGTTAAAAATGACAAATATCAACTTGCTTGCACTTTCATTTCTTAATCTTTAATCAAATATATTTTTTTTAAGAATGGGATAGTTTATAACCAACTCCATAGCAAAATCTCTAGCAACACACGAAACTGCTTTGAATCCTTTTTTTTCTGAAAATAACAAAGTGTCAATCCACTGTAACTTCTAAACTATTGGTCGGATTGTTATGAAATTTTCACATATATCTTTTGAAGATTGACGCAATTGAAATACCATACGACTATTGGCGGTTAAGCTTCTTTGCTTTTTGATCCATTTGTTATGTCTTGCTTATTCTGTATATAATATAATAATAAACATTAACTCTTTTGCACTTAATTAATTTCCTGTAAAAAAATATTTGTCGACTTCTTCTTCTTGCTCTGATAAACAAATCTGTACTAAACGCTCTGTGGGGTAAATAATTTCAAAGTAGACAAAATACACGGTTTGTGTTGTATATTCTAAAGTCATGTGGATAAAATGGTTTTTGGTATCTCAGTATATTTTAAAATCCGGCATGTTGATAAACATGTACAAAATTTGGTACTGAAAGTATATTTATATGTACTCGCAATATAACATCAACTTGCCGATGATATAAAATCTATATGAATAAATTAGGATGAGGAATGATTCTCAATCAATATTTATATACATGCATTCGATGCTTAATGCATTTTGTAAACTGTGGTACTTTGAGAATAATTTTTTTTTTACAATATTGTTAATAATTTTACATCTAAAAACTACACATTAAGTTATTTTAGTTTACCAAATGGTAACGTTAATTTGACAATAAACTCAATATTTGTATATTGATACTATTTTGATAACTTGGTGAGTAGGTTTAACTCAATATTTTATGGATTATTGTCTTTTGGATTTTCTTTGTGATTTAGTGCTTTTTATTCTTTAATGTGAATATTTGATTTAATTTATGCCATCGGCACGGCTCGGTAAACTTCCTTGTTGCAGTGATTTCAGTTTATACAGACTGTGTTATCACGATTCTCACCACATTTCACAAACGACGACTTTTGATTAGATTACAAATATCAGTAGTTTTTTACAATGGAGTAGAACTTGTTATATTTATAAACAGCGAAAATACTTTATTGCGGAGCGTATTAAATGTATAGTTTCATTACAATTTTAAATTAAATCATTCGCGGTCAATAAGACTCTAAGACAATAAGATTATAAACAATCTCTTATTGATACACATTCCTTTATAATTAACTACTATAATATAATATTTGTATTTGATATTATTCTACTAATTTTCATATATGTTGATTTATGTATCATATTTGCATAATACTAATATACTATACGAGTATACACACAATATATTAAAAAAATATACACCAACACCTTTTGTTTATATCCTTATTATGCATTTTTCATACATGGATTTTCTTAAATGATAGTGCAAATCTTACTTTATTATAAAAATGTCATGTATATTTAATGGATAACCTGTCTGTTGTATGTACGAATCGTCTGTGAGACAGCGTGTGAGTTTCTATTTATCTGTGTATAGAGAAAGATATATAAAATAAAATTAAATGTTTTTTTATCGGACCATAAAAATAAGTTATTTTTTATGTAAATGCAAAGATTTATTATGTTAATATTACATGTTTTATTAACATCATTTGAATTTTACTATGTTAATAAAAACAAACAGCCGCGATTGAAATAATGTTCATTATTATATGTGACATTAGCTTGACTTGTATAATTTAATATCACTTGGATGATATTTTTCTTATGGATAATGTAATATATAAATTTTTCAGTTTTCTTACTTATACACTGAAATGTGTTTGTGTTTAATTTAAACATTTTTTTCAAATTTTATATTCATTTAACATTGTTATTGTAATTCTTGAAAAAAAAAAAAATTTATCAATTTAAATTACATTTTATCTGAAATTGACACAATAAAAGACATCTCTAAATTAATTTTCAATACGTTTTTACTCTATCTAACATATAGCGTAGAATTTTCTTCCCTTAACTTTCTGTAATATATTACATTATTTTTTGATATATCTTTTTTCTATATATGTTATTTATGTGAAAAATTTACAGAATTTTATTTATTGTTAACGCTCTTCTTTGTGCATGCATTGGTTTAATTTGATTTGTTGATTATAGTATATGCAATACAATTTTTATTTTTAATACAGTAAAAATATAGTTTAATTGCAATTATATTATCTTTAAGCACCAAGATAATTTTTCCTGCATGCATCCATATATATATATATAATTATGCACCATATATCAATATTATATTACTTGCTTTTCAGCGATATTTATTTATTATAAATAAATTCACTCCATTGGTATCTATTTTTTCTGAGTTGAACGATGATCATAAATATTTTTACATACATAGATACTGAAACAAACGTCAAATAAATACGGATAGTTGACAATTGTTTCCAGTACCTTTCCCTATATACTTGAATGGAGTGTGTAATTTTATTCGCAAAAATGCAATGCAAAAATTGATTGTTGGTGTGAGGTGAATTGAACAATTGCAAAAATTTATTAATTATTGTGAATTTTGTTGTTATTATCTACTTATTAATTTAGTGGTGAAAGTGTACGGTTAAAACTAATCCAATAATTCCCTTCGGAAGAATTACGTTATATTTTCGACGTATTATATAGGTAATTAATATAAAATCTATTAAATAAATTTAATATTGATGTATTTTTATATACACGTACACAACGTACTCTATTTGTGGAAAACAAAAAAAATGTTTCGTATTATTCTGAATTTATTATTTATTTACGTGTGCTCCTGAATTTTTAAAATTATATCATTTTGTTATATTTTAATATGGGTAATTTGTTTGAGGTGAATTATCAATGAATTGATTATTTATTTATATATAGTACATGAAATTCGATTTAAAGCGTTAATGTTAATGTTAAAAATTAAAAATATTTATAATTTTTTCGATTTTTGCTGTGAAAATGAAACACAGCGCAATTTTATTGAAAAAAATAACATCGCATAATAAATAGGCCAAGAAATAAATCATTATTAAAAAAAAAACAAAAGTTTGAAAAATGTTCGTTGCACTGTGCATCGCATTTATGTACGCATAATCATACACACACACACACACATTTAAACTTTTATATACATTTTTTTTTTGGGAATTGTACAAGGACTTCCAGTGTTCTTCTTCTTTTTTCTTTTTGTTTTACCTGTTTTTTTTTTCATTTTACTTTTCAATTAGTTCTTATACATTTTATTTTCGCCATTATTATTGCTTTCTTATGTTCTTTTAATTGTGATAACCGCGTGTCGTATTTATTTAATTTAATTTTAATATTAACATAATTAATATATATATTATATTATGGTAATATTCAATATTTGTAGATTTATATTAGATATTAGTTTTTTCTTAACTTAAAATTAATAGAAAAGGTGTAAATTAGTAAATTTTTGTGTAACACAATATGAAAATATATTTTATGTGTTTTTTTTTTTTTTTTTTCTTATTAAAATCGGTAATAGTGACGTGACGCGTCCCATATATTTTAGAGTAGATTTTCAATTTGCGATATAAAAAATATTATAAAATACATAACATTTTATAAAATAATTGGATTTTGGTGAGTTTTATATTAAAATAAATATTAAAATATATATAAAAAATAATATTTAAATAAATTTGGAAAAAAAAAGAAGAAAGAATACACTTTGTTGTTGTACTCAAATTGATACGCATAATTATTGTCACAATTATAATTTACTAAACTATCAGAATAATGTTCCATCATATTCTATAATATTTGACTGTATTTAAATTTGATATATAGTTTTCGTACTATTAATTATTAAATATCGCATAAAAACGTGATCAGAAATCTTGACCATAAAAAGAAAAACCATTGAATTACGTTTTAAGATTACGGTTGCATTTGTTATAGGCAATGCATTACACATACATTTTCTACTGTCCGTGCATTAGAGTAAAGAGACGATATATTTTTTATAGAATTTTTAAAACAATTATATTATGTAATTAGCGACACGAAATTTGTCTTCTTTTTGTGTGTGTGTGTGTGGTATTTAATGTACATAATTGCAACAAAAAATATATAAAATCTATATTATAACAGGTTAACATTAGACAATAGAGGTGCTAGGTAACGAGGGGAACCGTTACCTTATGTATATAATTGTGATGCGTACGTGTGTATATTTTGTTTTGTTATGCGAAAAAAAATGGTATAGTAAAAAGGGGAATGAGGTAAATTGTGCACACTATTTTTCAGTATATCAGTTTAGATTATGACTTTTGTGAGTAAAAGTAATATAATAAATTAAAAAATAGTAGAGAAATTTCGCGATGGCAACAGATTTTGTTTGAAAAAATTCTAAGCAAAGAATTTTTATGCGCACATGGATGGTGGGTAATATTTTATACTATATAATCTGAGAAAATTATAGCTGAGATCCGCAAACAGTAATATGTTACAAAAAAACACAATTTTTTTTTTATTTTGTATTAACTATTGTTATCTACTGATGCGAGATGAATATTTTTGTATAAAGTATAGTGCCTAATGTTACAAATTTGAAAACTATTCGTTTTTAATTTATGTGAATTGGTATTTTTTGTTGTTGTAGTAGGGTAATATACAACAAATTATATAACTTTTGAAGTTTAGAGACAGTGGCTGACACTCACCCACTACTACTTGGGGTTACATTAAACTTATTACAGAACGATTTATACGTTTTTCTTGAAATTCATAATAAAAAAAATCTAACGTTTAGTGGAAGTTATGTTTTTCCATTTATGCTGAATATTCTTATTACAATTAATGGAGAACCATATATTTGATTTTTTTGATATTTGGCACTTAAATATTTAATGATAAGTTCTGTAGTTCAGTCCTGATGGGTTACAATATAGTCTTTTACCGATTCTACAGTCATTGATACGGCGTCCTGAATATATTACCATTAGAATTACTAAAGATCGCACTTATCGGATTGTCTTGCAATTTTGCATTTAATGATTAGTTCTAATATTTACTGGAAGTCATCGATACCAACACTCCTAAATAGTTAGTTAGTTAGGTTAATAGGTACTAAGGGTGAAGTTGGAGGGTTGTAGGGTATTTGTAGTGAAAGTTACTGCTGACGGTAGAGATAAAGTCGAGTTGAGATAGTAAATGATTTAGGAGTATAGTAGATACGCGTGTTTGAGGGGAGGTAGAATGAAGTGTTGCAGAGGAGTTACCTAGGTATGTTATAATTGGAAGTTGTACTCGAATTTGTTGAAGATGTATGAGTAGGAGGCTAACGGGCTTGAGGGAAGATAATATTGACGCTTGGTAAGAGTATGTTGACAAGTAGGATTGTATTGAACGTTTGCAACATCGTGTGAAATACCTATAAGTTAATGAAATCAAAAGATTTGTGAACGAATCTATATTGTTAAAATATTTTGTACTCGAATTTGTTGAAGATGTATGAGTAGGAGGCTAACGGGCTTGAGGGGAGATAACATTGAGGCTTGGTAAGAGTATGTGGGCAAGTAGGAAATTTATTTAAGATTATTTGCAATGTTAATGTGGAGGCAATTTTTATGAACGAACTTGTTTTTTCTTGCTTTTTTTTTTATATGTTTGTTTAATGTCATAACCGTTTATTAAACGATTGAATGATATAGCGTTGGTGTTCGATTCAGCTTGACTCCCTCTGAATATTAACAATAAAATAAATGTGATGGCGCGTAAATTGTTAATCGAAATACTAAAAATATTTACATATAATCAGACTTTGGATATATATTATATAATATATATATTGTTATGAATTTCTAAACTATATATATTCTACATAACTTAAACCATTTCATTTGGTACCAAAATACTATACATTATATACTTATAAATAAATGTATTTGTATATTATGTGAAAAAAGGGGATACATTATATGTGAAATATATATATTTCATATATATAAAATGTAAGATAAACTGTTGAATAAATGTTCCATATTTTTCTTATTTCACAATACATAAATGTATCAACATTAAGTTTAACATTACACATGGGAATAAAATGACATGAACGATACCGATTATTTACTATATAATACTTTCGAAAAATATCCAGTATATCAGAGTGTAATCATTTTGTTAGGAAATCCTATATTCACATACGTGTATGTATACAAGTAATCTTAAATATAAACTCGTAAGCTTATTTATTTAATATACGCACATATGAGATGCATACCAGAAAAAAATAAAAATATATATTTACATTATCATGTAATGTGAAAGAAAATAATAATAAGTGTGCTAAAAGTATTAAGTAGCTAGCTATACAATTGAAAATGTACAGATTTTGCAAAATTTTATGTAAAGAAAAACATACAAACTTTAACGAATATTCGTATACCAAAAGTAAAGTGTGTTAATTATAATTTTTAATTCTGGCGCCAGATGTTTTCTCACACAGTACGTAATCGCAATTATGTGATAAACCTCAATCGTGTGTTGGTTAAAGGAAACAAATTTGCACATTTATTAAAGTAATTCAAACGCATTGCCTGTTGTTTATTTGATATGTAAAATGATTTTTAAGTTCGGACAAAGGGTTGTCTAATTAAATTTGATACAAAACTTTGTAAAACTGCTTTGGAAATATACCAATAGATGTAAAAAGTTTTACGGTTAACTTTGTTTAAGTAAATGAAATGATAAATCGTTTTGCATAAAATTTGATGAATGAATGATGGAAGAATCGTCAAACATTAACAAAGAACCGATTCCTTCATGAAAATTCATTGACGCTCTGTGCATTTCTGTACAACAACTCATTTATTTTACAATTTTTGTATAATTCTTAAACTTTTTCTATTTTATTTTTACGAAATTTGTGATTTTTTTTCTGATTTATATATCAAACTTAAATTATACATATATGATCAAAGAAAATATATATATTAATAGAGTTTTCCATTACTTTTATATTATAATATTTATAATAATATCGAGATAAAATTTTTATATAAAACTTTTTGATTTGTATTTGACATATGAATCATAAATATGTGAAATTTACTTTCATAGAAGTATAGGAATGCGAAATACTCGTATCGTAAAAATATGTAAATATTTCACAGAAAATATATACCTATATACTTAAAGTAAAATATAAAAAGTTTTAATATTGTTTAAGTTTTTTTTTGGTTCCCTGAAATAAACAAAAAAGCTCTGCTTTTATATACATTATACTAACTCTTAATGGGATACGTGCATAAATAAGTTTTTCATTTTATATTCTATATTATATTTACTTTTTAACTTTACAGAAAATATACCATATACCTATTTTTTTTATGTTTGCTATCGTCATTTATAAATCTATCGTATAAAAATTATAAGGTTGTGTAAAAATTGAGTAAATTTATGTATGTATTTTTTCTAAAATGATTTAAATTAAATTGAATCAACCATCAATCTTAATTTGCATATAAACTTGTGTATTACTAATATATATATATATATATAAAATAGTTGTATACACAGATTAAAAGGTAATTTGTATTTCATTTTATATGTGGACTCTCTATAAAGTCTTTATGAAACGGTGTTGCTAATATATTTATAAAGTAATATTATATGTAATTGGAAGATGTAATATTTTAAAATACAAATTTACATATACTCGTACATGTTAAATTACATGTAACTATATATAAGTGAAATATGCTCCAAACAAGTATTTCTTATATAAATTTTCTATTTAACTGAATTTATTTGTCTTATACACTTACTTATTTACTCCATGGCGTTACAACCCGGGTACGGTTTTAGCCTTCTCCAACACGCTTTTCCAACCTGACCTATCCGCAGTCAATGTCTTCCAATCCCGAATTTTTGTCTTATATACCATATCTAAAATTATATACGGAATGTTGACTTTGCTGCAGTAATTTTTATATACAGGACGTCCACGAGCGGTTCCTTCAAGGGGTTGATGGGGGACATAATTCTAAGTCGAAATTACTAAATAACATTTGTCGATTTGGAACTTTGTTTTCGAGATACGGCCCTAAGAATTTTTCTCGCCAGCCCATCATTAAAGTACGAATAACTTCGAAAGTAAGGTAAATACAAAAAATTTATAGTAGACCGAATTTGTAGATAATTAAATTCTGAATTAAATTGTGATATACATTTTTTTTGTAATTTGCTTCAATTTCAAGTTATTGAACAATATAATTGAAAAATAAATATCATTTCTCAAAAATTTCTTAGTAAAATGAATTTTTCTAAAAATCTAACGGCGCAATATATTATTTTTTTTTGTCAAAAAAGTAAAACTAATTTATTTCGCTATAATTTTGTAAAATATTCCTAAATTAGCTATGACTAACAATTTAAAAGTTATGAATGTTTGAAAAAGTTGTGGAATATTGTAGAAATAAAAAAATAACAAACTAAAATTATATCTATTTGGAACAAAAGAATAGTAGACTTGTTTAAATTTCATTTATTCATAAGCAAATACCGAATACTATTTTTTTGTTCCAAATAGCTATAATTTTGGATTATTGAATAGAATAAGCAATTTTGTACGCCATTCACTAAATGCATTCTTCGTTAAATTTTCTAATTTTAAACATAGATTTTCTATATATGGACAAAACTAAAAAGTATAAAATTATTAAACAAATGATTAAAAAAACAGATAATGCTGTAAAAAAGGGTATTTCATCGAACTGAATTTGTAACACCTTTTCGGTAGCATGTGTATTTGATTAAAATAGGATTCAATCGTTTCCATTATTATTATTTATATTTTGTAATGAACTACCTTAATACGTTGCCTATGTAGTCACATATACAGGTTGGATAGACATAACGTCTGTCCAATTAACGTCCTGTTCATGCACATAATTTGCAATTTAAATTAAGTTAATTTTTACTAGTATATGGTATATGTTCTTTTGGTGGGTGGTGAGCATTATGTCTTTGGGAAAATTAATAAAGTTTATTCGAACTAAAGTTCCAAATCTACGGTCATTCATTTAAGCTCCACAAACAATATTAATGCAATTTAAGCGTTACAAATATTCGTTTTCAATCTAAAAATATGGAAAAACATTTTTATTATGTTCGGTTACCATATGGCATACTCCAAACAATTTCAACTTACTCTTTTTATGGAAACCATAAATGAATTCCAAATTAAAATTATCATTTTCTATTAAAATAAACACTGGTCGTGTGTCATATATGGTAGATTGACCGACAAGATGCATATAGAGTATCAATAAATAAGCGTCAACTGCGGGAAGTCCGTCCAAAGTAACAAAAGTGGCACAAAAATAGAACATAACGGCGCTATAATAAATATATAAATTAACGATAATTGTTCTTGTTCAAGTTTTTTGTTATCAAAAATCACTTATCCAATAATAAAACATTCACAATTATGTCACCAATGTAATGTCCATATGTATTTGTATTACATTTTCCAACTTAATAAACTTAACGATTGTACCGGGATTGTTTAAAGATACTTGAAGAAATTTCTCGTCTCATACTCTAACCTCTGGACGATATGACCGGGATAAACTTAAACTAGTTTATAAATACGTCTGGTTGTTTTTATGGTACCATGATTTAAAGGCAATCAAAATTAACTGATCTCTTAGTAAAAATATTGTACTGTTTCATCCAGTAAATATCTCAATCAACGATAATTAATTTTCCATATGTACTTTTATATGCATATGTAAAAATATAGGCTCTTATAAGTTACACGCAATTGGATAACTACTGTATTAATCAGTTTTTGTACTTACATTTATTTGAATTACAATTCCAAGGATATTTTATCTACATATGTATCTATTTTCGAATGCCCTTAAAACTTTTCTAAAATATATATAACAAAAAACTAAAGGAATAAATAAATAAAATATAAAAATAATAAAAGAATTATATTTTCTTTTTGCTTTTCCATTCAATATTTTGAATACAAAAAAAAAATATTTATATATTGATTTTATAATATATTTATAGCTCTGTATAGGGTGTGCTGTTAAGAGTAGTACACATTTTAATAATGTTAACTGTCCACTTGGCCTAATCTAATCTAATTACCTATTTTTTATTGTTTTATATTTGTTTTCAATCACTTATACAGCCATATAATATTATTATCAGTGGTGGGACTCATTTCAAGATTTAAACGGCATTACATCCACACAAGAAATTAACTGTATTGCGCCATGTGTGTGGACTATTCTACTGGATGGAATAATGAAGGAGCTGCCAAAATGGTAACTGATTATGATTACTAAGCTATGTTTAGTCAGTTTTTGTTCCCAATATTGAGTGATATCATTTAACGGTTCAATCATTCAGTAGATTTCATTTTGACATGCTTCCTATATATAAGGGTATTATGACATTATCTCCGAATTTGAATTTTGAATTATCTGTAAAAAAATTACGAAAGAATTAAATTGAAGATTATGACATGTACGATGGACCATAACATTCATTACAGTCAAATTGACAAATTACTCCATATGGAAGTATATAACCATTCACCAATTTGTCTGCAATTATTGAAATGTAAATGTTTTCTTAATTCCATTATTTTTATATAACTGGAGATCATAAAACATAAATGTATGATTTCGTAGTTGTATTTTTATTAATTTATTAAATATTTTGTTAAACATAAAGTTTGTCCACAACGAATATTCAAAATAAAATACTTTAGAAACTGTCTGTCCGTCATATGGATTCGATATTATGATAATAAACATATTATTAATAATCATATATGTTCTTCATATCATCAGAAAACACTTATATAATATGAGAAATACAAAGGATGAGTTAGTGTTAGCATAGTGTTTTAAAAAAATTTAAATTGTACATGGATTCCTTTGTTAAATATCAGAATTAATAATATATTTTATAGTTTTGCAAAATAAATTAAAAATGTTCATTGATCTGAACGAAAAAGATAGAGGAACAGTCAAAAAATTTTCCATATAATAAAAGTTTTATCAATAGTTTTAGAGAAATTGGGTGAATTAAAAATCGTCCGATCACCCTTCTGTATAAATAAAATTATAGCACATAGTTTATATATATAGAACAATTCATATTCATAATTCAAATTATTTGGGAAAAAAATAAATAAAGAAAAGTATTGACACATATTATTTTGTGACAGTACCAATTGTACTGTAATCATTATTTAAATATTTGTATTTACTGAAAAACATTGAGACACTGTTAACCATTGTTGAATTTTTACATCTAACAACTGTTAAGAAAATTTAAAAGCATTTTTAATTTGAAAAATGTTAACCATCAAATAGATAAATAGACACCAAACTCTTATATAGTAGACATTTTTTTTCAAATTATGGATATAGTCAAAATTTATTTGAGCTCCATTGTGTTAAAAATTAGAACTTAAGACTTGGCGAAATATCCATGAAAATATCGTGTTATAAGAATAGTTCGAATAAAACGATTACTCTAAGGCGAACTATAATAAACATTGGTGTTCGAATTAGTGTTTTCCAAAACAACCTTTACCTTTAAAATGAAATATTAAAAATTTTTCGAAACTTGATATAAATCTATGTTTTCAATCGCATACGCAAATGCTACATAAATTTTAATTGCTCTAAACTATATATATTCTCACCAAGAAATAGTCCCTTGGCTCAACACTGATTTTATTTTTAATATATAACATACAATCAAAGCAATATCGTCATACTGCCTGTCTTTGTTCCATTATATATATCCAATATATACGAGTATATTGATATACCAAATAATAACGATAAACCAAACCAAATGTAATGTACATTTTTTCTTTCCTTTTTTCGTCACCTTTACGATTTCATTTTTATAACACCATCAAAAGTTCAACTTATGCTTATGAATAAAATATTATTTTTCTATTTTATGTAACCATTTTCCTTTATATCCTATTATTATGAATATGTTGGTATATTATAAAAAGTGTGTGTATAGCATAAGTTAGGCCACACATAACGTTAGGCGATACGTCACAATATTGATTTTTATTATTCGAACATGTTCTTGTTTATTTTTGAAAAGGTTTCTTATATTTATTTTTTTTTTACACATATAGACATTATGTTTATTTCTTTTGATATTTTCATTTATTGTTACCTGTGTAATATATTTATTTATTTATTTATTATTTTATATACACAGTAACACTATACATGTAGATGAAATCATAAAAGTATATTTGTATTATGCAAAAATTTGTCAATAAATTTTAACTTTGATTTAAAAATCTATACTATTATTAATTCCATCAATCATATTTTATAAATTATACAATAATATATTTAAAAATATTAATTATTAATTGGGGTTAAATCGTGCAGTACCTATACTGATAATTATTTCTCATGTTGATGATGATTTTAGAAAAAGGGGGATTTAAGTTAAGATTTAAGTGCGGCACTTAGACCAAGGAAGGTCCTGTGAGTTAATCCTTGAAGCGTCTGGTTTCAGAAATGAAATGCCTAGCCTTTGCACAAGTAGTGTCAAGGCTCATTTAACCCAAAGTGCATTTATAACCAAACGCATTTTGTGAAGGTGATAGTTTAACGTGCAGTGTCCCGTTAGCAATCCAACAACTAATCTTAATTTGTTTCTGGGTAACCCCAATAATACAGCAGCTGCTTCTTGATTTGGGTAACAAAGCAACCCATCCTTTTTGCCTGTCGACAATTGCCACATAGTTAGTATCACAATTCCATATTCTAAGTTTAGTGGAACTATACTAGAAAATCGTATGGGTATTGTGACTATTTCTATACGTATGCTTATTATTAATAACAATCGAAAATAGTTCTTATTGCTATTTTCAGAAACTATTACTAATTGTGTTTACATTTTTATTAATTTACAATTATATTATTATATAGGTACAGGGTATTCCAAATATTTATTGAAAAACTGAATAATAATAGTGTGAAATTACATTAACATGACAAAACAATTTCAATACTACACGATTGAATTCAAATCAATAATTAATATTTAACAAATATTACAATCGATTTATGACAAACTAAATAGAATATATATTTGAAGAAGACAAAATGTATGTTGTGAGTTTCTATGCTTAGATTGTTATTTTCAGACTGATAAGTTTTGGTTGTAAAAATTAGTTAAATTTGGTTTTGATTTTATAAATGTTTTGTGGTTTATGCGATCTTGGTTTTGCTTTTGTATGTATGCAACGCACATTCAAGTATAGACCTGCCGGGCAAATAAGCAAATTATTTCGGGGTTTCTATAAGCTTGCACCTATACTAATAAGTGTAGCATGAAATTGGTTAAATTGCTTATCTTTCATACATTTAACTATGGTATTGAGGTATTTGAATCGATTGCCATTGAGTGTTATGCACAATCTTAATTTGGCTTTTTTAATACATAATACATATGTACGTTTCTGTCACATTGCGGTTGTGATCGACTCACTAATTTTTATGTGCGGTATTCTCAAATTATATACAATTTCTTTAAATTTTGTGAACCATCATTGTGATCTAAGAACATTTGATTTTTCGTTCAGTACATAGCAATTCCTCTTAATCGATCATATTTGTTAGACGCACTTGTATTTATCACATCAAAATTTTGAGTACTTTACCTTATGCCGATCCGGTCTCAATTTCATATTCAGTTATTTTGTATGGTAATTATTATCTAGTTAATATTTGATTGATAATTTGCTCATTATTGCATATAATGTTACTTTGTAGATTGTAAATTTCATCATATATTTGTCCGAATTTTTGTTGGATCGATACGATACGTAATGATAAATCACTTAAAGTCCCTACCGTAGAAAGAGAGTGAAATTTCCTGAATAAATAATTTGTGGAATTTAGTTCTTTATCTAATTACGTTAATTGCAATAATTATGATAACATTTTCAGGAGTTTTTGATTTCTTTTGTCGAATGGTATATAATTTTTGGTAACTCTTATGTGAATTTATTGTTGTAATCAATTTCTATAATTAAAGGTTTTGTTCATTTAATTTTTCTAATCACATATTGATGCACTATCAAAACATAATGGAAACAAACCAGGAAAATGTTTAATTTATTTGAATGATTTTATAACTTGTCTAATAACAAAAAATGCAAAATTGCGACCAGTATATTACTTTTACTTACATGTCTGATGTCAACGAAATGAGAAAGAAGTGCTAGATTAATGTGTATATCCTATGATTCCTATACCAATTGGATTAGATTTAGTTGCTGTGTCAAATATAATTTTTATGATTTTTATAATTGGTTTTGGTTCGGTTTTCATTTTATTTTTATTAATATTATGGTTTTCGTTTTACAACAATCGCGA
Source organism: Bibio marci (assembly GCA_910594885.2). Lineage (NCBI taxonomy): Eukaryota > Metazoa > Arthropoda > Insecta > Diptera > Bibionidae > Bibio > Bibio marci. The sequence continues at coordinate 71,110,283 of OU343114.1, read as the reverse complement.
TTGCCTGCTATAAATCATAAATTAAAACAGAAAATGGATTTTAATTAACTAACATTAATTCCGCATCATAGAGATTATACCATGTTATTTTTAAATATATGTATATGTACTTTTTCTTGTACAAGTACATACTTTTGCCCAACATTTTATATGATTTAAAAAGATTTATTCTTGTGTTGTCGAATAAGCGTGAAATTTATGCATTAAAATGTAAAAAAAAACTTTAAGTTGCTTTAAACATAAAAATCAAAAAAAATTCAAAAAAAGAAAAACTTAAATTAAAATAAGAGGAAAAAAGAAGATCGGAAAAGAAAAACATTGTTAGGGAAAAAACTAACGAAAAAACGGCAAACAAGAAAATGAATAAACTGAAAAATAATAATATGAAAAGTAAAAAAAGAAAAGAAAACAGGAAAATTTGAAAAGAAAAAAGGAACAAAAGCATTGTCAAATAATGGATTGAATTCATTTCGTCATCATATACTGAATGTTGTTTAAACATTTTTTTTACGACTTTATCCTGTTTTTCCTTTTTTTTTTCTTCTTCTTTATTTTCAATATTTCATTTGTGTCTATTTCAATGAAACGTAAAACGTATACCTATTTTTTTTTTTATTTTTTTTTGTAGTTAGTCTATAAATAAATATTGCACATTCCACAAAAAAGTCTAAACAAATACTAAAATATTATAACAAAAATTGTTTACATTTTATTTAAAATACTATTACTAATTTTTATTTGATGTTTTTGTATATTAAAACTAAGGACAAAATCATTTCACTTCACGACTGCACCCGCAACCGTTGGACAAATGATTATTTGAGAAAGGTCTATTGATGCGGCAAATTTGAACTTGTAAATTGTTAAAAGTCGCTTCTGCAATATATTTCTAAAACCCTAAATACCAATACTCTTCTCATGTACTCAGTAGAATCTCTAAAACTATTGCTTCTATTTAAACATTTTATTTGAAGTACTGCTCTGGTTGGCATTTTTTTTTTTTTAAGTCATATTTTGCTCCTAGTGGAGCTTTTATGTCATCTAATAAACCTTTCAATACAACCAAGTTGGTAAATTACTCCGCATGGGAGTATATAACAATTTACCAATTGTGTACTGTACTGTACTGTAATTAACGAAAAATAGATGTTTTCAAAATACTATTATTTTTATATGCGTGATTAGCCCATTAGCCCATTAGCTCCGGTTGTCATAGGTACTTCCAAAACATAAGATTTTTTTGTTAATTTTAAAATTGATATATGCACATATTTGACGATATGACTTGAGATGAGCTGAGATTACTTATGTTGTAGTATATATTTAGCAGAACAAATAAATGGAAACAATGGTGTAGTTGAGAAACATCGAAAATAATAATATCTAAAATACAAAAAAATTACCACTACATACGAGGACGGTATTATGCAACTATTAGACAATAGAATACAATTAATTTTTCAATATAATCTCCTTTTATATTGATACATTTTAACAACGATATTCAAATATTTTTATAATGACTTCAGTAATATTTGGATTTGTGGAGCTATGTAAAATAGGCGTTGGTTGCGTTGAAGGCTTTAAAATTTAATCTGCAAATCCATTTTCTCCAGCTAGATATATGAACTTGCTTTACGTTTTTTTTAAATACACCATTAATAGTATATAATGTTCATCCCAACAGTTTCTATATAGTCCTAACAAATGATTCAATTACTTTTGTCTTCTATGGTGCACTTCCACCAATTTCTACCCACTGCTTCGAATATTTTATTGTTTCTGGTATATGATGTAGTGGCATATCAATACTGATGTTTGTATAAGATGTTATGCACGCACATTCTTTTGAGATGTTTACAATGAACACTAACTCATGTGATTTAAATATGCAATCGTTCAACACGATATCATGAATTTTATCGGATCATTTCTTTAGATTCACCTCTTTTGAATAACCTTACTTACTACTTACTCTACTCCATGGCGTTACAACCCGGGTGCGGTTTTAGCCTTCTCCAACACGCTTTTCCAACCTGACCTATCCGCAGTTAATGTCTTCCAATCCCGAATTTTTAGGATATTTATATCACAGTTTACTGCATCTAGCCATCTTGCCTTGGTCCTTCGGCTCTCCTTCTACCCTCTGGTTTACTATTTAACAGTTTTTTCGGCACACGCTCCTCCTCCATGCGTTCTACGTGTCCAAGCCATCTCAATCTATTGATCTTGATTGTTTTGATAATATTTGGTTGACCGTACAACTTGTCTAATTCAAAATTGTATCTTCGCCTCCAACCATTCAGTTCTTTGACGGGACCAAATATGCCACGGAGTACCTTTCGTTCGAAAATCCGAAGTAGTCGTTCCTGGTTCTGTGTCATGCACCAAGCCTCCGACCCATACGTTAATATTGGACGTATTAATGTTGTATATAGCTTGCACTTAAGATCTCGTTGTAATGTTTTCGATCGGAATTGTTTTTTTTAACCCGTAATAACATCTGTTTCTACTCTGCGGCGTATTTTCTCTTCAATATCATTTTCAACATTTATCAACGATCCTAAGTAAACAAAACTATTGACTATTTCAAAATTGTGTTCTCCAATATTAACCGTTTGATCTCGAATTCGTGATGTATTCGTAGCCACCAAATATTTTGTTTTTTCTGCATTCACTTTGAGATCCAGACCTGATGCCTCCTTTTGTAACGATTCGCAAGCATCCTTGACAGTTATCATATTTCGACCCATTATGTCTATATCATCAGCATACGCTAACAATTGAACCGATTTTGTGAAAATCGTGCCTTGTTTATCAATATTTACGCCCCTCCTCGGATTCGTACCTGTGACCTCACATTTTCCAACGTCATAGCCACCAAATCTATCAGTTTTTTTGGAAAACCAAACTCTTCCATAATATTCCATAACTTTGACCTATTGACGCTATCATATGCCGCTTTAAAATCAACAAACAAATGGTGTGTATCAACATTGAATAACCTAGTGGTGGTATTATTTTAATGCTAATGCTAGTATGACTGCCCATATAACGATATTCCGTAAACCATTTATGAACCATATTAATTGACGGAGCGATGTCCCAAATATGATTTATTAAACTTTACTTTAATCATCATTTGAACAAATAAAACAAAAGTTGTTTGTTGCAAACACTAAACAAATTAACATATTTATGTGAAATTGTATACGAAATATTTTTACTGTTCTTATCAAACGTAATCTCATTGATTTTTTCATTTTATTTTTCCATGTGTATGTTTTCTCTTGTGTCTGATAATTCATTTTGAATGAAACATGCAAGATTTTGTATAATTTGCTACTCTCGCATATATGTACGGACGGGATACGATTTATTGGGATACATTGGATTAGCTTGTAATTTATTTATTTAAGTAGGTGGTGGTGGTGATCTGGTAGCTGTATTATTTTTTGTTGTATTATATATTTTTATCTTTAATGTTAATCATAATTTATATTCACATTACATGGGTATTAAGCTCATGCGAAAGACAAAGTGCTGCCGCTGTTTTTTAATGTTATTATATATTTAAAAATATATTCACTATAAACTTAAAATATGTAAATAAATAGATTATACTCGTATATGTGAATAAATTTAATAAATTTGTAGAAACAAATGATAAAATTCATAAGATCATAATATTACTACGTACTATAACTAATTTTTTAATGAAAATAATTATTCAAAAAATAACTTACAGTAGAAATAGAATTGCGTATAAGATTCTGTACAACGCAATTTCTGTCGTCACTTTATGAGAATCTCTAACGATTTTGAATTCATGCATTTTATTAGTATCTATACAAAGATCTGAACGTTGCAATAGACCAAACCCCGCAAATGTGTAGGACAATAAAGACAATTCCTTTGTTTCATGTAGTCAAAATATATTGATCTTTTGTGGAAAATTATTTTGGTGTCGCATTTTAACTCTCACCATCAGTAATTTACCTAATTCACCTGATATAAATTGCGACTGCTAACGTATACTTTCTATTGTCAAAATTAAAAATTGACAATGAAAGGTAAATGTTTTATGATGTTAATGTATAATTAAAAGTTAATAACCGACACTATATATGGTACATACATAAATATGCAGTCAGTGCTATAATTTTATTTGTTAGCAACGGAATGTGTTATACATAAAACATAAAATTTTACGATTAAAGGTATATCTGTCCTGTTTATTATATTCATCCCTATAGTATTTTGTTAGAAAATATAATTCAATTTTATACGTCTCAGCGATATCTCATCTGGGATATACAAAAGAACACTCACATAACATAAAAACATCTCATGAATATCTGTCTGTAAGATATCAAATGTAGGATATGTGAAATCCCTGCAATAGCCAAATAATATCCCACTCCTTACTATGGATATCTCTGGTAACTCTTTACCGTCGACGACCGTCAGTGTTTACGTTTCATGAACAACATCTGGGATATCACAGCTATAACCAACGGGTTGTTGTTCAGGCATCTAACCCGACATTAAAATGTTTCACAAACGTCTCTGTAGGATACCAATATTCGAGATACGTGATAAGATGTATCCTTGGCATATCCAATAAATGTCTTGTAATGTTTTATTATTCATTTATCATCTATATATTATAAGAATTGAGTAATTTAATTATTGAAAACATTTAGATGCTTTAAAACTATTCGCATTATTATGGAAGGGTGGCTATTTGTATGCCTCGTCAATAATTCTGTGTAGTTTACTAAGTGGATGACGATTATAGAGCATCACAAATGGAACAACAAGCCTTCGAGTAAAAATATTGTACATTTGACGTCATTAAACGTTCCATTGTACCATACCTAGTAAGTTTATTTACTTACTGCGGTACACTACATGCTTCCATAACTGGACATTTCTACATCGTTACAGTTTTTACTGTATCGCATGTGATATTCATGTGATATTTCATCGATGTCATAGGAATATCACGTATGGATATCACTGAAATAGTATTCAGGGACATTGCCATATCGCAGATTTTATTTGGACATTATAAAAATATACGTATATATAATATGTAATTTTTAGAGAATTTCTTTACCTCGACGATAATAATTTTTATGGAATGAATAGATTGGCATTTTCATCCTTTACTGAAACTTATTTAACTGATAAATGTATTAGCATCATAGTATCACTATATTGGTACTATGTCTGAATATATCAGAGTGCATAGTCTTCATATAGTGACGATACCCATATATGCTTATACTTCTAACAATTGATAAATATGATGCACTCTGATATATTCAGACATAGTACCAATATAGTGATACTATGATGCATATACATTTATCAGTTAAATAAGTTTCAGTAAAGGACGAAAATGCCAATCTATTCATTCCATAAATAATATGTAATATTTATGAGATATCATTTGAATATTGCGATATCACGCAGACATGAATGGGATATTACTTATGTTTATTTTTTTAGATATCTTTGCTGGAAGGATATTTCAGTATCGCAGACTTGAATGGGATATCCTATGCGGATGGCTGTGCTATTAAATGTGGGAAATTATTATATTATATTTTAATATAAAAAATAATATTAGTTTGTAATTAAATAATTTCATAAAAGTTATAGCAAACAAAACACTTTCTAAAGTTTATATTGTTTAAAATTTAAAATATTATATAAAACTTTTTGTGTATTAGAAATTACACTCTGACTTTGACAAATAAAAGTATTTGAATATTAATTGAATTCTTTTTAAATATAATAATGACTATAATATGGTTGACAAATATTCCAAAAAGGAATCTAGAATATTAAATGTGTACAATAATTTTTATGCTATACACACATAGCTAAAAATTATATTAGCATAACTTAAGTTTGAAAGATTTGATTGAATCATATTATTATATGTTATGCGATGTTTGTTAAATATACAATATATGATATATACATTACACACTTAAATGTACACGAACATGTTTTTACGCATACACACGTCATATATATTATATCATCCCATTTTATGTTTAGTTTAAATTATGTATTGTAATATATGAAATTGTATGTAAATTATTTATAGAATTATATATTTGTGTAGTACATGTCTACATGATGATACATGACATACATTTTCAAATAATAATAATATTAATAATAATAATAATAATACGTACATACAATATACATGTGTAATTTAAAATAAACATATCTTATTCATATATAACATATACCATATATATAATATTATATAGAATAACTGATAATAATCCTAAACATTTGTATTCATGTCAACGTTATGTTTTTGGCAGTAAAAAAAGATATGATAGAATATTTGTTAGTATAAATATTATGCATAAATATTACAATATAAATATATATATAAATAACATACTAATAAAAAATTACTCATATATGATACATATAATTTGCATATATAAAAATGGAAACAATTGCTATAAATTTATGATTATGATAATCTTTATAAATATATGTGTGTGTACATCGAGTATGATGCCACGGTATGGCGGTGTCATATACAAAAAATACAATTTAATAATAATCATGTATCCAATATATTACAATATATGTACGTTGTTGTTACATTCATATGTGCTAATATTATAATATTAATATAAAATCTGAATTACGAGTATTACATAATTAACCACCCTTATATTTTGCTTTGTTGCGTTGTAATTACTTTCAACAACATACCATTTTAGAGATAATATGTTGTTCACACGATCCAAATGTATACAATTATACTTTTGTTTATAATTTCTAGAACCCAAAATAAATTTTTATTTATATTTACCAACAATAAGTAAAATTTAAACAAAATCTAAAAATCTCCTTCGAACTCACACTCGCAATGCTATATTTAATGATATTTTATTTCTAATGTTTAACTATTTTCGTGATTAACCAACTGGAAAAGTTCAAATGTATATATTATATAACCCAATTAAACTATAATTTTTAGTTTCACTACTTGTAGCAAAAATAGTTTTAAAAATTTGTGCATATTAATATTTACTCACAAACGTCAGTAGAATAATTTCATTATAATTTCATTTTGATGTTCTGTTATATATATAGAATTAACTTCTTTATAATTGTAATTGAATAAATGATTTTGATAATAAAGAATGATTTCCGAAGAATGATTGGCGGTGTCATATACAAAAAATACAATTTAATAATAGTCATGTATCCAATATATTACAATATATGTACGTTGTTGTTACATTCATATGTGCTAATATTATAATATTAGTATAAAATCTGAATTACGAGTATTACATAATTAACCACCCTTATATTTTGCTTTGTTGTGTTGTAATTACTTTCAACAACATACCATTTTAGAGATAATATGTTGTTCACACGATCCAAATGTATACAATTATATTTTTGTTTATAATTTCTAGAACCCAAAATAAATTTTATTAACATTTACCTACAATAAGTAAAATTTAAACAAAATCTCAAATCTCCTTCAGTAGAATAATTTCATTATAATTTCATTTTTATGTACTGCTCTATATAGAATTTACTTCTTTATAATTGTAATTGAATAAATAATTTTTATAATAAAGAATGATTTCCGGTATTTAGAAAACAGTTGATCGATCCACTTGTGATTTCTCTAGTCCTGCCCCACCGTAAGACTATTCGAGTGGATTACTTAAACATACGCCAAGTCATCCTCACTGTACATGGTGCCAATCGGGAATCCATCTAACATTGCAGTCAAATTTGTAAATTACTCCGTATCAGTGGCGAACGGTTCACGCTAATTTATATTTAACAAAATTCAACAATTATTATAAGTATTTTGCATACATTTTAAACCAAAAACACATATTTGCGTCAATTCATTGAAAAAAATATCAACTCTTTATAATTCTATATTTTGTCTATAGTCTGATAAAATAATATAAGAAGTAATTAAATTTAAATATTTTGTGTTTTTATGAATTTAATTACAATCATTTAATTAGTTTTAATGAAATGATAATTGGGTTTTGAAAATAATTTTTCGGTATGTATTAATTTTGTGTGTTACAATTCACCAATTATTATTACCTCCATATAGATTTGTATTGATTTAATTATGCTTATGGGCGAATCGCTCATACTACGTTATGTATTGAGACTCTATGTTCAACATCATGTTTTTAAAGATATTCATATTCTGAGATTTTGAAAAACGAACAAATTTTAATTTGGTTGAGTAATTTTTAATATGAAAAATATTGAAATTTTTTTTCATTTCACGAATCGAACTTGTAAGCTTAGTATTGAATGACATGCGGCTTAACGATACTGCGCCACTGAACCAATCTTTTTAATTATTCTTCGTTAATATTTCATTGTGTCAGGAAGTGTCGTAATAATTAGGAAACCAAAACCCAACGATTAGCAATAATTAAATTTTGAGTATATAATTATCTATTATGAATTTCTGTAATATGTCGGAATGGGTCCTTCCATCACTGCTAAATTGTATGATCAAAATTATTACGTTAAATGGTTCAAGTAAATCAACTAAACGGTTCTCCAGTTATTAAATTGGGAATATTAAGGACACATGTGAGAATTAAAATCTAGTTCACGAAATACTATATCGATTTTAAATCTTAATGTCAGTATATATTAAAGATACACACCCGTTCTTATTCTAACCTAATTTTTTCCATTGATATTCTAATGTATTCTTTTCTATAACTTTAGTAGCACCAAATTTCATGGAGTTTTTTCGAATCATTTCAGTTTTTAGAAGAGTAATTTTATAGTTGAAATATTGGATTTTAAAAATCAAATTATATTACAAATTTGAAAAAATCAGTGTATTTTTTTTGTACTCAATCTTCCATATTTGGATTTTGTCAAAGTTTATGGATGGAATATTTTGTAAATAAATTGATTTTTTTTTTTTCTATAAAATACACAGTTTACACAGCGTGATACATTTTAATATAAAATATTTGTTATACATCCTCTGTCTGAAAAAATAACCGGAAGGTATTTAGGAAAAAAAAAAAACAAATAATTCATTTATTTTTACAAAAATAATTTTATTTATTCGAAAATTTTATCTCCTTCAATTGAAGTACATTAATTTAATCTTTCTGATTGAAATGTTGTTGAGTATATCAGCGGTTTTAATGTTGTTTTACAAATGAAAAATTCGGTATAATATTTGTTTATCAGGCATTCCCATGAATCTCAATAAAGATTTTTAGCATCTTCATTCATGATCGCACGCACTTTTTGGATGTTTTCTTCTGTAATCACTTAATGCGTTGTATTTTACAGTGAAAGAAAATTCCAAGAAACAGTTGATTAAGCTCGGTTCACAACACATAAATCTAATCAACACATCCAATAGATAAATTAAATTCGGTTATTTATCGGACCGAGGGTGTATATGTGGATTATGTATGAAAAAAAATTCAGTATGATACATTTAAAATTCATTTGCAAATCCCTTTATTCGCATCTCATATTCTGAAATTACTCATAATTTTATTTATTTATTTTTATTATTGTTTTGTTTGTTGTTTTTTGTTTGTTTGTTTGTTTGTTTGTTTGTTTGTTTGATTACTTTATTTTTGATGTTTTTGTAAACATAAAAGAATGTCACATTTTTTTATTTAATATTTATTTATGTTTTTTTTTTAAATATAAATACATGCAACTTCATAGAATTTTGGTTCATTCATTATATTTATTGTGCAATTGAAAATTTTCTTGTTTCATATGAATTTAGCGAACAATTAAAAATAGTGCGAGCTTTCAAGGGTTTCAAAAATGAACTTATATTATATTACTTCTACAAAAAAAAAAATAAATATGAAATTTAATTTCTATGAAAGTTTTTGAAAAAAAACCTTAAAGTTGTTTTATGTGACATCATAAATGGTTTGGATGTAGTACTCATTCTCTTTTCCACCTCACACCACTTACAACTATTGCAATTTAATAAGAAATTACTTCTTTATGTAAAATATCATGCGAATTGCAGTATTTTTGCAGAATCTATAAAGTATTTCAAATACTAGTACTTTTATGTATACTTTATAACTACCAATTTTAACTTAACGTATAAGTAGTATTTTATATTTACTTCCTTGATAAACTTTTTCAAAGAATTATTGCACGGATAAAAACGAAACACACTCCTCTGCCAACTCAAAAACATTAGCAATGTTCTTTAAAATCATTTGCTGGGATTTACTCATAATTTATTTAATAAGTTTAAAAAAACATCGAATGGATTTTTAATTTGAATATTTCTATTAATTTCGATTCGATCAACAAATAACCACACACAGTCGTGCTCATATATGTATAGCTAATTTTGAACTTTTATGCAAGATAATCCTTAATGTTTCAGTTATATTACATTGTAAAATTTTCTCTTTAAAAAAGTTTTGATTGATATTTGATTTGACAATTTTGAAAGTATTTGTAAATGAATATTAAAATAAATAGAAACAGTTGTATATTTTACTCAAAATTGTTGCATACATTTAATCTGCTGTCCTGAAAAATAAACGATCAATTTCTGTGCATAGTTAAGTATATACTATTGTAAGCATAAACCAGGTGTACCGGTATCAAGTGAGCGTCAAGATACAAATGTCTCGATAAGGCACATTTGTTGTGAACTAGCCTTTTTTTTTTTTTTGTCTGGTTGCTATGACATCTGGCAAACATATTTAGTATACATCAAGTCAACATGTACAAGCAACATCATATTTTTTCATCGTGTCAAAAATATCGAATTTTGGACCAGAAAATGATGATTTGCGGAAAGCATAAAATATTGGTTTTCATTTGAAGAAAAGTGCTGCAGAGTTAACATCGAATGCTTATCGAGGCGTATGGTGATGATGCTCCATCAGAAGCATCATGCAAAAAATGATTTTTGAATCAAAAACAAATGGTAGAAATGTTAAATGTTGCACTACAAACAATTTCTTACCGGTTTAAAAGCTATGGGAAAGATCCAAGAGTGTGGAAAATGGGTGCCACATGAATTGAATAAAAGACCGATGGAAAACCGAAAAAAACACTTGTGAAATTTTGCTTGCCAAACACGAAAAAAAAATCAATTTTGCATCGGATTGTTACTGACGATGAAAAATGGATTTATTTTAAGAATCCTAAACGGAAAAAAAATCATGGATTAATCCAGGGCAACCATCAACATCGACTGCAAAACCAAATTGTTTCGGCAAGAAGACAATGCTATGTGTTCAGGTGGGACCAGAAAGGTGTGTTGTACCACGAGCTCCTAAAACCTGGTGAAACTATTAATGCTTATCGCTACCGACAACAAATGATCAATTTGAACCATGAATTGATCGAAAATCGATCAGAATGGGCCGTATTCACCAGACTTGGCTCCTTCCGACTACCATTTATTTTCATCTATTGGACACGCATTGGCTGGGCAGCACTTCGATTTCTACAAAGAAGTCGTGGGTGTCTGATTGGTTTGCTTCAAAAGACAAACAATTCTATTGGTGTGGTATTCACAAATTGCCAGAAAGGTGGTCAAAATGTGTAGAAATCAATGGCCAATATTTTGAATAAAATGTTTTTACTTTCCCACTTAAAATTAGTGTTTTATTTTCACAAAAGAACGCTCCTTTGATATTGGTACACCTGATATATATATATTCAGCACAATAGCACTCACAGTAAATGAATATAAAATATAAGTACAAATTAATTCTAAAAATCTATACAACAATCAAATAAATTGTTCTCTTCTTGGAATAACAATTTTTTTTTCTTTTTAATTCTATTTTAATTATGGAATAACAAAGTTATAATATACACAAATTGAAAGTTTATCAATTTAATTTAAATTGTATACTTAAATTTTGGATATATATAGTTATTATAAAATTTTTAAATAGAATTTTCATACTCGTATATATCGTATGAATTATATTTGCATATATTCCGATATAGGGATAACGAAGGGGCACACGTACAAACAATTAAATTAAATTTCGTGGTGCAAACAACAATTGAACTTTAAAGATTTTATGAAAACCAAGTATGCTATGCATATAGTATTAAATTATAATTATATTACAAAATGTAAACACTTTCAAATAAAATGATAATAATAATAATGTTTCTATGTTTGTCATATTCGTTGTTCATTCATCAAATTCAATTTCATTAACCATTATAATGAAGGGTTTTATTTGAAAATTCAAAGTATATATAAATAAAATATACAATAATTTAGTATAAAAAGTCTCCATTCCATTCAATACAGTACAAACAATATTATTTTTTTTTATTTACACGCAGTACAAATATTGTTATATATAAAAAAAGAAGTCATTTCAATCCATACTTCAAATATTATGTTTTTATATTTATATATATGGCGATGGATAAATATAAATATGTATGTCGATAATATATATATGAAAATCATATAGATTTATGTAATAATTTATAGTAGTACAGAGGACACATGCCGTCAATTGTATCAAAGTTTATAAGTAGATTTTATTTTATGGTTTTGTTTTGTATTTTTATATAAATATATATTTATATAGAATTTTTTATGTTCGTTTATGATTACACTCACTCCGAAATATTCATATATAAATAAATCGAATCGATATGGATTTAGGTGTATATAAAAAAACAAGTAATATGACTTTGTACCACACACGCACGTACCGCCGCATATATTCATATAAACATCATATGTATATATTTATGTATATCAGGACTTCCTGCTGATGCTAGAATATGGACAAAAATAATATTGTAGACATTTATCTGTTTTTTTTTTTTTCTGATTATTTTCAATAATAAAAAATTTTATGTTCCATGTCGAATAAATTGATATATGATTCTTAATTTAATTTTATATTTACATATTTATAATAATCAAAAATCAATCAATAAAGGAAAAAAAGGGATATTCTTATGGTCGTGTTCGGTATGCGTGATCGGTAAGATTTTCAATTATTGATGTGAGTAATGTTAATGATTAGTAAATACCAGACTGCTGATATGTAAATTACTTTTTTATTTTAATATTATTTCTTATAACATAATGAGATAGTTTTTATTTACTTAAGAACCATTTAATCTTAATGTTTAAGTTTTAAATTTGTTAAAAGGTATACTCTCGGATTTCTAATCGTACGCATGAGATGAGAGCGGCAATATTGTATCATCACAATATGGGTACGAGTAAGCTAATATCCGAATTTTTGCGGTAAAGTTCACAACTTTATATTTGTCTATTTTTATGTAAACAATGCCATTATGTCAAATCAATACACTCCTCAACACTATTAATTGATTTAAGAATTTTTACAACGTCAGTATACTTTAAACATTGAAGAATGTTTGATCAAACACGATGAGTTAATAACTAATAATTAAGATCAGTTCAAAATAACTACGCTGAGCTATCCCAGAACAAACATCAAAAATATTAGATATACACAAATGTTAAAAACAATCCTATATATATATGTGTTTTTGTAAAAATAACTTTAAATAATTTAGAAATTGATGAAAATTTAGTTATAGAATGGTAATTTGAGTTATCATTCCTTGCTCGCCAAAGGTATAATTAAAAACAACAGGTAACAGAATTGACAAGTTCCGAGTACAAAGATTAAATACAGCCGACGCAATACCCACGGGTCTCCACAAGAATAATCCGCATTGCAATTGATAATTGTAAACTCGTCATTGCCAGAACAGTTTAAGACAAAATGTTGTTTAGAGAGAATCATTCATATATAGAAGACAGTATTTTCAATATTTTTATCTCAAATACTACGTTAAAGATATTTTGAATTTATATATCTGAAGAGGAACAGAAATAATTTACGAAAGTTTATTCGAACGGATGTGTAGAGGTGGTAACCATAATGCAGACAAATACATTCTACAAGGTTTGAACGCCCATATAATGACCGGATAATATGAAAGAAATTGCTTTCTCATTGTCAAGTTTACTTTTGTGACAATATTCAAATAGATAAGTATTGATCAATTTCCACACAAACTCATGTACGTGTATAGAAGAAGGCAGCAATAATTCTGTTCATTCTTCACACCCTCCCTTTTATTTTACATGCATATTTCAAATTTTAAAATTTTACGTACACAAACTTACGTTTTTAAGTTTTTGTATTCTACTCATCTGTTTATAAAAAAATTCATTAGTAAATCATTACTCAAAGGCCAAAATTATAGGTACTTGTAAATCCACCACTTTCAGTCTTAATTCTTCAACATTTGTATATATGCTTCTGTCGGGTGATTTAAATTGAAGTACGGCTATAAAAGCATGGCTTTCTATGGTTTTTTTTTAAGAAATTTAATCAAATCACTTACTTCTGAAAATCCTCATATTTCTTCAATCGCAATTTGGCTCAAAAATATAGTGTCGCATATGTAAATTTAATTTTCAATAATTCATATCCAATTGCTTAGCGGATTTCTGTGTGATTGATTATAACTCTAAACTAATAAATGTACGTAATTTAAATATACCATATACTATAAAATATAAATATACTACAACAAAAATTGTATGTCCTTAACAACAACATTACTTTTTGTACATAAATAATTAAAACATTTATGTACCACAAAAATAATTAAAAATTATAATGAATTTCAGTGAGTTGGAAAAACTAATTTTTATTTTTCTTACACTTATACGGCTATATTTTTATTTATTATTTTTACATGATCATATTTATAAATTTTTTTGTAAGTGTGTTAGCGCTGCATAGAGGCACTCAATTTTCGAGAGCAACAAAAAAGAAAACTTTTTCTAAATAATGAAAATTTATAATTTTGTCACAGGTGGAAAAATATTTATGGTAATTTACTGTGGTTAAATTTATGTTCTATTCTTTTTCTACAAGTTGGAATTTTTATTTTGTTTTTTTTTTTGTTTATAATAGTTACTCTGCGTTGGTATTATTTTGTACTAGTCTCAAATTATTTATTATACAAATTTTGTATTATATATATATAAAAAAAAAAAACGACATGATACAACGCGTACAACGTCTATAAGGTAAAGAAAAGTTTATTTTAAATTCAATTTATAAAAAAAATAAATATAATAAAATTATTCCCACAGTAAAACAAGGAAAAAATAAAAAATGTTTACCAACTTTTAAAACAAAAACAAAAAAAGTTTATAAATAAATTTCGATTAAACGTTTAATGTATAATATAATATCATAAATAAGATTTTCAAAATGTTCATCTATAAACTAAAATATAGTATGTGATGGAAAAAATATTTTATTAACTGCTCCTATAAATAAAGTAAAAAAGTAAAGTGTAGATTTTCTGTGTTCAAAGGCAAAACTATTATTTCGAAAACTTTCATTTATTGTACGTATATTATAAAATTCAAAATATTGAAAATAATTTTCTTATTTAAATGCATCATCCGTATTTTGTGAACCATTCTGGTTGATTTTCCTTTAAATATACGACTTAAACTGATTAGTTGTTTCGCATTCAGTATTAACAAATTCACCCGATTTTAACAATTGCAAATTTCACTGCGAGCTTTTGATGTTTGTGTTATCCATTTTCCTTTCTTGTGAAGTTTCACGTTACTTTAAAACGTTTACTAATAGATCCATTTTTTGCCATACAATTTAATTACTTTACCAATTATCCTTGAGTTTGTGCATACATTTTTTGTGCGGTTAATATGAATCTTTTACATCAAAATCTTAACTTTTATCTCATTTGCAGCAGCTTTAATATGTGTGGTAACATATTCATTGTAATTTCTCATAAGTGTACGATTACTTTTGGCAGCAATTTTCTTTTTATTAAAATATAAAATCAATGCATACCGTAATTCTTCTACATCCAATATATTCTGTGCAAATAAATTAAGTTCACTCTTACAATTAATACGCAAAATACAACTTTATATAATGTATGGTTTTGACAATGAGGGCGGATGATACACACAACAATTGATTTCCAAATAATATAAATGAACTTAATTTTAATAAAAATAATTAGTCTGCAAACAGTTTTATGTTACTATCAACATCTTCCATTATGATATTTTATTTTGAATAAATATTTATATTAATTTTACACTATATTTTTTACCAATTTTAGTGAATTCCAAATTTACATTTCGGTAAAATCAAATTCTTAAATTACGTTAATTTTATACTTAATCAGTTGCTTGGATATAATATATAATGGAATATGAATTATTGAATGTGAAGGCAAAAAAAAGGCTAAATAAATGACATAAACAAATCCGTCGATTTTCAAAAGTTGGCGTTTAGCTTAATCTTCGAAAAAAAAAAAAAACCAAAGGGACAGCCAGCCATTTATTGGTTTATTTATTTCATATAGCCATTCCAAGTTAAATCATTACCAACATTGAAAAATTATAAAGAATGGCTAATATTATCTATTATTTTGAATGCATTATGTCCATTGAAATTGTTTTTGTGCAAGTAAGACGCAGGTACCAAGTTGTTTTTTGAAACACTTTTCAATACATGTTTTGTGTAATGTATATCTTATGTTGTACTATATGGCGAACCGAATTCGTGATTATTGCTTTGATTTGCTCATCATTAACTTTAACTGAACGAAATGAGCGTCGTTCATCTTTGAGTGAGAACGACGCATTTAGTAAACCAATTTTAACATTAACCCTTGTTTAAGGATTCGTCAGCAAACTCTATTATAACTTATTGTAAGTTTACGATGAGTGTTTTTCCTTTGCGGAAGTAAAAACTAAAAACAAACACAAAAAAGCAGTGAAATATGCTATCGCACTTACAAATTATTGTTGTCAATGCTATATTTATTAAATTATTTTTAATATTTTATATTCAAATAAAAAGCTTTTAAGAAAATCTAATGTAAATGTTCAAACAATCTTGAATAATATTAATTTAAATTGTCATACAAATACCAGCAGATGAATCATTAATTCAATCTTATTTTATTTGTCGTAACAGAGTTGCATTATAATGTTACCTAAAACAATAATTATATTTAATTCTTTAGGTTTTCTGTAATAAATACCACAAATCTCATTATGATTTTCAAACAAAACAAATATATATTGTATAAATAAAAATATATTTCAAAAAATATCCTTTAAATTTTTTTTTATATTCAATATACACCTAATATAGGTATACACCCATATATTGTACCTATACCCATATACTCGTATATATATTTAGGTTCATAATATATCATTTCTCTAGCTTAGAGGTATTTATTTCAAAGTAAACATAAAATGATTACGAAAAAAAAAAATGAGTAAAAATAAAAATGAAACCTTAGGAAAACAAAAAAATAATAATAATAAAAAAATGAATTCGCATATGTAACGATAAGAAGGAAGAAATAAAAAAAAACATATACCTTAAATATATATGTAAAAAGGATCTGTCATTTCAATTTCAGTTTAACATTTTTATATGTTACATGAAAATATTATGTCACATGCAAAATAGTACTTATTTAACCTTTGAGCTGTATTCTGTATTCTTTTTTTTTTTTTTTTCGGGAAATTGTTGACTTTCAAACGGAATATATTAGAAAAATTGGATTTTTCTTTTACATATTTATTGTATAGATTGTTTAAAGATTTATATATTTTTGAAATATTTCTATATAAATATAAAAGCAAATGTTTAAAGGTATGTGTGTGAATAAAAGAATGTGCAGAAATATATAACAAGGAAGTAAGTTTTTGTTTACCTCTCTATACACCCACATACTGTTTTATATTGTATTTATAAATATATTTACATATTTTCAATGAGATATGTATGTACTCGTTGTTGACAGACAACGCCTTGTTAACATATTTTTGTCATTTTTATATAATATTATATAAGTACATACAATATAAGCATTGCATAGAAGTAAAATAATACTGACGAGTCACGTATAAATGTATAATAAATGGGATATATTGATATTTATAGAAATGAATCCTTAGAGAGGATATGTTAATATACAACATATATTTGGTATATATTTTTATAACAATTATTAC
Source organism: Bibio marci (assembly GCA_910594885.2). Lineage (NCBI taxonomy): Eukaryota > Metazoa > Arthropoda > Insecta > Diptera > Bibionidae > Bibio > Bibio marci. The sequence goes on along the minus strand of OU343114.1, from coordinate 71,092,141 downwards.
ATTAATAGAATTTTGTGTTTGAAATGTATATGCGATGTTTGTGTTATTATCATACAATACATAATTAATTTCGGTTACTCCACTAGGTAAAAAGTGCCATTTTGTACTATTTGGAGCTAAAATTTTCACCTCTCGCTACGTTACAGTTCTTTATCATGTACACATATTGGTCGACCTATACATTCATTTACAATGTGGATTCCACTACAATTCTCTTGTAATATCTTTAACTCTCCTTCTCATGATATGACTATCACCCGCACAATTTGGATGGAATGTAAATTATTGTTTGTTTATATTTCGTTAAAATTCGATACTACTCATTATACCAATTGTTTCAGGCCATCGAATACGAACGATTCTTTGAATGCACTGATTGACAGAGACTTGTGATTGCGATATGTGATTGCAGACATGACCCGCTTCAAGTATCGCATGCGTATATTAAGACACTTTTGTGACGTTAAAATTAAAAATTTGCAATTTGGTATTGGAATGGTTTCAGCTAAACGAAAATTTGTATTAATGGATCACATTCCCTACTAACACTGTCCGTAGTTTGTTTGTTCGCAAAATATCCGCATTATATGTAGTAGTCCGTAGTTTCAATCCGAGGAAATATCAATGGATTTCTTACGAATGTCCGCTAGAATTTTATATGATGAGTGCAATCATTATATTCATGGTTTTTATAAAAAATGTCCTTGGATTATCCGCGTATATTTCCGATGATAATTTGCACGGATTCTCCTTTGAAGTATTTCTCGTTGCTATTATTCCACATAATATCTATAGAATTTATATTCATATTTTTTCTGAGCCGATCCACGAATTTTGACAAAAATATCTTTAGATGGTCCAGGCATCTTAGAAAGTAATACCAGTGAATTGTCTGTATTAGCAGAATAAATTTTCTTATGACGATGATGCCAATTATCACGGTTTGATTCATTTTTTTACCGATAGACCGGAAGTTCTATGAGCACCGCAGAATGAAAATGCTGAACAATGGCAAAAATTAATCGATTCTAAATGTTTTTATAGTAATAAACACGAACAAAAAATCGCGGATAAAATAAAAATTACTAGGAAATATATAGATTTGAGTTGCTGGTTGATTTAAAATTTATGAAAATAAATTAAAAACAGTGAGGATTATATCTATAGATAAGCGAAATATACAAAATTTGAACCATTATTTGAACCAGTATTTGTCTTGGATAATTGGTGAAATAAATTATGAATATATGTAGGAAATATTACCCTGACAATCGAAAGATTTCAATTGACCTAAATAAAATACTATTACATTAAGTGGAAAATCTATGGACATTCTTTGGACAAATTCCAATATATCTTTTCCATGGAAAATATGTGGATTTTTTCCACGGAAATTTATGTTAAGTTATGATGAATTATAGTCGTGAAAGGATGCAAACATAACTGAGTTGTGCTCCAGTACACACGCGGAATGGTGTTTCAAATTTGCCGCCATACAATACCATTTACAACTGCAACGCGTATAAAGTTCTTTAAACAACATGTTTAACAAATTTGCCGGTATTGTTGATCGATTCATCGGTTCGATCCATTTTGTAATTCTTTGGGTGTAAACAATGCGGCTATTGTCTTATTAATAATGTTTAGAAGCGTGATACCTCTCCAGTTTGTACAAATACGAAGAAATTATATTACTTTTGTATGATTAAATATCAACCGTATTACTTATAATTATAATAAATTATTAGAAGTGTACACTACGTTTTTGCTATAACACTCATGTGACTATATCAAATCGATACGTATTTTTAATTTGAATTATAGAATATTTCGATCATTTTTGTAAAAATTATTAATATTATTAATTCATTCCGGGTTCTTTATTATACGGATCGAGTGTATGGTTTGTGTTTAAATATTTAAAACTTTTTTTTATCAATTGTTGAAAATGCATTTTAAATTCACAGAATTTCCTATATTAAATGTGACAATATTTCATATTCTATAAATTCTTTGCAACGATGTTCGCTTGATGATGTTGAAGTGAAATATCAGATATTTTGTATTTGTAAACTGCCAAAACATTTGTATATTTTGTATCCCACATTTAATTCTCATATATTGTGTAACTATAAATAAATGTATGGATATATTTAGTTATTATCCTCTTTAATATGAACTCTATACCTACAACTACAACGCTACATGCGAATATTATTTTGTTCAAAACAACGTTTTAAAAGTGTAAAATAATTTGTCTTACGCATTCTTTGTTAAATGCCTATACAGTTTTTTCAGTCGCACGAATAGTTAAGCAAAGTTCAGATCGGATCAAATTGCCGATTTTCTTATTCTATTGTATCCGTTTTTGATGTGGATTGGAAACCAGGGCATGCACCGTCATTTCGGTCATCTTGAAAATGCTTAAACCACTCAAACTGTGGTAAACATTCATTGCCACATACTTCTTTTAATTAAATGATATGCAACGACTTTTCCAAGTTTCTAGCATATTTATAAAAGGTTTATAGAAATAGATAATTTTTTAATTATATTCGTATAAAATAAGAAAAACTATTAAATTCATGATAAGAATTATATACAATGGCAATAAGAATAATTTAACGTTGATTAACACTCTTTCATACTACACAATAAAAGTTTAACTTTCAATTTATATAAGACATGAGAATGGACAATTATTTACAATTTCTATACACATTAAATCTTTAAATATGAATGGCCAAACTTACTGTTATATTTATTATTTAAAAACCTTATTTTATGTAATTGAAAGTAATTCCTATTAAATTTATTGTTAACCTTCTCATATACAGCCAAATAAAATGAAAAAATACTTATTAAAACATCACCCCATTTTTCTCAATGGAAAATATAAATAATGATGATGGGTTTTTCTTCAGATACTTGGTGTATATAACTCAATTTATTTGTTTATTATTATTATTATTATACTATTATTGCTTTCACTTGAAATTTAAAATGAACCATATAATTTTTATTATTATTATGGAGTGCTTATACTTGTTTGTTTGTATTTCTTTTAAATATATAAATATATATATCAAGTCACAATAAGTGTAAGATGATTTTATACGCGCTCGTATATATAAAAATATCAAATAAACAATAAACAACCCTTAACTTTTATATTATAATACTTATTATTTATAATTTATTTACTTTTTAAAAAATTGTATGATATTCAAATGAGATATATTGCAAAAAAGGAAAAATCTTTATTTCTATATATTTTTTTTTTTTTTTTATATTATAATAAATCTTTCATTTTTTCTACAACATTATACAACCCACGCATATAAAAGCACGTACGCTTATAATATCCATACAAATACGAACAAACGCATTGGCATACATTTACAGATAAATATATAAATTATCTATATTTTAATTAAATTTTTTGTTAAGGAAAACGGACAACGTCAACAAAGCAGAACATTTTTTTTTTTTATTTTAAAAAGAAGTCAAGATATTACCATATCTAAAGTGGAAGAAAAAAAAATGGGAAAACTGAAAGATAATAAAAGATTATTATCTTTAAAAATTAAAAAAAAAAAAAAAATTTGAGATGAAACTTTTCTCATTTATTTTCTCTTATTGCTGCATTACCAATACACTTTATTTATATTAGGTAGAACTTAATGATAAACAAATTCAAATCACTTTTGTATCGATTTTTCTTAAATTCTGTAATAAGTTGTTCATTGAACATTTAATGTAAATGTCGAGTTCATGCCGCCGCTCTGAAATTAAAACTTATTTTTGGATCAAATCAAATGGAAAACCGAAAACATATAAGATATTTGGTGACATTACGAAAAAATTGTATTTATTTTATTTCCCTATATAGTTAGATATTAGGTTGTCAACTATCTCCCTTCCGCCTTTTTGCTCTTTATTCAATGCTTTATAAAAAGTGTTACAGTAATCGGATTTAGTTCAAATATGCGCCGTTTTGTTCGATAATCTGTTTCCATCTAGACTGCAACTTCATAATACCTCCCTCGTAGAAGCCCCCCTCCTTATTTGCGAAGAACTCGGACAGCCACTTTTCACAAGCCTCTTTTGAGATCAACTTTACACCACCAAGGGCGTTCGCCATGGACAGGAACAGGTGGTAATCACTTGGCGCTATGTCCGGGCTATATGGTGGATGCGATAAAACCTCCCATCCGAGCTCCCGTAGCTTCTGACGAGTCATCAACGAAGTGTGTGGTCTGGCGTTGTCCTGGTGGAACACTACACCCTTCCTTTTGGCCAATTCTGGACGCTTCTGGTCGATCGCCTGCTTCAAGCGGTCCAGTTGTTCGCAATAGATGGTAGAATTAAGCGTCTGGCCATATGGGAGCAGCTCATAGTGGATGATTCCCTTCCAATCCCACCAAACACACAGCAAAACCTTCCTGGCCGTCAATCCCGGCTTGGCCACTGTTTGGGACGATTCACCGGCCTGCGACCACGACCGTTTTCGCTTGATATTGTCGTATGTGATCCATTTTTCGTCGCCAGTCACCATCCGCTTCAAGAATGGGTCGAGTTCGTTCCGTTTCAGCAGCATTTCGCAAATGGAAATTCGGTCCATTAGATTTTTCACTGTTAATTCATGTGGCACCCAAACATCAAGCTTTTTTTTGTATCCAGCCTTCTGCAGATGGTTTAAAATGGTTTGGTGACTAACTCCCATCTCCTGGGCGATGTCACGAGATGCCACATGCCGGTCTAACTCGATGTATTCCATGATTTGATCGGTATTTGTCGTCACAGGTCTTCCGCCGGCTGGCTTATCCATGGTGTCGTTTTCACCGGCTCTGAATCGTCGAAACCATTCCTCCGCGGTTCGAAGTGATAGAGTACCATCCCCCAAAACACCATTAATCTCACGGAACGTTTCTCTAGCGGATTTGCCTTTAACGAAGGAAAACTTTAAAATAGCGCGAATTTCGGCGTTAGTGAACTCCATGTTTACACGCCTATAACTGTTGAACGCAATATCCAAACTAATCATACATAGCGTCGTTTTGTTTGTTATGTCAAGAGCTTTCAAATTATGTACAGTGTTGCCAGATACGAGCTCTGTAGCGCTTTGTACATAGCCGCGAAATTAAAAAGACAAAAAGGCGGAAGGGAGATATTTGACAACCTTATATATTATATTAATTTTATAAACTAATTTCCATTGCGTATATACTGTTTTGGCTTGGCAATTTTATTTAATAAATCCTTTTGTGGTGAATCATTTCCAAATTTATCGAAAATGTCTTTTATAATTTGCAATACCCCTAATAACAATTTGTCCGTACTTTGAAAAATGAGGAAAATTTTCGTGCAATAAATTCACATATTTTACATGGCAAAGATATATTGCAATTGGTCCAAAGAATGTCCACAGATTTTTCACTTAATATAATAGTATTTTATTTGTTGTTAATTCATATATTGTTCCAAGTTGAACTTTATGTCATGTAATAAACCTTTCATTACAGTCAAGTTGGTAAATTTCTCCGCATGGGAGTATATAATAGTTTACCATTTGTTCTGTAATTAACGTTTTCAAAATACTATTATTTTTATATCGGTGATTAGCCCATATTGTATTTAATTTAATTAATTAAGTATTTTATTTATATCAAGTGAAATTTTTGGAATGTCAGGGTAATATGTCCAACATATATCGGCGTTAGAAACTGCTCAGTAGCGCAGTTGCATAGCGCCCAAAATTTATATTATTAATCATGAAATATATTGGGTTCAAATCCGCTATTTTTCATAGGAAATTTTTCGGTATTTATTTTAATACTATAATTCCTGGCTGACCATTTGTTCGTTTAAGGAATGAAAAGAAAAACGGATATTTTTGAAAATATGGTTGTTGGACACTATTCAAAGATTGACAATGTCTGCACACACATAACTATGGGCTAATCACCCATATAAATATAATAGTATTTTGAAAACATCTATCTATCTTTCGTTAATTGTAGTACAGTACAGTACACAATTGGTAAATTGTTATATACTCCAATGCGAAGTAATTTACCAACTTGGTTGTAATGAAAGGTTTATTAGATGATATAAAGCTCCATTTGGAGCAAAATATGACTTAAGAAAATATCCGCGTTATTGTATTCATAATTTAATTCACCAATTATTCCAGACAGTGGGTCAAATTTTATATATTTCGCTAATCTATTGATATAATCCTCACTATTTTTAATTTATTTGTATAATATTTAAAACAACCAGTAACTCAAATCGATAGATCTCCGAAAAATTTTGTAAGACTTTTCATGGATTCTTTCCGCGCCATGTTTCTTGTTTATGTAATCTGTTTTATCTGCCAAATTTCTACAAAATTATACTATGAATTTATTATTTTAATTTTACAATTAAATTACTTTTTACGTAAGAAAATATAAATATCATACTTTTTATTTATTTATTACAATAAATTTTGTTTCAACGAGTTATAACAAAATGTTTGTGCGAGTACAATTGTCGCATGACGTATTTTTGTCAAAATCAGTGGATCTGCTCACAAAAAATTTGAATATAAATTCTATGGAAATATTCTGTGGAATAATACCAAATCGGTGAAAATATACGGATAATCCAAGGACATTTTTTATAAAAATTCATGGACAGAGTTGCACTTACCATATAAAATTACAGCGGACATTCGTAAGAATTCCATAGAAATTTTCTCGGATTGAAACTACGGACCATTACATATAATGCGGAAATTTTACAGACAAACTACGGACAGTGTTACTAGGGACTATACAAAATGATAATAAGGTAAGAATAACGTAAAAAAAGTTCAAATATTATAGACTTTACTGTGTATTCCAAATTTTTTACTAATCTGTTTGATTTCGTTACATATATTGTTTTGATAAATTCAACCGTAGATCACAGTTCGAATGTGTCCTTATGGATTTTAGTAGGAAATTTTATAAATTATCTCACGACATGGTTAAAAAGCTATTTGGGATTTCATATAGCTTCAGTCCTATTTAACTGATCGTTCATACAGTGTACTGTTGTGAATGTTATATTGTTTAATTCTATTACAGTCACTTTTGGTGTTTCTCAGCAAAGGTATTGTCATTTGAGTTCTAATTTATTAATTGTGTATATCATTGACTTGCCTTCGTTTTTAACAAAATAACACCGCTTTTCCGTTTTAAAGTCAGTAAAATTTCGTATGAAATAATCATACTGAATAAATTTGTTGTACCATTTGTGTGCGTCCACTTTATACAGTATAATAAAATTTATTTAAATTTTCTGGGCCATCGATTGGAAAATCAATCATATCTTTTGAACGCGTGTATTGATTTTATATAAATGTCTTCTATGAATGATTGGCAATTAATTATAATTTAAAATTCTATATACAAACATGGAAATCCGTTGAAACTATGGCCCCTAGTAATAATGATAATTCGTAAAGACTCAATTTCCGGAAAATTTAGTTCGGTGAAACACCCACATTTTTTTTTCATATTTTAGTCCAGCGTATAAGAAAAATATAGTGATATTAAAAGGCTGAAGGCTATTTCTCTGGCTACACGAATGATTCTTAATTACCTCAGTCAGATCTTACTGTATTCTGGGAATGGTGTACTGTAAACAATATGTAAACAATGTTTTTAAATATTGACAAATATTACGTTACTACTGGTGTAGTGTATCGTATATTAGATATATTAGCTATATGGTGGAAGTGCATCATATAGAAGGCAAAGATGGAAAATGATGTTGCGGGTTGCTGTAATATTTACAAGATTTGGCTACCTTTAACTATTATCTGTTTCAAAATCTGGTTCAAAAGTGTGTTATACATAAAAAATGTCGAACCTATATTTAAACTGTAGATTTATATTTTGCTGACATTTCGGAATCACACTTTAATTAATAATTAATTAATAGCCGTGGTATTTATATTTTTAATTATCTATTAACTATTAATAATATATAGAATTCCATATATACGTACTAGTGGTGGTAGTAAATGAACTAATATTTCTTTTGAAAATCAAAACTACAACACCGGATAAAAAAAAAATGGAATAAATTGTTACTAATGGCTTCCATATTAAAATTATGGCACTATGTATGTACATTAGTCAAAAAATAAAATATTTACGTATATATTCCGAGGAACCGGAATTAACATATACAAAAATACATAAATATATATATAATTTAATGCTAACAAAACCGCACACATTTTATATTTTAAAAACACGCCTTTTTATCCGGATATCAAAAATTGAAAATCTAATTTCTTTTTAAGTGTTTCCAACATCTCGTCATATTACATTGAAATGGTAAATAATAAATTTTGTATATTTCATATATGTATGTTGTGTGGTATGTTATATGTAAGTACTAAGGAAAAGTATATATTATATATATACTAAACATATTTATAAGCGTATAATCTTAATTCCGTATATTTGTTTCTATTATAAGAGGTAAATCTAAAGAGGCTGGCGGCATTACATATATTGTATTTATGTATATTCCAAAAAGGTGAAATATTATATGAGAATATATATATAAAAATATATGTAATATATGATGGAAACTAAAGAAAGATTATATTTGTATAACATAAAGGGCAAGTATATGTATAATACAAAATTATATATTATAATGTGGCTTACCACATATTTTCTTTATATATAAACTTAAACTTACCATAAATTTCCAGAGAGAGGATATCTATGTAATATGAATATATGTATCCTGCACCTATATATACCAACAATAATATGTATATGCATTACGCATAGATACACTTGTACATATACGATAATAGCATAGTAGATCTTTATAACGACTGTACATTCATATTTATGATCAACTTTATTTTTCACATTATATATGTGTGTGTGTGTGTTTACATGAACACATGCATTTAAAATATTTATATATAAAAATATTGTATATATTATTTCGTTGTGTTGTATAGCTTTATTGCAAATCCCATAAAAAACATTCTTTTCTTCAATTTAAATACGGCCTTACTGTAATCTAAATATACGCACCAGATATATAGATATATTTATAAAATATAGAAATAGAAATACAAATGAAAGAAAATGAAAGGAAAAATGGAAAAAAAATTAAGCCCTAAACAGATTTCATTTAAGGAAACTACCACAAACTACAAATTGGTAACACTAAAAATTTTTATTCTAATATACATTTGACAAAGTTACATTTCTATAATACCTATATGAAATAATTTGGATGAAACAAAAATGGTTTATATATAGAATTATAGATATAATTATAGAACTATGTGAATTTTTTATCTTTGATACGCCACCACGATATTTAAGAAGAGAATTTAGAATGATGGATTTGAGTCTGTTTCTTTAATTGCCCTATCCGTTATGGATGTTGACTATCATTATGGTAATTTTTACTTTATTGGCTGCAATTCGAAACAATTCTGTTGAATTGCCTCCAAACCATTTTCACGGATTTACCAGCCAATATATACGTCTGCGACCTGGTCCCCTACGACCGATATTTGTCATTTCTCATGATATGTCCAGAGTATGTGTATTCCAGTTTTCGTTGTTTTATTTTATTTAATAGATCAGATTATTGAATAACTTCATCATTAGTAATGTGTTCCACCCAAGAAATCTTTAGAATACGTCTGAAAAGCCATAGCTCAAATGCACGAATGCGTTTTTCTAAAATTTTCTGACATAGTCCACACCTCCTCATCATAAAGTAACGTTGAGTGCACAAAACAATTTGTGATCAATTTTAAAATCATTACTTCTTGCATTTTATGTTCATCAGTAGAGGCGGACATTCGCGTTAGACAAGTTCCATTTTTTCTGAATTTTCGCTCATATTTTGTATGGAAAATTTGTTGCATTTTCTAAACGTGTTAAAAAATGTTAAGAACTTCTTCGGAGAAAAATTGAAAAATTTATATAGTTTAGAAAATATTAAATTTATTAAGATACTGAAGATCTTGCTTTATGCAAAAGAAGAGATTAAAAACAGTTTCTATAACCTCGGATTACATAATCGAGCATAAAATTGATTTAAATAAGAATTTATATATGGTAGAAAAAAATCAAATTAATTTTTGGATCCACGGTCGTAAAGAAAAACTTTTAGTGTTTCCAAAAAGGACGAATAATATTTCGTGTACAATATACAATACAATCTTTTATATATATATGCAATGTGAAGATTGTCTCTACTTAAATGTGAAATAAATTCATGTGCTTATATATCATATATTTATGATAAAAATTGTAAACATATAGAATAATTCTTACTAGAATAATAATAAAAATAACAATAAAATGGAAAACATTGTAAATTTAATGCCAAGGAAATTTATTTGAACTTTTGTGAATATTGTACAAAAGTTAAATGCTTTTATAATATTGTATTACAATATGAATGAAAATGGATGTGGTGTTGTTATGAAAAATGTCTATGCTATTAATGTATTAGTATGCGTGAAACATATTTGCATTTCATTACACTTATCATAAATTTGTGTGAAAAGAACTACTTAATGTTAGTTTTTTTTTATTGTTAAATTTTTGTTAAAATCAAAGACATTCGTAACATAATATTTTATTATAAAAACAGTAATATGATGGGAATCAACAGTTCACATCATCACACACACCAGCGCACCTCATAGTCGCAAGCAGAAACTTTTCTTTTATTTATAAAGTTAATGTCGTTATTGCGTTGTGTACTTGTAAAATAATTTGTATTCTATTGTATAAAAATTATACCATTTTTTTTTTTGTACAAGGTGTTCACGCGAGTATTTTTTGAGCCAATCTATCACTCATAATGGAATTAATGAAACATCTAAATTACGATAATTACAGATCAATTGATGAATTGTTATACACTGCTAATGTGCGAAGTAATTTATCCACTTAACTGTAATGAATGTTTGGTATAAATGCTATAAGCTTCACATGGAGTACCATGAATGACGATGATCTCGAAAGCATAGCCTTACATTAAAAAGTGCCAATATTTTTGTTTTAGAATTATGTCGCCCATCAATCCCTTGCGGAATCACACTGTACTCTTAGAAACCCTGTACATAAGTACAATTTTTTTCTATCTCTATGCCTATTTAATAATTTATGAGATGACAATTATTCATGATCCTGTATAAATTTAATAGTACCGGAATGTTATAATGAATATTATTATGCATATAAAGATATCATATAACATTAAAATAAGGCTAGTTGCAAAAGTTAAATATAAATTTTATAATGAGAGTAAAATTTATAAAAATACTATTCTTTTCTTCAAATGATTAACACAGCAGTATTTTTGTTGTTTTGTTATGGTGTTGTGTCAACTCATCATAGTAATATCTGGATTATTTATAGATTTAAGTATGTATATTTAGTATAATTATAATACCCATTCATTCGCAGCATATGCTCAATTGTAACGAATTAGTTAAAAAACTAATTAAGAGTTTGGAATGTGGGTAAGGTAAAGGTGAACAAGAAAAATATCTTCTAATGTAATTAATAGAATTGGTATTAAATTAATATGTATTTTTATATATTATACTTTCCATGATTTAACTATAACAAAATTGTATAAACAAAATGTGAGTACATCGGATGATTTATATTCCCAATCAGATGAATAAAGTAAAAATTTGGAGTAGAACATTAGGATAGATAGGTTCACTTATTTATCACATATATTGAGGAGTAATGTATCTTATTATGGCTAATTTGACCGTCTGCGTGTAATTGTGTGGTCATCAATATAATATCTTCCGAATGACTTAATCAATTCTGACGATATACAGACTTTTATCTTTAATGGAATATATTAGTTTACATATTTTATTACCTTTAAACCTATTCCAAACCAGTACAAAATTATATGTTCTAAAATTTAGTTGTTGGTTTTGTTATTGTATGAATTCCAAAACATTTTAAAAATACCACTTTAGAATTTACTGAAGAATCATTTATCCAATTTTTTTTTTTTTTTTTTATTTTGAATGATACTTTTAAAGATACCAATTGTTCCTTTATTCCATAAACGAACAAATGCGGCAACTCAACTGCGAATAATTTCGTCATCTATTTCCTGAACATTCCCATTCCGTCTTACTAAGAAGAACAATTTAATATAATTTAAATTTTGAAAATTAATAATTATAAGTTTTAACATTTAGTGAAGCCGCCTATTCCCAATATAATCACTTAATTACAATTTATATCGTTTTAATTGATACTAATTTGGAAATAAGTAATTAATGATAACTTCATAAATTTGTGAAGGCTGTGTTGATACTAAACCTACACGTTTTGCAAGGTTTGGCCAACGAAAGGATAGGGATAAACACAAAGGATACGAATGAGAAACACTATTACCAGATCATACATTATCTTAGTTCTGCAGTTTTTTTTGGCAAGTCATTAATAAATAAATTAAACAAGATTGAAGTATTACATTAAACAATATATGGTCTCATATAATGGTTAGTTTAGTGCTGTTTACCATATTTTAATATTATCATTATATAAAAATTTAATTAAACATTAAAACATTGTGGCGCCTAATCTATTGTAAAATTTATGCAATTATTGATTGTTTCTTTATATTGTAGTTACATTAAATGAAACAATCTAAGTGTATGTACTGTATTATATCAGGGTAACGCAATCTCATATAAAGAAATATTGCATGTTTAAATTTTATAAAATAAAATTTTAAACCAGCACAGAACGAGAGGGACTGATAATATGAATAATATTGCTATTCCGCTTGTTTATATTTAGTATATATTTAGTTTGATTATATATATGCTACATATGTTATATTTGCCGTCACATTACACATATGTTAGCACATACATATATTTTCTATATTGCTAATATATTTTTATTCACAAATACATGCGTTTCTTATTTAACACGTTGAATGTGTATTTGTAGTATTTTATTTTATAGTTCATTTATATTTTATTTTATTTTCGTTCATATTTTTGTTTTTAAATTTTTATTCCTATACAATATAACAAATAATCATATGTTAGATGTGCAGCAAACAGCATAATTTGAATTATTTTGAGATTTAATTTAAAAATTTTGTTTTCTTATTTGAGAATTAAATATTTTTTGTTAATTATTTGAATACCTTTAATAGAAATTTATCATTGTTTAGATAGATAGTTTATTAAACTATTAAACAAAATTTTGGCTAGGATTTTTAATATTTTATTTCAATTTGATTATTTATAATATGGAAAATAATTCTTTTAGGAAGCGCCGGTCTAGCGCGTATTGCGTAGTGAGATCATGTAAACGATCAAGGTTTTCGGGTGAGCCTATTAAATTATTTTCATTTCCTAATGATGACAGAAGAATAATATGGGCATCGCAGTGCCAAATATCTATGAGCGACGTTTCTAAATATACTCGAATCTGTGACAAACATTTTGAGAGAAGGTACTATGGTCAAAAGTACGCATTGAAAACAGCAATTCCGTCATTGTTTTTTGACGAAGAGAAATTATTAGAATCAGAAGTTTGCTCACCAATTCCCAATTTATCCACAGTGAGTGATGCATCTACAACGAATGTTAAACATGATTCAGATATTTATAATTTTGTAGATGATCCACCAGATGTTGGTTGTTTAAGAAGTATTTGTGAAAAGTATGTTCAAACAATAGGGTCTGTTGTAAATAATGAACCTGATAAAATAATATTTTGTGATAATTGTATCAAAAAAGAACAAAATGAATTGAACTACAGACGGCAACATAGTGCAGTTTATAATGAAAACATTAAATTAAACAAGCAATTATTAGCAAGCCAAACAATAGTACGTAATTTGAAACTTAAATTAAAAACGGATCGAAATAAAAAAATTATATTAAAATGGAAAAAAAAACAGAATCAACGCCGAACTAATCAAAATTCACAAAACATTTCGGAACTCGCTAAAGTGTTAGGAAAAATGTTACTTAAGAAAAAACAAACTTGGTTTAAACAAGAAAAATTGATTGCGCAAAGTATTTTTTTGAGTTCCCCGCGTACTTACAACTTACTTCGAGAAAAAATGCAATTAAATTTACCTTCCGTGAGATCTTTACAAAACTGGTCACCAATCAAAAATGTAACACCTGGCATAAATCTGCAGAACATTTCACAATTAACGGATATTTTCAAAGATGAGAATACTTTAAATAAAGAAACCGTATTAGTTTTTGATGACATAGCAATTAGACGTGATTTACAATATAATATTAATTTAGACGAAATTATTGGTTTTTCTGATGATGGGGTTCACAGAAAAAAAGACGTACCTAAACATGTTTGCTTTTTCATGGTCCGTGGTTTACACAAAAAATGGAAATATATTATATCATATTTTGCAGATAAAAATATCAATGGCGAAAAATTGAAAGAATTATTGTTCCAAAATATTGAAATCGTTACTAAAATTGGATTGAACATTCGTGCGGTTATATGCGATCAAGGTTCAAATAATAGAAATTTGTTTTCAAGATTAGGTATATCAGCTGATAAACCATACTTTCTGTATGAAGAAAAAAATATATATTGCGGATATGATGTACCACACTTGATTAAATCTTTTAGAAACCAACTTATAAAGCACGATTTCAATACTGAACACGGTACAGTATCTTGGAATATAATTACAAAAATGTATTCGTTAGATCTACAAGGACCAACTCGAATGTGCCCTAAGCTCAATCAGAAGCATATTTACCCTAATTCATTTGAGAAAATGAAAGTTAATTTGGCTGTTCAAATTCTCAGTAATACATGCTCTGCAGCTATTAAAACATATGTGGAATGTGGGCACTTTACTGATTGTAAGGATGTAGCTGTTGCCACAAGCTTATTTTTACAAAAAATTAATAATCTCTTCGATCGCTTGAATAGCAATGTTATTACTAGCGATAATCCAATTATAAATAAATACTCAAATTGAAATAAAATATTAAAAATCCTAGCCAACATTTTGTTTAATAGTTTAATAAACTATCTATCTAAACAATGATAAATTTCTATTAAAGGTATTCAAATAATTAACAAAAAATATTTAATTCTCAAATAAGAAAACAAAATTTTTAAATTAAATCTCAAAATAATTCAAATTATGCTGTTTGCTGCACATCTAACATATGATTATTTGTTATATTGTATAGGAATAAAAATTTAAAAACAAAAATATGAACGAAAATAAAATAAAATATAAATGAACTATAAAATAAAATACTACAAATACACATTCAACGTGTTAAATAAGAAACGCATGTATTTGTGAATAAAAATATATTAGCAATATAGAAAATATATGTATGTGCTAACATATGTGTAATGTGACGGCAAATATAACATATGTAGCATATATATAATCAAACTAAATATATACTAAATATAAACAAGCGGAATAGCAATATTATTCATATTATCAGTCCCTCTCGTTCTGTGCTGGTTTAAAATTTTATTTTATAAAATTTAAACATGCAATATTTCTTTATATGAGATTGCGTTACCCTGATTATATGCAATGTAAATATATTAATTTATTATTTAAAAAGGTTACACACAATGTTTTGTTGAAAGTCGAGGTTAACAAAATAACCTTTTTTATGACAAAAATATAAATGAACAACAACAACAACAACTACAACAACTACAACATCATATATAAATAATAGAAAAAAAACAAAATAACGTATATGTTTGGAGAGAAGAAGCCCAAATAAACATAACCATATAATCCTTTATAAATACAGAATGTATATGTATTTTATTTGTATTTATATACAATTTCAGGATATATATATAAATATAAAAAAACCATTTAACAATAATATATATACACACACACACACACACTCACACATACTCTATATACTTCTCCATATACAAAATATTAAAATACATAACCTTTAAGAAAGGAAAACCAAACAAAATATAAAACACCCGAAAAAGGAAAAGATTAAACGATTTTCATTATGACTTTTATGTCTATAACAAAAGCTAAAATTAGTAAAATATATATGGTTAGTTAAATAATCATAGAAAAGCTTTTCTAATAGAATTTCTATAAATATATAGTGATGGGTATATGCCCGCACATTATACATAGGTACAGGGTGATCTTATTTTTTTGATAGATACAATATGATATTTGCTCAAAACAAGTCCTAAATATATTACAAGAAATCCATAGTTAAAAAATGGAAAGCATGATAACATTTATTTTCAATTTAACTAATTAACGAGTCATTAAGAAAATCAGTAAAATAATGACTGTATCAGTGGAACCAATGATATGTTAGCAATAACATATGAATTCTATAAGTCAACTTTACTTTAATATAAGATTTATTTATTTTTTATTTATAAAAATACTTATCAAATCGAACATATTGTGTAACAAGTTTATCAATGGCATAGGCAATTCATTGTATTTCAGTTTATCGGAGTGATTCGAATAATCAAAATTCTTTTTTTTTTCTTAATCCATTCCGGTTATTTGTCGGACAAATTGTGCATATGTTCATAAATTTATATATTATGGTTTTTTGCACACACAAAAGCATTGTATTATAATAAGGATATATAGGCCTTCTTAGGTATGGTGTAACTATATTACATAGAGCTGTAGACATCTTTGCATGATTTTGGTCAATATCAAAGAAAATATTTCCAATTAATAATGTCATGTAATTGTAACTATATTATTTTAAGTATAATTTTATAATTAAGTATATTATAATGAAATAGGACTTGTTCTGTTATCACTGTTCTGTTATTACTTTACTAAATGCACGCGAATATAAATATTCGCTAAATTGGAGTTAGTTTTTTAGTAGATTTATGAAAACTTAAGTTAATATGGTATACAAGAAAAGAAAACAATAATAATTTTTATAGAGTGACTAAAATGTGGATGACCTTTCATTGTCATGTGGTAAATATACAAGTTCTTTTTTTTTTGTCGTATTTTTGTTATCGCTTTATACAATTTCGTTCGTTGTTTTGACATACTATACATATTAATTGATGTTGCCTTGGAAAGCGGCTTAAAATACACTTAATACCTTTGAAGTCTCGCACCGTTATCAGATTTCGATATAATTTGTGATCGTTCAACACGATTAAACCATTACCGCATATTGAATATATTTATAAAATATGTGTTCTATCTAATGATGTTCTGAAATCTGCAATTGCTCAATTGAATTAAATTTGAATACAGGAAATATGTAATGGTTGCATATTATCATATGTAGAAATAAGAAGAAGAAAACCAAGTAGTTATAGAAATAGGCATTCTTTTTATTTGGAACAATTTTTAATCCGATGCGTAGTAATAAAAATGTAATTATTCTTATAATCATTTACATGTAAATTTATAACACCCCACAAATGATACTATGAAAGGTCACCATTACAGTCGACACACACACTGCATAAGGTTTAGCACCAGCAAGTTTAGAATATTTTAACCGATATTTTCATATATAAACGCAAAAAAGTGAAAAATTGTCTCATTTGAATACATTGAACAATCAACAATCGCGTCATACTCAACAACATTCCAAACAGCGACATAAAAAATCACTTGTTGGACACCCGCAAATTGATGTATTTAAAGTATTTAATTTTTTCTTAATCCATTACGACTATTTTTCGAACAGACGGTGTATGTGTTAATTTATAAATGTAGTATAATAATAATAATAATATATAAAATAAATATATATCATAAACACAATATTACTAAACCAAAATATTACATCATTAATTTTCCTTCTTATTGTATATATAATATATGGTACAATTATAGACATGTGTATTGTCTTTAGAAATAGAAATCTCTTATAGAATCTGAATATATATTACAATATAATATATCTAAGGAGATATGTATCTATGTAACTATAAAGTCAAAAAGTTTATATATAAATTGTGTAACATTTCCAAATTCTTCTATTTCTATTTTATATATGCTCGTACATATTACAATATAAACTTTATCGATTACAATAAATATTTCACTTTTTCAGTCTTCAATATCAAAATGTTAAATTAGGGTGGCCAATCTATATTTATGGATATTATATGTATACGGATATAACAATATAATATAGTTATGTGTATTTGTTATACAGATAAATTCATATAAATAAAAATTTATTGTCTCCAGGCTAATAATAAACATCATATAAAGGATATATTATGTATTGTAATATGTTATATACGAGTATAGCAGGCACGCAGCGTGAATATTTTCTTTACAGAAGTACCATCAAATGATTTTAGAACTGCAAGTGAATAAACTAATATATTACTTATACATTATTCATTAAGGTTAATCGCACAAAACTGAGTGAAAATGTATACAATAGCACCCGCTTTATATTTTCTTAGCGCTCCTATTTGATAGTTTATTAATAAAATTATATGTTATAATTCATGAATGGGAATGGGACTTATGCATTGTAAATCTTTTTTTGATAGCATTTAAATTATTTATTATAAAGCATTTTCTCGGAATATCAATATTAACCGAATTTCCAATATTTTTGACAAAAATTATAAATATGGATTCTTGTAACATTGTGTAGAAAATTTATCAGAAAAATTATTTGCTTCAACATCGTTTGATATTAACGAGGCTATATTATTTATTCTGGTAACCTAATGACATCTTATAAATTACAATTGTGATAAAGAGCATATAGAAGACATTTTTTTAAATTAAAATTTATCAAACTTTTGACTGTCCATCAGGTGGTTCTGGTACTGGTTCTAGTTGCAAAAGAAAAGAATGGATGGAACAGCATGGTGTGTAAAAACTGGCAGTATTATTATAAAACAAAAATTTAAAACAAGAAATTGTTTTATTTTTATATGCGTCTAATATAGTAGAATGAAAGAACTCAACTCAATCCACCATATAACTTTTCAACGTACTTTTTATGTCTATACATATGATTTTAATTTTAAAATAGTAGAAAGAGAACAGCTAAATATATGAATGTGTGTATGTTTTGCCTATAGTATGTAGCAAAGTACAATGAATTTTTCTTACGGAAGCACTCATTCCGTTCAATATATGGAGGATTCGTGTGTGGAGTATAGGTATACAATATATAACAAAATATGTGGTTGCATATATAAATAAATATACAATGTGTAATACATAGCTGGAAAAAGATAGTTAAACATCAAAAAGTTAGTAAACGTGCGTACAAATACCCGAAATATATTTCGAGAAAAAATGTAAAAAGGAAACAAATATTTTGCAAATAAATATAAATAAAATACAATCCATACAATTTGAATTAGAATAATTTCTTAATTTTTGCATTTCACTATATTAATTTTATACGTAGATGGATTATAGATATGGTGATTATTTAAATTTAATGTATATATTTGCAGACAAATCCCGGCAAATTTTATCGAATAGGAAAGAAAATTCAATAACTGTCACTGTGACATTTCGTATTGGTTTTTAGACAATTGTCAAGAAATTTAGCATACAAATTTACCTATCGTTTTTCCAGCAGTTCCATAAGATCTATATTCACATAATTCTATTATAAGTAATCATTCAGAATGTTATTAAAATTTGATGAGAATTGTCCAAATTGCCTCATCTCTATATATGGATAAGTAGCGAAAATAAATACTGAATTTTCATAGGAATTGTTAATATAATGCTATTTTAACGCTTCGAATCAAATTTCTTCATAATTGGATTAGAATTGACCAATGTACCATTGATAGATACACCAACAATTATAAGTTTCAGTATACCAGAATTTCCATAAGAATTTTTAATGTTATCCTATTTATAAGGTTTTATTTTAGGTTTCATTAGAATTGAATGAGAATTATTCAAATTAACAGACAAGTAAAAATTTCCTGGATAATGAAATAATTTCATATATATCGAGTTATTTTCTTCGAATTTCATGTATTGTTATTTTACAATCTCGATACAATCAACCTTCGTCGTATAAAGTATCGTTAAAATTTGTAAAAACAGAATAATGAAATTTGCAAAATTCCTAGTCACAAATTTGGATTCATATATACTGTTCCAGAAATTGTATGAGCGTATGTAACATTATTTTGAATATATCTATATTAAATATGATAACAAGCAACTCAACTCAAGCAATACTATTTTAATTTAATTTTTCAATGTAGTATACCGGACAGATATTGTTTGTGATGTCACAACATAACATTTTTTTCCAAATTTTAAATATAAGTTGAACTCACCTATAATATACGAGTCAAAACTATCAATTAAAATTGTTTTCGTCCATTTCGCTATTGACTAAAAATTGTTAATTGTTAAATTTGGTGTTTAGAAATGTGTGTATAAGAGAAATTGTACTGAATCCTAATGTTAATTTAAATTCTATAACGCATCACTCGCAATCGGTATATACACGTGGAAAAAAGACTGTGACATTATTATTTTTTATTTTTGCCATTTATCTGGTAGCGTACGGATTCCATTCATCAAGTAATTTTCGTACTTCCTTCGCTTATATGAGAACCATTGATCGGAAACGTTGATGGGTAACTTTTTTTAGTATGCTGGCGAGCGATGTTCTTGTTATGTATAAGTACAATTACTTTGCATAAATGGTGTTCGTAGAGAAAGCAATCAATAATTTCATAATTTGAGCTTTAAAATATTCAGCTATGAGAAGCTTTTAGTAAATGAATCCTTTGAATTCCCACACAGTAACACTATCTATGTATTAATATTCGACTTGAGTAAAGCATGTATAGATTTTTTGCTAACTAACTAATCCATTCTTTTCTTCATTTAATGGATATTCGAATTAGTCTGTTGTATAAACAACATTTTTTTTTGTGTTGTATTTCAACAAAATTACAAAATTACACCAATGCGTTAATTTAAGAATTTATTTACGCAAATATAATAATTAAATAGATTTAAAAAGTTCTACTACACACATTCATGGTAATCGATAGTGAAATTTCGGATTCGATTCTCAAAATTTACATACAAAATTTTCCGGTATTTATTTTAATGGTAACATTTTTCAATTCGGAAGCAATTTTTGTTTGTTTATGGAATAAAAAAAAAACCGGATATTTTTGAAAATATGGTGTCAGGCATTACTAAAAGATTAACTATATATCGCTGCACACATGACGGAGCCTATCTATATATATTATTTATTAATATTAAAGCGAGGATCAGATATAAATAGTGTCTGATGGTTTTTTATATCAATATATTATATAATGAATATACCATACATTATTTATGATGTTATAAATTAAATACGTATTATATTATAAACATAATAATATTCAATCAAATATAAAAACATAATAATAACAAAAGGTAAAAGGAACAAAAAAATATCGTAAATAAAAGATTTATTTTTTTAGCAGAAAAAATAAATAAATAAATAAATAAATAAATAAATAAAAGAAATGGAGAAAATGTAATAAATTTAAGTGACACAAAGATGAAAAAAAAGTAGCAAAATATATATTTTATATTTATAAATATAAAAGAAAATTTAGGTACAGATACAATTTCGATTGGATAAAAATGAAAATATATTCTTATTTTGATTTTGAAATATTTATAAAATTGAAATCTCCTCATTCATTTATTCATTCAAATTCATGCACATATGAACACATATGAACACACACACACACACACACGTGCAAGTTTTTACATATCCTTATACATGAAATGTAAATACAATATATCCTTCGTCGTATAATACTACATGCAAAAATAGATACGTATGTGTATGAGGAAAAAATAAGGGTTCTACTATATTTTATATATTCACCCCTCAATTTTATTTTATTTATATATATTTTTTTTTTTATCTTATTTTGGTACTTTTCTTGAGAAGAAAAAAAAAAGAAAAACAGAAAAAAATCTAAATCTTTTACATATTTATTTATATAATATTTACAAAGTTACTTAAATTTTTTTTCTTTCACATATATTACAAAGAATATTTACAAATATTTATTTGAAAAACATATCAAAAAGAAATGAGAGTGCAGATCAGCTTTTATCCTATTTTGATAAATATATTTCTAATGCATGTATTATTTTTAATAGTATAGGAAAAAAAATAAATATAAAAATTAAATTGAAAAATGAAATTTCATCATAAATTTAAATACAAAAATATTTTTATAGTATTTTTTTTTCCGGGTTTTTTTTTTCTTATCTTATTCAGATTTTAACTTCCGCTTAACTAATTATGGATATTTAAAATAATCCATAAGGATAACAGGATTCGTGTGTATTACTTTGAATTCAATAACCGTATAACCAGAACTAATAATTAAATTATAACAGATATGTAAACGTATATGTGTTTGGGCTTGTCCTATTATCCAATAAATCCAAAAATTCCGAAACACTGCTAAGTCACCATATGTGAACGCTTAGTAAATAAAGTGATGTTGTTATACCTAATGTTCAAAAAATGAGTTACTTTTGGTAACACAAAAGCGTCAGCACAATGATACGATAACCAAATGTAGAGTACGGTGCGTAATCGGGTGGCAACAACAAGACGCAAAAGTGACACTTAAAAATCCTTGTTTGGTTACGAAAAATAACAACAAGGTTTAGATTTTTTTTAAGTTTGATAAAAATTTTATTTCACATTTAATATGAAATTACATATCTAATTAATTTTTGTATTTATTATTAAAATTAAAATTATTAATGTAACTAATTTTTATAATTTAAATTTATATGAATTTATTATAAATTTGAATTGTATTAAATAGTTTTCCATGACATAGGATAGGATAGGATTTTGTAGCACGTATATTATCTTAAAACCAATGAGTGAGATATTTTCTTTTCTCTGTGTGGTATTGTTGTTTATTTTTATTTACAATATACGGCAGTCAGTTATTACGAACAATCCGAATACCGAATTCATACTGATATATTTAACCGCAATAATGGAAGTATTTCAGGGAATGTATTCAGAAACCCTTTGGAAGAACATACTTCTGTATGGGTATGTCCATTTTAGTGCATCCATGGAATTCATGGCTGAAGTTTTTTATTAGCAATTTATTTAGAATTGCAGATTTTCTTACATAAATGCAAACAGAAAGCCTTGCTAGATATGTAACCATAATATGTTAGTTGGTATTCTTCCACTATCCGCAACTTGGACTGAGTACAGACCAACATTTCGAAATTTATTTTTCTTCGTTTTTTTGTTTTAATGACAGCTAAATTTTTTCATGACAACTTTTTTTAATCTAATAAATATAATTTAAAATTGACAATTGAAACAAACAAAAAATTGGAATTTTACATAATCGATAAAAATTTTATTGGTTTTTATGGCAAGACCATTCGATCATTGTCATTGTATTATTGTGCAATATTATATGAGTTCTTTTCTCTTTTAAAAGAGCTGCTATTTTGAAATAGATATCCCCAAATAAAGCGACTGATTCACTATAGCGACACATAATTTAGGATTCATAACTTGACAAAAAAATACCCATTATATATTTGCGTTGGAAGGGTGTAAAAGTGATTTTTATGTATATCTATTTTATATTATTGGGCGTGAGAATTAGTTTTAATTGATTATTTATAAATGACTTCATCTATTTAACAGTTTGACAGTCATAATTTAAATTAATTGTGAATATTTCGGATTACCGTGTCCGCAGACTATATAGTTTTAATAGTCAAAACAATTACATTTGCATTGGAAATGAAACCATAACAAAAGAATATTTACTTCATGTTATAATTAAATATTGTGCTGAATCTCAATTGGAGTTTCTTGCAGAATGTTACGGTTGTGCTTGTAAGATTTTTAACATGTCATTTATATAGTAATAATATGTATTAGTTGGTGTAAATAGTAATTTTAATGTTCAATATACAAAATCCTTAATTCAATACCAAACAAATTTATTGGCGGAAAATTTCAAGAATTATTGATGGAGAAGGAATTTATTGATGTCTATACTATTTAGAATTTGATATAGAACAATAGTTGGAAAAAGAATATACTGATCGTTGTCGCCCCACCATTTAATTAATAGAGCAACATATTTTAATATTATATAAATAAGATTTTAAGTAAACTTACTATTACTGTTTTCTTAAAGACGTTTCAAAAGTAAATCAAAATTTGTACCAGTAACGATAAAATTCGCTGTGCACTACAAAATCAAGATAACAGAACCTAATAACGTTGATATAGTTTTGTAAATGTAAGTGTAAATATTATTTTTGATCGAATACGATCCTAACGTAGGTCTACGGTTAAAATAATACATGATATTATTCCACTCTTTTGTGAAGGAATATTTACTACTCATTATAGCACAATATTGTATTAAATTGGCGTTCATCAATGGTGCGTACAGTTTAATAATAAATGTAGTATAATATTGAATAGGTTATGGTATAATAACGAATAATAAATAATGCGAAACATATTTTTGTTCAAATTAGATATTCTCGTGATCCTTTCAATTTATTACATTTTTTTTTTAAAAGGAAACAATATTTCCTTTTTTTTTTTTGTTACGTATAAGATCTTTATTATTGAATAAATATTTTATTATTATTTTTGAAAATACAGGCAAATCCTTGAGATATGCGGTTCTTACTCAATGGCGATTATAGAATTTTTCTATAGTCGTTTTATTTTTTAATTTCTATTTGTTTCTATTTTATTTACATTTTTCTTTAGTGTACAACGGTGGAAATTTTTTAGTAAGTTGGTTAATTATATGCGTGAGGTCAATGTCTGACGTGCTCATTGTAATGAATTTTAGGGATGTCGCATTACAGAAAAAGATTAATTAAGATTTGTTCCTTTGAAAGATTTTTAATTATTGCATGTGGGTCGTCGTACACGTATAACTATCGCATATCTTAAGGGATTCCTGTATTATAATATATTGTAGACATTTTTATTGATAATAACATTTTATATATAATATTACAATAATTTTTTATTCATTCCACACACATACATACATCTATTGGTAGTATTTATACATTTTATATAGCAATAAGATGTTAATCGTAAATAAATCTTTATATTTTCTTACTATATCTAATATATGCGCAATGAAGGATATACGCTAAATTTAATCTGTGTACGCGCTCTATTCAGAATATTACAATAAAATTGAATAAATGTTGATTGAAATTTTCATTCCATATATTAGCGAAAATAAAATTATAGGTTATAAAAATGTAATGTTCATTGAAATGAGAATTTAATTTTGTAATTTATTTATACATTTTAATCTTTGCATATTTATCAATATCAAATTATTATTATAGGTTACACTTCTAGTGTATATTATTTGCGATAAATTGGTCGATGTGGAAAATTTTAATAAATTACCAATTTTATATACACCATACAATTATTATGTATTTTAACGAAATTAGCAAATGTTTCATTAATTTAAAATTTTTCTCATATTGTTGATTGGATGGATAATGTTATGTGTACTCTGCTTTATATAGTTATATAGTTAATCTTCCGTAACATCGTTTATAAGATATTTTCGCTTTTGTAAAGTCGGTCAAAAATATTTCATACACAATCGACATAAAAACATCTCACAAACGTCTTTACACTCTGTAGGATATCATTTGTAAGATATATGATATCTCTGCTATACTCAAATAATATCGGTCGACATGTCTGGGATATGCTTAAGAATAACTTTTTCTCTCTTAACGTCTCTTTGATAATTAAGATGTCCCAGGTATAACGCACGCGATGGGCACGGGATGTCGTTCAGACATCTCACACAACCTATAAGGATGAAGTATTACAGTCGGGTTATGTGATACGCTATATCATTTTAAATTAATGTCTCGAGACGTCTTAATTCATTACCCATTTTTTTTTTAAATATTTAAATATTTATAATTAAGGAAAACATCTATCGGTGCAGATTAATTGATGTGTTACAAATTTATTGATATTGTAATGTTTGTTAGGTATTTCGATAAGCATTCATAGTAGTTTACTAAGTGTACGACGATTATAGTGCAATTGCTGTATGGAACAATAGGCCAACGAATTAAAATACATTTACTTCTGGTTAATCAATGCAATCTACCAAACCTATCGTAATTTTACTCACTTATTGCATGGCACCCACATACTTCCATAACTACATATTTTCACATCTTTAAAGCACAGTTACTTACAGTTTGTTGTTATTTTTGATATATCCATGGAATGTCGTTTGGATATTACCATATCTCAAATAAGATTGATCCGTGTACACGGATAATCCAAAGACATTTTTTTATAAAAACCCATGGACAGGGTTGTACTCATCATTTTAAAATACCATTGGACATCGGTCAGAAATCCATAGATATTTCCTCGGATTGAAACTACTACATAAAATGCGGTAATTTTGCGAACAAACTACGGACAGTGTTACTAGGCTGGTGGATCAAATGTATAAATGTAAATCCTTGAATAATTGTACTATATTATATAAAATCAATATAACATATTATAATTATTACAAAACATTCTGACTGACTTCATTTATTTAATTATCGATTTTCTCTTGACATGTAATACAAGAGCAATATGAAAATTTCCAAACATTTCCAAAACATTTTATAATGAAAACTACAATATTGCAGTTAAATAAATGTGACCTTCAATTCATTGATCGTTGAACAACTATATATATATATATGGTTTATATATCCACCTACGCTACGAGTACTAACATAAATGCTTTATAAAAAGGAAAATTTTACGTCTAATTTATTTTCCACATTTATTTTTATTTTTCTTGTTGTTATGTAACACACAGCGAGGAAACAAAACAACAATATGAAAAATATCTAAATTTTATATTTTCAACATTATCATCTTATAAATTATTGATGACATTTATTCTCAATTTTCAATATTATATTGGTATATATAATTGTTGTTTGGCCAAGTGCCCAATGTTTCACTACATATACAATTTTTATTGCTTTTCTTATATGATGTTATAATAATGCAGTTGAAAAGTATTATTATCGTTCATTATCATAAAATAAATAAAATATACAATAATGGAAAAAATGAAAACGAAGAAGAAAAAATTATTAACAAAACAAATAAAAAATAAATAAATAAACCAAATGCATTCATGGAGAAATTTTAAAATTAAATTATCCTAGAATGAATTGGAGGAAAATGTGATTTGATATGATTTGGTTTTTTTTTTTTTTTTTTTAACTGTGACAAAAAAATCAAGTTGACAAACGTTGAGATAAAAGCGAAAAATTACCGCACTCTTTATATATGAATAATTTAATAAAAATTTTATAACCATTTAGTACGTCATAAATTTTATATAAGCGACAACATATTTCTTGTTTGGTTTTTATTTTATGGTAATTTTTTTTTTGTTTTCCTTTTTTTTCTCTGTTGGAAAATTGACCTATTTTTACAATGTTACACATTTATATATTATATTATTGGATTATTTCGAGAAGATATGAAAGAATGAAAATAAAAATAAAAAATCGATAGAATGAATATTGAAGCAGTATAACTTTTTGGTTTCCATATAAATAGATATTTATTTTATTTTTTTATTTTTTTGTATAATATAAATATGAAAAGTTATTGAGTTATGAATTTTTATAAAAAGTTAATAGAATACATACCACCCGGCCCCGATTCAAAGTTAATATAAACCTGTAAAACTTATGTGTTTTTCGTTTTACTTTATTACCCATGCACCTGCTAAATTTGCTAAATGTTAAATTATATGATGTATTTATGTTTACTCGTTGTAATCAGTTTATCACTTCATTTAAGCACTTATTTGTATACATAACAAGGTTTATTTTAAGTTTATCAGCTGAACTTAACGCTTAGCGCAGCGCATCTGCTCAAGCATAACATGACTTCATTGCATTGACGAGTATATCACATGATTTTATTTCATTAATTCACTACAGCAACCTTGAGATTGTTATTAGAGGACATCAATTAATTTTATGTTTGTTTATTTTTAAAGTTTTACCATAATAAAATTAGGTAGCTTTTGTATTCAATCGAAATCATTTTTTATGGTTGTAAGATCTTGAAAATTGAAGTGATGCCACAGCACTGAAATTTTAATATTATTCCATTACTATCTTCAAGTTGCCGTATGTCTATATATGGTAGTTTTATAAAACTCAATGAAAATATTATGTTAACTGAAGATCATGCAACATTCGATTCAGTACCTGCTTTCATATTAATTGATTCTGTATATAAATTGTTTTTAAAGAGTTCTAAAAAAGTATACGTATACCACTGGAAATTGTGTATGGCATTCGACGATTACCTTCATTATCACCACTTTCATATGAAATACTATGTACTGACTAAAATGTATTATTCAATTCTTATTTTTATATATGAGTTACTTCTATATGAGGCGTTTAATATCCGCATAAATAAAATCATATGATGTTTGGCAATCTTTAATCATCATTATTGAACTATTAAAAGTAATTTAATTAAACTTTGATGTAGATATATATATTTTGGAGGTTGGTCGTAGATACATAACAGTTAATATGTTAATCTGTTATTGTTTTATTACTATAATATTAAGCATTTGAATGATAAAATATATCGAAAATTTTGATATATGCATTCCGTAAAAAGTTATTTCGCTTTAAAAATAGAGCAAAATCATAAGAAAATTTGATATATTTTAGAAAATATTATTCCTTGGTAAAAAGGTAAAAATGTTCGTTTCGTTTCCTGTGATATCGCTGCAAGGTGCGGTCTACAAATTAGGTAAACTGTACTTTTAGAACAGATATAAACATTGACCGACTAATCGCATGAGTGCACACTGTAAACACGTATAACCGAAAACGATACCAACAAGTAGCCGTCCGTATAATATCAGCGGCTCGTTAGAGAGAAATTATTTAATTTTTATGGAAATTAATCGCGCTCCACTTTAATGTATAATAATTTTCCATTTCTTGTAACAAAATCCAAAATCATCCTATGTCAGCCACTGCTTCTATCATTTATTTCAGAGTTTTATTTAGATGGTCGCCAAAGTGTATAGCAATATAGTTTTACACCCACTAAGGCACAGTTACGAAAACTTTCGAAAAGGCTGCGCGTATGTATAAACCATATTTTTGTGGAGATGTGTAGTGTTGTTACACAAATACCATTTGATCAGTAATTATGATCCTTTACTGTGTATCCAACTTATAAAATTATTCACTTATGCCGTTTCATCTACTTGCGTGCACTCACAATTCTGTTAAACGATACGCACTAATGAAAGCATTGCTGCTTATGTCAACAAAACCTAAAAACATATCTTATGCATTATCACATTTCGATTTACCAAATGATTTAGAGTAGCTTTTACTGATACAATAATAAAATCCAATTAGAATTAAATGTTATTATTAATAATTTTTTTTTCTATTATAATAATATTTTATTAATTATAACCTCTATTTTTTATTTTTCTCTATATTTACAGTTTATTGCACTTATCGAACGAAATAAAATAGCAATGGCATCTTTGGATTTAAGATCATGTACATTATTTGCACCAACAAATGAAGCTTTTCAAAAATATAAAGAGGATGCAACACATATTTTGTATCACATGTGTAAGTAAATATAATATGTTTACATTAAAATAAAATTATATTATTATAAAATATATAATATTCTTTTTAAAGTTAAACGTTTTTCATCTTCCATACACACTTATACGAAAGCAAAAGAATAAAATGTTAAAAAGGATATTAGAAGAAAAAAAAGTAGCTCTCTTCTTTATATAATAAATACAAATAATATATAAATTGTACAAAATTGTATATATGAAAATATGTATACATTTTACTAAAAATAAAGTTGATGAAGCATTGTATATTTTTTATATAACACACACACACAATGTCTGTGCAATTGTTATCCTTTTATAATACACACGTAAAAAAAAAAAGGATATACGAAAAAAATAAATGTACAAATATGTGTAAATGTTTTGTATGACATTCTCAAGGTTTATTCTTATTATGTACACACTACACACATCACACATCACACACGACACACGGCACACACACGAAGTATATAAAATATACCTATATCACTAAATAGAAAAATATCTGTATGGTTTTTTGTATGAGTATTAACTCTACCATAAAATTGGTCAGCATATAACCATTTATTTATTTTTTACTTTTCTATTTCGTTTGGTTTTTTTGATCCTTTTATTTTTTGGACGCGTATATATATTTATTTTTTCTTATTTCCTATTGTTATCTTTCCGAAGCAATGCGTTAATAAAAAGAAAAATAATATTAGGCGCCAATTGTCATTATTATTATTATTATATTTCATGGTCTATTTTCCAACCGGTGTTTACGACGACGATGCGTATATAAAAATATATGTCTTAAATATTTATGACTGTATGTTGTCAATGTCTATTGTATAAAATAAAGTATAAATCTAATATAAAAATATATGAACTATAATTTATATACAACAACCACAAATTTAATCTGAACTGTGGTTGTTGGTATATGTTGGTATACGGTCACCAAAATATAAAAATGCGGATGTGATTTGAAGACACATATATATTATTATAATATCTTTTGATTAGTTAATAAATATTTTTATGATATGAGTATAAAAATAAATTATAACGTAACAATTTTCCTTTATTTTTATTTTTTTTTTCTTATATTTATCCTTTGTTTTTATATAGTTTTGATTATTATCTTTGCCTTTTAATTTATAGTCTACACTGGATATAATTATAAATGTTATAGCTTTTACTATGGTATGTGCATGTACGACTTACCACCGACCATATATACAATTTGATAAAATAATGTTTATATTATACATTTATGTCACAATTATAATAATTTATTGTCCATTTAATTATATATATATATATTTGAAATAGCAGGATTAGAAACAGATACTTTGAATTGTAAAGAATATTATTATATTATATTAATATGTAATCGAATACTTTATAAAGGAATATATTACACATAGTCAATAAGTCAGATATAAATATATTAAATTCTGATAATATAAATGTGATCTATTTAACTATGTAATCTTAAATAAATTGCAAATTAGTTCGTTACGACTATATTGTGAACCTTAATATATAACCCATATGAAGGTATACACTGAAGGAACATTATGTCAAAATGTGGCAAAATGTAAAAGGTCCTTGTTAATAGTAAATACGTAAACTTGGGTTGGCAAATGCGAATTCTATGATGAGAAAACCATAAATATAATCAATATTTTTCCAACATTATGGTAAAGCAGAAAGATGTGCCTAGGATATTATAGTATTAATCAAATATGTTTCAAAGAACTATTGATAGAGAATATTATTCGATTACTTACGGAAGCATCATCTTTTAGAAACACTATATCACTCAATACAACTTTTATGTATCAATGTTATTTGAATCGTTTTGGTTCTGTGGGCGCACTGACTTATATAACGTTAATCCATCAATAGAAATTTTTATTTAAAATTCTTTTCAATTAGTTTTCATATTAGAGATAGCATGAACTTATATTAGAAATTTATTCTTTGTTAGTTTTGAAAAATTTTATTCAGTAGTTAAATGGCTATGCCAGTATAAGAAATCTCCTATATTAGGTGAAAATATTTCTCACATAATCACTGATCACTACTTGTGTGTATAGTGTGGATTATTTGCTGAAAGTATCATCGCTTCGTAATTCTATTGGAAACAATAATAGAGCTGCCGTTACGTTTACCATAAACAGTACATTCTTTTGGACTATGTCAAATCATTTGTCTATAGCCAAAACCAACAATACTTGAGGTCAACGTGACCCACATTGTTGAAATAATTTCCGAAGTGTTTAAAGAAATGGTCATAAATTCGACAAATCGATAACCTGGGAAACAATCAATTGAAGTAAATTCACTGGAATATTATTAACATGCAACAATTTAAAAGTAAAATAAAATAGGGAAGACTTTTATAATAGTGATTAATACCAATGAAGATTTTTACTATCCAAACAAAACAAATTTTGATGAAGTGCTTGTGTAGTAATAATCACAAAAAAAAAACATTCGTTGATCTACTTTGCTCTATTTTAAATAAAATTCGATTTAATTTCCTAAAAATAATTTTTTATAATTATATAATTTTTTGTACCGACAAATAATCTCAAATATCGAATTTTTATAGTGAAGCGAACATTTCAACAAATAATTAATCAATTTCAATTCTAACCTCTTTACCAAGTCACCTAATTAATATATCGTTTCCAAATGGATTGCCACCAGATTGCAAATCGTGTGTTTATAGAATCAGTCGCAGAAAGATACTATATTTGTGGGTTCCATATTGTTGCTTTAATTCAAATGTCAAATTTGTTAGCAATTCCCCAGAAATATTAGCATCATTTTTTATCAAAGAATCGATTAAGCCATTTAATATTATTGTCATTATAATGACTGTTATCCATCAATGTTTTAAATAAATTTACATTAACTTTTGTGTATTTTAATATAACTTCAAAAAGTTGTATCGATCTCAAAACAAAACAAAACCACTTCCTATATAAAATGTTCATATATTTCCCAATAAAATGTATAATTTAAAAAATTTTTATACAATTTCGTTCCGTTTTTTCAAAAAGTTATACAATTATTATTGGACCTTTAAAAAAAAAGGTTAAATTTAAAAACTTTATTTAAACGCATCTAAAAATTATTTGTGTAAAATAATAATATAATATAATATATTACACCCTCTGTCCGAAAATAAAACCGAACCTTTTTTATGTCGTTGCGATAAGGGATGTTGTTGATTTATTTATGAACATTACATTACCTAGTTGGTCTGTTAATTCCATTTATTTTATATGAGTACGATTAGACAATATAATGATATGTAGATATGATTATTCTTTGAATAGCGTTCGAGACTGTAGTTTCAAAGATAAATTTTTTAATTAATTAAACCCCGCGGTATTTCATGATTGACTAACATGAAATGAGTAAAAAAAAACAGAGCTGATTGTCACGCAATTTTATCGTGCAATAAATGTCAATTACCAAAACTCCGTATAGTAAGGACCAACATAGCGAATACGGCTTAGCAAACGATTCAATACAAAAAACGTTAACCGTTGTACCACTTGAAACAAATTCAATCCCTTTGAAATCGTGAAAATAAATAAGCATTGTTTTGATTTTTGACTTAATCAAAAGAGATTTGATTTTAATGTTCTTCATTTTGTAACTGCTTTGACACTTATAGTTTCTGTATTATCATCAGTTACGATAGTTATGACAATGACAAAATGATTATTTCATAACCACAGCGTAAATCATATATTTCGAATGATCAATTCGGTGCAATATTTGATCATCAATCAATTGAAGTGGAATAAATTTTGAATTCACCTTTCGTGGACTGATTTTTATCAATTAAAATTTCATGTATTGTTGTTTTTGATTTAATAAGTTCTATTTTCATGAATCTCACTGAAGATTTTTTTTTTGCTAACTTTCATGAAATCACACACACTTTTTGAATGTTATCTTCAGTAATCGTTGTTGATATTCACTTTATTCACGTTCATCATCATCCCCGTATCTTTTCTGTCGTATTTAAATTCGCAATGCCACTCAAAAAATTGTGTTTTAGATAAATAAAAAAAAATATCACCATAAGTGATTTAAAATATTTCTGTAGAACTTTTACGGTTCACTAAAGAAGCATATGACATGAAACTTTAATGGTTTAGTTTACAATAAATCAATGAACAGCGCCAATAGCCAATCCATATATAAATTAGAAAGTCATCTTGGATTATTTTTCAGACAGATACTGTAGTACTCTACTAAAAATATATATAAAAATAAACTTAGAACAAAATATATTTGAAATTGGATATGAAAACTAAATCTGTTGTAATAAAGAAAGGGTTATTTATGATCAAAGTATTGTACGTGCCAGTAAGACATATTATATGATATCTATTATTGATTTCTAAAATACTGTATATTTATATGTACGTTATGGTAACGTTAAGTAAGCAATATTATCATATATATACGTTAAATGTTTGTATATTTGAGACCATGTATTATATATACCCTATATTTCAATCGTATAAGTATTTTAAAAACTTAATATATTATATATACCTATTCGTATTGTAAAATGTATAATACAAAGTGAAGACAAAATTGTAGCTTATAAATATATGGTATATTTGTATACAACAAAACACACACAATCTCTATTTATAGAACTATATGAAACTTTTAGATTTCCATTAATACAATATATGGTATAGTGTGTGTAGTTTATATACCCTTTATGTTCAAATAAATTTTCTATTGTTAAATTTCATCACAATTTCCGTTTTCAATATCAAATTACAAAAGATGCCATCTGATATTATATTGTAATTTGTAATACGTAATATATGTGAATTTGCCATCTTATGTCCTTTATTTATATACACTATATTATTACACATACAAGTGATATTAATTGTACATAATTCAATACGGCACAGTTGTGTGATGATACATTACGAATATTATTATTGTACCACATCACATATAATATGTAGAAATGTGTATGTATTATAAGTTATAAGGATAGTTTCATATATAAATACATAGCTAAAGTCCTTTTACATTTTATTGTATCTTTTATGCACTTACATTAATGTTGTACAAATTGTAAATAGACACATACCCTGTAATATATAGTATAGTCAGTCATGTACCATATTTGAATGCATGTAGTATGGTCAGTATGATGATCAAAAAGTCATGTCATGTGAATGCACATATATAATGTATTTCACATATTTTCATAGAAATAAATTTGAAAAATATCTTTCAAAACCATATGTTAAAGATAAAAAAAATTTAATATCATTTTATGGAATTTATTTTAAATTATTATTAATGAAAATTTTATGTAAAATTAGATTTTTTTATAGCTAAATATTGTACATTTTACACCCCGGTAATGTATAAATGTTGGAATAACAATGTATCATTTTTTACAATATATGAAAACAGAATTGTAAAAATTTCATAAATATATTCGTACCATAACCATTTGTGTATATATTTATAATGTTTTTTAATTAACTCGATGATGGGCTATAAAAATAATATTAATTAAGGAAACAACAATATCTTTCGATAATTACAAACCAAATTTTTAGTGTGTTGATTTAGAATGGTATTAAAAAATGTTATATTTCCTTACTCTATTTTGTTTAAAATTGATATGCAGAAAAATTATCAGATGTAGATGCAACAGATGCAACACTTGGTAGAGCAGTTGCATAAGCGCTGATATATATTAATCATGAAATATAGCGAGTTCAAATCCGCTATTTTTCATAGGAAATTTTTCGGTATTTACTTTAATACTAAAATTTTTCTGCTGGGTGACCACATGTTCGTTGATGGAATAAAAAGAAAAACGGATATCTTTGAAAATATGGTGTTGGACGCTATTCAAAGATTAACAATGTCTGCACACACATAACTATGGCCTAATCATCCATATAAAAATAATAGTATTATGAAAACAGCTATCTATCTTTAATTACAGTACAGTACAGTACACAATTGGTAAATTGTTATATACTCCCATGCAGAGTAATTTACCAACTTGGTTGTAATGAAAGGTTTATTAGATGACATAAAAGCTCCACTAGGAGCAAAATATGAGTTAAAAAAAAAAAAAAGATGCAACAGAAATACCTTAGTATCAATGCGTTCGTACTTTGAAAAATGAGGAAAATTTCCGTGGAAAATATACACATATTTTCCATGAAAAATATATATTGGAATTTGTCCAAAGAATGTCCATAAATTTTCCACATAATATAGTATTAGTATTTTATTTAGATCAATTGAAATCTTTGGATTGTTAGGGTAATATGTCCGCACGGTATTGTATTCATAATTTATTTCATCCAATATCCAAGACAGTGATTCAAATATTGTATATTTCGCTTATCTATAGATATAATCCTCATTCTTTTTAATTTATTTTCATAATTTTTAAAACAAACCAAAAATTCAAATCGATATATTTCCGAAGAATTTTGTAAGACTTTTCATTGGATTTGATTCGCGGTATTTTGTACGTGTTTATTACTATAAAAACATTTATAATCAATGAATTTTTGCCATTGTTCAGTATTTTCATTCTGCGGTGCTCAAAGAATTTCTGGTCTATCGGTAAAAAAATAAATCAAACCACGATTTGACATCATCGTAATAAGAAAATTTATTCTGCTAATACGAACAATTCACATGTATTACTTGCTAAAATACATGTACAATCCAAAGATATTTTTGTCAAAATACGTGGATCTGCTGACAAAAAATTTGAATATAAATTCTTAGAATATTCTGTGGAATAATAGCAACGAGAAATATTTCTAAAGGGAATCCGTAGAAATTATCATCGCAAATATACGGATAATCCAAGGACATTTTTTATAAAAATCCATGGACAGGGTTGCACTCATCATATAAAATTCCAGTGGACATCTGTACGAAATCCATATTCTTCGGATTGAAACTCCGGTCTACTACATATAATGCGGAAATTTTGCGGACAAACTACGGACAGTGTTACTACGGTATTTATCTCAACCAAATTCATTTAAAATTGTCTATGCAAATTTAGAATGGGATTATACAATGTTATTTTCAAATAATTATAACTTGCAAACTGGTTCTCACGCCAAGCACTACTACTTATTCACTAACACAACATTATTGGATCGCTTACAGACAATAACATTGCAGTTACAAATTTAATTAATTGTATAATTATGATAGATGACGCTATATAAGGTATTCGTGTTATTTTTCGGACATATTGTTTATATTAAAATTATAATTAAATTTCCAGATAACATTTATCAAAATTTATCAAATACATAATATTTGCAGTAGCTGTCTATATATTTATAAAACAATTCTATTGTAGTTGTACACCAATAATAATACTGAAACTAAACCAATTTACAATTTCCATTGCATATCATATACAAATGTACAATATATATATTGTGTCATACCAAATAATATTCCAATGGTATGGTGGTTATATTGATTTTTCATATTTATATTTGTTTAATTAATGTTTATAATTTCAAATTTAACGATCATACTTTTATATGTATTTAAATGCATTTATATGAATATTCATATATATATATTTATGTGTTATGTAATTATAATGTAAAACCACATTGAATTCATATTTAAAACTAATTTGTATAATTAAGGAAAAAAAAACCATTGTGGTAACAACAACTAATTAAACTAATTATAAATATTAAACATATGCATTGGATTTATATTAATTAATGTACGTGTACAACAAATACAAATCCAAAATAAATTATAAAATCTATTTATAGAACCTTTGTTTGTATAATATATGAATATAGGATGAATGCATAGATATAGCTTTGTGTCAGATTTGAAAATTAAAATCAATGGGTTATATTTGGATAAATACTCTATTTTTTTGTATAATACAAATTACAATAGTTTTACTAACTTTTTCAGATCAATTTAGAATGACAACAGAGTTTTCATTCAAAGAATTTGTTGAGGGGCATTTTCAACGTCTTCCACTGATCGGATGTTCTTGCCATTTAAATTGTTCTACATAGATCGGAATAGCAGATGATAATAGTCAGAAAGAGTAATATCTGAATACTATTGCAGATATACAGCAACATTTTCCATTTCATTTCATTTAGTTAGTCTTTTGTGTCACATGTGGTCTTGCATTATTGTCATGGTGAAGAATCATATTTTTTGTCCGCTTAATCACAATTGCACTTGTTTTCTATTTTGCGTTACCACAGTACTTGTCCGGTGTATTTGTTTCATCAGGTCGAAGTAACTCATATAGTGATTTATTTCAATGCCATCAAATACACAGTAACATCTTCATTGAATGCAAGCCTGCAATTGCAATAAGTTCCAAAACTTCGCTTGTTTTTTTTTTTGCAAACTTCCTATTCGTTTACCGTTGTAGTATTCATTTTTCCGGCACTGTTACTATATGTGATCCAAAAAAAAATTCATTTTTATGGCTTCTCAGAAGAGAAATAGCAGCCAATATTCTGTTAAGCTTATTTCTTTCAGTCAATGAATGTAGTGCTTATACATTTTGAGCTTGTAGGTGAGTCTAATATTCTTTAAATGGCGAAATGTGATTGAATTGTTTCTGCTCTCAGCAATCTCTAATGCGCATACTTTCAATGCATTCGTTATTTATAAGTTTTATTTATTTTTTTTTTTTTTACCAAATTTTATGTTTAATTTATTTTTCAATTTTTTTATTTCAGCCACAACTGCAGCAACACTTGAACAACTATCTAAATCTATTACATCTGATATGGATGGTAATCCTTTGATTTATATAACAAGAGCTCGAAGAAATGGACACGATAATATTTGGGTTAATAATGCATTAATTGTTAAATCACGTTCAAATATTAATTTTACGGATTCAACAAGAAAACAGGTACGGTAATTTAAATTTTCTTAATTGTATGTATTAAACAAATATTTAAATTACGTGTAGGACGAGTTTTATTTTAAAAATCATCTCTTTTTATTATAATTTATGTCCATGTGATGAAACAATTTTTCATTTTGTTTCATTTTGTTCCGCAAAATTGTTCCATCACATGTAAATAGATCATGCGATAATTTCAAATAAAAACTTATCGGTCATGATTCAATTTTTTTTTTTAATATCAAGTTTTACTCCCAATTGTGTTTCGACGGTGCTTCATAGAAATCATATAATCAATGATACCGAGTTTCTTGAAGATTGTATATTATTGTATCGGCATTAGTATATTCACTCCATAAAATATAAATGCATTGCTATAGAATTAAATTGTTACTTGTTATTATGTATAAATATTGGGTAAATATAAGCATTTCTATTATGTATGGAAATTAATTATATCACGCAGAGTTAATGCTATTATAGCAATGCATTTGAATATTTGATAGTTTCATGGTACATATAGTTCTAATATTTTCCCTTCAATCAACGAATCTCTTTGAAAAAAAATCAAATCAATTTATTTGTTTATACAATGTATTTCCTATATATATATTTTAGTTGTAATAGATTATATATGTTTCCAACTTTCAACAACATCTAATTAATTTTCATGCGTACATTTAATATAACCTCCATTGCGCGTGAGATTAGTGAAATTGTTACCTATAATAACATATAAAAATGTATAAGAAATTTCTTCTTTTTGAATAAGAAGTTAGCAACGTAACTTCTTAATAGAATTATAAATACTATATGGAATATATGCACACTTATACTACGCACACACCACGTACCATATCTTTCACAAAAATATCTAAAATATATATAAAAGTTTTTCGTATATATAATATCAAAAGAACGTAAAAATTAATTTAATAAATAAATTTTCTCATAACCAAATTTAATTAAATTCTTATTTAATATATAAAAACGATTTAATAACGAAAAAATAATAATAAATTTCATATAAGAAATATTAGGTGTTTTTTTTTT
Organism: Bibio marci; assembly: GCA_910594885.2. NCBI lineage: Eukaryota > Metazoa > Arthropoda > Insecta > Diptera > Bibionidae > Bibio > Bibio marci. The sequence continues at coordinate 71,052,313 of OU343114.1, read as the reverse complement.
ATGCACATTAAAACTTTGAAGTTAAATATAATAACAGAAAAATTATTGTAATGCTTAACTTCATTACATGCCACAAACAAAATTCGGTTAGTCCAATTTAGAATCAATTTTTAAATAGCAAGTCATAGCAACCAATGTTTTGTATCTATGAAAATAATAATAATTTATAAATTGACTGTTATAGGAGTATATTTCGTGTACATCGATGTCACTCAATTTAGGAAATAAAATCTGGTCTGTAAAAATATCCACATGTATCCTAACGACCGCTGATTCATTCTTTCAACAGAAATATGCACCGATGATTCCTCCAGCAAATCATCCATTCATCCATACAACATACAGTCAATATAGAATAACGTTTGTCCGTATAAACTTGACGAACTGAGCACTAATTTTTAAATTAAAATCCTACATTTTCTAAGCGTGTAAAATTTCTTATATAAACTATATTTCAGTTCCACACAATGTTAAATATTACTTATTTTAAATGGTAAAATAATGACATTATATTCGCATTGTCCGTAAGCGAAACTCTCACAATATACATTTAATGTTTGATTTTTAAGTTTGAAGTTATGGCTTACCGTATATTACCGGCGATTTTGTCACCAAACAGATATAATTTTCCGATTCTTTTCACTCTGAAGCAACTTCAAAGATTATATTTGCTGTTGTGTTTCGAGGATTTTCATAATAAGTCATGTTTTACTCTTCGTTTTTTTTTTTAATTATGACGAGTATTGCGCATTGCATTCAAACCAGAGATTACGAGTTAAATTTCGGTGTTGATATGAGAAAATATATTTCATACTGAATAAAATTACTCAAATGAATTACCATTTTTTTTGTTTATCGAATTAGAAATCGATAATTCTTGAAAATATATGGATTTGTAAAACTGCGATATTCAAAGAATAACAAATTTTCCGTACACACAACGCTTTACGATTCATCCATAAGATTAATTATTGAATTAATAAAACAACTATCGAAGCATATAATTACAGACCATCTTAAGATGATTTGTTATATATTCACATACTGAGTATTTTACGAGCTTGACTTTAATGTTTGACTAAACATGCACAGTAAAACCATTGCGAGGAGATGACTAGCCGTATATTTTTGTACTGAACCATTGCAATTCGCACGCAATATTGTCACAACAGAAATTTTAGTAGGTCACAGTGCAATGGAAATTCGGTTCCACTGTCCTTTAGTTTTCTTCTTAATCTTTTAATTTAATTTCTTTGAAATCACGAATTTTTATACCTTAGGTGGTGATTGCCTTGTAAGCGACGAACACACAAGAAGTAAACAAATGAAATCAACAACAGTTCATAACATAATATAGAAATAATGGCTAATCATCATATATGTAGTTCTCGTTACAGGAATGTCATCCCATGTATAATTATCTCATAATATTTTCTTTTTTCTTTTTTCACTCAAAGACTGTGTGAGTATTTGAAAAATAACTTTTAGATTAAGTAACAATTACATCCGTATTATAATTCTATGGAAATATGCTATATGTATCTGAATTTAATTTAGCATATTTCACATATGACAATTGAAGTTTGGTTTTTGAAAAAGTATATACAGTTATTTGATATAGGGAATATACGTCAGAATAATTAGATCTCTCTATACATATGTATAAATAAGCCATATATAAAGGAAGGGAGTAAATAAATTCATTAATTAAATTGCTTTGTTCTCACATAAATATGTATAATTGTATACATCAAGTTTCAAAAACCAAACACTCTTTTCCACAATATATATTGTACATATTTTGTATATTATATTGTATTATTGATATTATCTATATATGTTTGAGTAGTTAACCAATTTGGTTTTGTTTAAATTTCCTTATCACATATATACATAAAATATATTGTACAATACTAACTACAACATATAATAATGTAATGTATAGAAATGGTCAATTGAAAGTTTGTATTTAATTATATATTCAACATTAGTACCTATATATATTATTATTTTATATATATACCGATAGCTATATAGCAACTATAAAATATGTATGGTAAATTGTACGTATTTACATGTAAAATGTATACAAATATTTATATAGCAGCGTTGATTCTAACAACATTAAATAAATGTAGTGTATAATGTAGATAACAGTTTTTCCATGTTTATTAAAATAATGTTCAAAATTCAAATATATAATATATAAATTAGTTTACAAATTATATGTAAACGTAGTAAATAATGTGAAATTTAATAAAAAAAATTCCTATTAAATGTATCTACTCTATATTTGTAATTTAATTTTTGAATATCGTAGATATGTTAATCTACACAAATGTATTTATACTAACAATTTAGAATCAACATTAAATAAGATTATATGTATATTTTTTAAATAATATATAAAATATCCTTATAATTATATATATATATCTACAGTATTTAATCAGCGGCGTCTCGTCCATGTATTCAATGCATTCACTAAATGCGTTGAAATTTTCCTATCGACTTTATTCAATTCATTATATGATTTTATTTTATTTCATTCCAAATTCAAAAGTACATAGTAATAAAAATTTAGTCAGATAAAATTTAAAATTTGCCTACATACTTCTATAAAAAATTACTCACACACGCAATGACGATGACGACTATGTGAAAAAAAATAAAAAATCAGTATAAAAACTCACAAATAAAATAGTAGCGCAAAAACACACACACACACCTAAATTAATTGAAAAATAAGCAAGACAACACAAGCCACACAATTTAACTTACATTCACTCGACTGTTAAGCTTATTTTCATTTAAAATTTAATCAAAGTTTCATATATGTGTAAATGAAATTTAATAGAGAATCCTGGGTCACGCTAAGCGTGAAATTGGAAGTATTTCTTCTATGAAATTCAATGGAGCTAATAGATCGTTATTTTGAGGCACCTTCATGATTTTATTCGTACTCACCTTATCAAAAAAACGTGGGTAAACCAACTATAACGCTCATTTGAGACGTACATGGTACACTATATAATTATGTTTTTACTTGAGTGGCAAAATTTTCACTAGACGTCACTGCATTTAATACAAACTAAACTAAACTATATATAATATTATTTAGTTCAAGTTATTTGGTAAAAGGTTGATGTGGTCAACACATAAATACAATACACTCGAAAGGTTTTATTAATTGAGAAGAAAAACGATTTATTTCAAATTATTATATGTACTATTTAAATGCAAACAGATGTAAATCAAAAAGTGAAAGGTTTTTTCGTGATGATAGCGTTGTGGTTGAACCATATAAAAATATGTAATACGTAAACTATTCTGAATGTATGAGTTATTTAACATTAAATTAAATAAAATAAAAATTTATCGGTTATATGCAACACACCTTTTATGAAAGAAGATCAATCATTTATAAATTAAGTAAAACTGATCAAGGATCTGAAAATGATAATTTTTGAATTTGAACATATATGCGCGGCAAATGGAATAGAATTAAACAAGAAATTGGGTAGACATTTATATTTCAAAGATCAAGGAGAGTTCAATGTGCTTGCAAACATATATAATTTACGGTCATTGCACCAACAGTTTTACTTAATCTGCAGCTAAATTCTATTTCATATTATTTTCCACATGTCTAAATTACAAATTTATAATATATGATGTCTTTGAAATTGCCTTATTCCTTGAACTTGAAACTGAATTGTATACACTTACTGCCAGTTTCTTGTTTAATTCTCTTTCGCATGTTAAGTGAGGTCCTAGAAATTCTCTTCAGATACTTGAAACATTAGTTCTACAGAAATTATATTTTATATATGCGGTGTCGCATGAACCAATTTGGAAAAACATCATTTTAATTTTTGAAACGCAAATTTTATACGATGTCTTCAATTCAATTATTAATATTAAGTACATTAATGTTGTTTACAAAAATTTAATACGATTTGGTTGCAATTAATTGCAGTTCCGGCAACAATGGTAGTCTTTCTAAGTTCTTTCATCTCTCAGAACTTTGTAATTCACCTGTTTCTGCATCAATCGTGTCTATAAATTTGGTAGGATTGGATGGATTCCGCATAAGGAATAACATTTATTAACAATTTCCTTTAAAATTTTTACTTCCAAGCAGTTCTACAAGTTTCTGAAATTTTCCATCATATTCTGGACAGATCTGTCAATTTGCCAATAATGAAGTAGAAAAATATAATTTTAACGTTTGTTTTGGTTACAGAATTAAATGTATTACCTTTTGTACCTTGGACTGTAGGTCAATCAATATCTATGGCACAGTTAAGCTACATTTCATGGGAAAATGATTATTTTTAAATCTTTTACATGAAACAAATATAAAAAAAAATACAATTTAGCCCATCTTTTGATAAATCTGGGTGATATTTGATATCTAATTATTCACAGGTATATTTCCTACTAAGTTTCTTCAAAATTGATAATCTGGACAAACCTGTTGACCAGATTGCCGAACTGAATGATATTTTGGCTAAATTGTAAGAAATTTGATACATAATATATAAATACAGTGATGGTACTCAATTTTCATATTAACTGCAACACAACGACTAATTGTTAAAATTATTCTCATAAAATCCTTGAAACGTTGTTCATTGAAACACTGAAATTCTACTTAATTCGATAATTATAATTTTTTCATACATACAGCATTAATAAATGTTTTAATGTATCATCTTCCTTTGAAATGTAGTCCTTTATCCTAAAAATAACACTACTATTCAATTTCTTATGTAATTCTTTTTATGACAAGTGTATAGAGTACGACCAAAGCTGACAATGATCACATATAAATATACCCACCTCCCAACGATTAAAGTTAAAAATTATTTTTGTTTGGTTCTTGAAATGGCCATGATCCTTGAAAAATTAATTCTATTAATTAATTTTCTTTCCGGTAAGGCACAGCACTACTAAATTTAAAAAACTATCCTTATCAAGTGCTTGAAATAATCGTAGCCCTAGCAAAATTAATTAAATACCTATAATTCTCACCATTTATATCTTTTTAAGATAAAAAAAATCGAAAATCGTTTTTATAAAAATTTATATAACACTAAAATTTATTTCATTTTTTAATTTCAGTATCTACATGTAATTGATGATATTTTACAACCATTAACATTTACACCATCTTCATCGGTCAGTGATATTTATAATCCGGATGCATTTCAATTTTTAACAAATTCTGATAGTTTTAATATTGGAAGTCACCGGATAAGGTATTATTTGTGCTATTTTTTAAATTATTACATTTAAAAACGAATTAATTATTAAATTAAACATTATTTATATGTGCGTATCAGATCATATCGTCAAAAAGTAATTGTAAATTCTAAAGATGATGTATATCGTGCAAGTGGTGGTCATACATATTTTATTCCAGTTGAAGAAGGTTTTAAAGTAAGACAAGAATCGTTTAGAATTAAATTTTAATAATATTATTAACGTTTTCTTCTCTTTTTTTTTTTTTTAGCCACATCCAAGGCCAGATTTAATTGATAAAAAAGTTATTGATGGTCATATAATTTCCGATAAAGTAATATTTACAGCATCAGCACCAATTGAAGAGCCATTTACAACCTTAGCATTTGAGGATAATATTAAAGTAACAATTAGTTTTTTTACACAAGGTGAAGGAGCGAATAAAAAAAGTATGTATACATTTTACGATCCATGATAATTAAATTTTGTTTACAAAGTGATGGCACTCTCTGGTGATGATTTATTGATGAAATATTTTATTAAAATTTTAGCTTATGTTAAATCAAATACTGTTGTTGGTGATTCGCATCATACAACTGGTGTTGTTATGGCAGAAATTGTACGTGCAAATATTCCAGTGCGAAATGGTGTTATTCATCTTATCCATCGACCATTAATGATTGTTGATACAACTGTTATGCAATTTTTAGAGGTAAGATTTTAAATTCATATTTATTTAATTATATATTTTTTTAATTTTCTATATAATGTAAGAAAACGGCACATAGACAAAAATTTTAAATAATTTATGTACTTAACGTTAGACATATAATATAATTAATATAAAAGATGTGTGTGAAATTTCTTAGAAACATTTTATGATATAATTATTATGCTGAAATGCTTTAACGGGGTTTTTTTTTCCGTTGACGATTGAATTTATTTATTATATAGTTTCTCAAAAAAAAATTTAAATTTATGAAATACCGCGCAGTTATACGAACAATTTTTGGAAAAATTCATAAGATTTTAAATATGGATATAAAATCCTTGCGATCTTAACATCTGTATTCACATAGAATTCGATCTATCAACGCAAAGTTTGAAAATTTTGAAATTAATTATTGTAATATCACTTTAAACGTTCACCAATTACCACAGTCAATTGGTTAATTTGAAATTATTGTATAATTTTTCGAAAAATTGTACGTATAACATCAAAAGAAATAATATTTGAAATACATTTACTAAATATGAAATTGAAATAAAAAAATCTCTTCAAAATAAATTATTATTGTTTTTTTTTTCAAATATAATTGTATTAGAAAATTGAAAGTAAATATTTTAAAATTTCATTGGATCATAGAATATTAATATATTAAATAGAATACTCATCTGTAATGTAAGTCTATGTAATATTACAGAGAACAGTTTGAATTGACTATAGATCATAATTTGCAATACGATTGTATATAAAATATACTCAGTTCTCTACTCTACGACATTCCAAAGGAACCGAAAAACTAAAATCTAGAATGGAATCACACCTGAAAGATATTTAATTTATCTAGACTATGCAATTCTGTTGCAAAGTTTTAGAAACGTTTAAAATTAGAATAATTATCGATTCACGTGAAAGTATAATAATGTTTATAATAATAATTTCATCGTAAAGTTGTATACTAAATCTTAGGTAAAATCGGTGGAAAAATATTCAAATATATCACAGATATCTGGAGTATAAGACTGAATGCATTTTCTTTTCAATTATTTGTTCATTTATTATTCCACATTATAAATGTATTCATTTATTTCACATTGCATCAAGTGATGTTACTCCAAGTGTATAACATCAACACCTACGACATACATTAGTCTATATGCAAAATTACTTCGCACTGGAATATTATTATACTTTACAATTCCTTAATTTGTCGACGGAGATAGAATGCATTTTTTTATTCCATGAGTATAGCGATAAAGTATTTTCAAATATATCTTTTTATTTCAAAAAAGTACAAATAGTAATATTTTATATGAAAATAAATACTGAATAATTTCACATTTATTTTTCGGGAAATGATCCCAACACATCACAATCAATAAGCATAAACACTATTCACTGTGCCACTGATTATTGTGATGTGTCATTTTTGCATTAAATAAAAAAAATACATCCACTTAAAATAAACTATTTGCTTCTGGATGCGCTCTCATACTTACTTACAAACCATGACATTATAACGCAAGTGCGGTTTTAGCCTTCTCCAACATGCTTCTTCAACCTGACCTATTAGCAGTCAATGTCTTCCAATCTCGAATTTTAAGGATCTTTATATCACAGTTTATTGCTCATCTAGCCATCTCGCCTTAGGTCTCGGCTCTCCTTCTACCTTCTGGATTACCATTCAACAGTTTTTTCGGCACACGCTCCTCCTCCATGCGTCATACGTATCCAAGTCATCTTAACCTATTGATTTTGATTGTTTTGACAATATTTGGTTGACCGTACAACTTGTTTAATTCAAAATTGTATCTTCGCCTGCAGCCATTCTGTTCTTTGACGGGATCAAATATGCCACGGAGTATGTTTCGTTCAAAAATTCTAAATAATTGTTCCTGGTTCTGTGTCAGCATACACCAAGCCTCCGACCCAAACGTTAATATTGGACGTATTAATGTTGTATACAGCTTGCACTTAAGATCTCGTTGTAATATTTTCGATTGGAATTGTTTTTTTTAGCCCGTAATAACATCTGTTTCCAGTTGCTACCCTGCGGCGAATTTCCTCTTCAATATCATTTTCTACATTTATCAACGATCCAAAGTATACAAAACTATTTGCTATTTCAAAATTGTGTTCTCAAATATTAACAGTTTGATCTCGAATGATGATGAATTTCTGGATTCGCCCTCATGGTAACTGAATATTTCCAAAGGAATTACACTGTAGATTTATTTTTCCTTTTTTTTTTTTTTTGCGATATTAGGGACGTAATCATTTTCTAATAAGTTCTAAGGTGTGGTGAAATGCAGGAAACAATTCCAACACTTCTTCTGCGTGATCCCATATGGTATCTGAATACCTCTAGAAATAATTGAGAAATTTAGCATTTAATAATAAGTTTTATAGTTTAGAAGAAATAATTTTTCGTTCCTTACTGCATATATATACGTCATAAGAAGTGTCGTCCTTTTTTTTCCCTTATTTCCCTACATAGCGTGTTCTTATGTAGTAGTTTAACCTACTATATATTGACAGCCTTTTTTTATTGAATATTTATGGAATATACAAAATAAGACACAATATGACTTTGAGGTTCTTCCCTTAACCCTAGTAACAATTTGTCCGTACTTTGAAACATGAGGAAAATTTCTGTGGAAAAAATCCATGGAAAAGATATATTGGAATTTGTCTAACAGATTGTCCATAGATTTTCCACTTAACACATTAAAGGCGGGAGTCGTAGTAATACGATTTATCTCGACTGTAGCTTAAAGGCGAGAATCGTAGTAATACGATTTATCTCGACTGTAGCTTAAAGGCGGGAGTTGTATTGGTACGGTTTGCAACGACATTTCGCAATCCATGCGCCACCGTACATTTGTATTTAGTATGTTTTGTGGTTTGAAGCTCGGTTCGGTTGTTCAAATTCTACTTACAATAAATTTTGAAATCCTTCAATATGGTTTCACGCGAAAACAAAGATATATATGCAAAAGATTTGTCTGACGTTGATTGCGATGAAAGAGAGTTAGTTTATATTAATAATAATGATAGTGATATTGACGATAATGATAGTGATAGTTCTATACGACCTGTGCGAAGGAGGACCCGAGTTTTTCCACTACCGATTAGCAATGATGAAAGTGAAGTTCTAGGACGAAAAACGAGTCGGGTCGGTCATCGCGTTACCTAGCATACTTTCTTCAAGATGTGTTAATATAATATTAGTATTTTATTTACGTCATAATTGAAATCTTTGGATTGTCAGGGTAATATGTCCAACATATAATATATCCGCACGGTATTGTATTCATAATTTATTTCACCAATTATTCAAGACAGTGGTCGTTTAAATTTTGTATATTTCACTTATCTGTAGATATAATCCTCACTCTTTTTTTAATTTATTTTCATAATTTTTAAAACAACCAGTAACTCAAATCTATATATTTCCGAAGAATTTTAATAAGACTTTTCATGGATTTTATAAGCGGTTTTTTTTCTTGTTTATTACAACACAAAAATGTACAATCGATCAGGATCTTCATTCCGCGGTGCTCATAGAACTTCCAGTCTATCGGTAAAAAAACGGAATCAAACCGTGATCATTGGCATCATCGTCACAAGAAAATTTATTCTGCTAATACGGACAATTCACGGGTATTACTTGCCAAAATACAAAGACCATCCAAAGATGTTTTTGTCGAAATCCGTGGATCTGCTCACAAAAAATGTGAATATAAATTCTATATTCTGTGGAATAATAGCAACGAGAAATAATTCTAAGCAGAAGCCGTAGAAATTATAATCGGAAATATACGGATACGGAAATTTTTTTATAAAAATCCATGGACAAGGTTGCACCCATCATATAAAATTCCAGTGGACATCCGTAAGAAATCCATTGATATTTCCTCGGATTGAAATTACGAACTAATACATATAATGTGGAAATTTTGCGGACAAACTACGGACAGTGTTTGTAGGGAAAAAACTATTTTTCTGGTATAACACCAAATATTGGTATTTTCCCCGAGTTTCAATACACAATAAAGTTGCATAAAAATCGAAGCGTGTTGCTGCTGCTCGGGTGGTCACATATATCCCTGAGTATTTTATTGTACATATTATTATTCTATGATTAAATCGAAATAAATATATATTTCATAAAAAAATAAAATATTTTTGTAGAATATATAAAAAAAAGAATGTATTCGGATTTTGTTGTTTGATAAAATAAAATCGATAAAACATTAAATTAAAATTTAATTAAAAATAGTATAATATTGATGAGATTTTCGTGTTGTTTTTTTTCCTACGTTAGTTTAATTCTTTTGTTTAATTTTAATTTAATTAAATTCTCTCCTCGTTTCGTTGTTTCTCTCTCGTTTTTTTTTTTTTTTATTTTGATTTTTTATATAAATTTCCTTTTTATTTTGATTTGACATAAAATTCATTTATTTGCACAGATAACAAAATAATGTATCTTTTTTTGTTTCCATTATATATTTTGTGTTTTTTTTTTTTTTAACATTTTGTTGTTGTTGTTGTTGTTGTTGTTGATGCGTTGTACGTCCTTTTTTTTGTAGAAAAGCGATGTACACTGATTTGCAAAAAATAAAAACGATTTACAAAAACATGGATAATTGAATTTCTTTATATATTTTTTTTTTTTTCCTTTTCAATATACAATTTTCACCATTGATTTGATTTAAATTTTTCATTTTGTTTTCTTTTCAAAGTTTTCCTTTGATTTAAAAGAAAAAAAAAGGAACATTAGCTTTTTATCTATAAATAAAGTGATTGAATAAATTTAAAAATTGTATAAGAAGCAATAAAAATAAAAAATAAGAAAAACAAAAAGTGAAAGGATAAGATGACAATAAATTTTAATGGACAACCTTTTGTCTTTATGTGTGTTTTGTGTTGGTGTGTGTGTGTGTGTGTGTGTCGTGTGTTAACATAACAATTCACATCACTTCAAAAATATAATAAATCTCATATTATTTATATTATAATAAAGTTTTTTTATTGGAATTTTTTCAATAAGTTTTTCTTTTGTTTTTTCTTATCCTTTTTTTTTATGTTTTTGTTTTGTTGTTTCCTATATTATTGTAAATTGTCTAAAAATAAAAATATATAAATTAATTTATTCCGTGTTTATTTGTAAACCATATAAATTGTATAAGTAAATACATTAAAAAATATATATATATTAATATAATTTTAATATAAATTTATATTTTATTGACGATATAAGAAAAAATATATTAATTTATAATAAAATATCTTCGACACCGCTGTTAGTTAAACATTTTCTTTAATTTTTGCCAACTATATAATTAATACAATTTAAAATATGAATTTGAAAAAAAAAAGAATAAAAATAAGATAAAAACTATTTTTATTATGTAATAAAATAAGGAAAAAAAAAATAATAAAAATAAAATAAATATATATATTTAAATAAATAATAATTAATAATTAGTGAGAGCACGCTGCCAAAAGCAATCTATTTTATATAAAGCACAAACAAAGCTTTTCTTAATACATATCAATTATTATTAGCGAGACATATAAAAATTATAATACCATTTTTTTTTTTTTTCTGTTTTTAATTATTATTGGAATAATTATAAATTTTACACAACATTAAATATTTTTTCCATTGTATTTTATAATATCAACAATAATATACATTTTACAAATAAAACATTCGTATAAAAATTAGGTTCAAAACAAAAGAATTGAGATTTATGTGCGGAATTAAAATTTTATAAATATATTTTTAATTTTTGTTAGTAATATTTATTCGAGATACGAAATGAAAGACGAAACATTTCAAAAACGCATTGATTGATTGATTGAAAAATGGAATTGTATATTTTATTAATGTTTTTTTTTCGTTTTGTAGTCATTTGCTAGTTGACCGATATATATTAAATTTTGTTATATTATTTTTTTGAATAGAAAACAAATGTGAAAAATTTTATTTGAATTAATTTACTATAAAATCTTATAATAAACTGAAATTCTTGTAACAAAGCGATATCCAATTTTGAATTTAATTCTACAGCAATTTCATTATTTTTAGCAGTTTTTCATTTAATTTTTTTTATCAATTTCTGTCCACCCAGATGTATGCCCACGAGACTGAATGTTTTAAAATAAAACTAAATCGTTTATTTTTAAAAGATTGATTCAAAAATAATTGCAATTTTTGAGGATGCTACACAAGATGAAAACAAAAACTATTTCTATTTTGATGAAAACTATTCAGCGCGTCAATTTTCCAGTTCTGCAGATGTTTTGAAGTGAATATAGACGGGTGTGGGATAATAAATGACAGCCAAGCGATTTAAATGTATCTGCTACCGGATTTAATTTGTGTGACGGTGTTATGGCGTTTTCATGAAGCAAAATTACTTTATCGTTTTTTGTTGGCCATTCTTTTCGATCAAACCTAGTAACAATTTGTCCGTACTTTGAAAAATGAGGAAAATTTCCGTCGAAAATATTCACATATTTTCCATGGAAAAAATATATTGAAATTTGTCCAATGAATGACTATAGATTTTCCACGTAATATAATATTATTTTATTTAGGTCAATTTAAATCTTTGGATTGTCAGGGTAATATTTCCAACATATATCCACGCGGTATTGCATTCATAATTTATTTCACCAATTAACCAAGTTCAAATTTTGTATATTTCACTAATCTATTGATTTATAATCCTCACTCTTTTGTTTCTTGTTTATGTAAGTGTTTTATCTGGCAAATTTTTACAATATTACACTATGAATTTATAAATTTAATCTTGTAATTAAATTATTTTTTACATAAAAAAATATCATACTTTTTATTTATTAATTTCTAAATCCGAAACACATTAAATTGTGTTTCAACAAGTTACAACCTGTTATAACAAAATGTTTGTACGAGTGCACTTGTCGTATGACGTATTTTTGTCAAAAGCCGTGCTCACTAAAAAATATGAATATAAATTATATGGAAATATTCTGTGGAATAATACCAGCGAGAAATAAATCGTAAGGAAAATCCGTAGAATTTATAATCGGAAATATACGGATAATCCAAGGACATTTTTTATAAAAATTAATGGACAGGATTGCACTCATCACATAAAATTGCAGCTGATATCCGTAAGATATCCATAAATATTTCCTCGGATTGAAACTACGCGCTACTACATATAATGCGGAAATTTTACGGACAAACTACAGACAGTGTTACTAGGGAAATCATTTGATTAAAATTATTTGTTTGTTGTCGGTAGCGATCAATATTATTCGTTTTTAACCAAATGGTAATTGCTCCTAATATACCATTCCATTGTGATCCCACACTGAGCATTATCTTATTTCCCAATCGATTTGGTATTGCGGTTCATGGTGCTGGTTGACCTGGTGTAACCAATGATTTTTTCCATTTAGGATTTTCAAAATAAATCCACTTTTAAGCACCAGTCAAAATTAGATGGAAAAAATACTTGTTTTCATGCCTTTGAAGAAAAATTTCACTGGTTTTTTTTTTTCCTTTTTCCATTTGTCTTCATCATTCAGTTCATGTGGTACCCATTTTCTCTACGCACTTATACCATTTGTTTTTGAGTTTTTCAGAGTCATCTTCATCCAGCAATGCATGCAATTCGGTGTTTTCAAACTTTTTCGGTGCGGTCTTCCACGTTCCTTATATTTTCCACATCAAAATCATAGAATTGTCTTTGCTATAGAACATGTTCACCACATAAGCTTTAACAAGCATTTGATGAATTTCAAAATGAATTTTTATTTAGAAAACAAAAAACCAAAACGAAACAAAATTTGCAAATAACGATTTTCGGATGCAAAATTTACCATTTTTGATAAGTTTAAAAACTATGTAATTGTATAAACTTGAAATATGAGGTACTAAACTTTTGAGGATTCACAATATCTCCAAATATATAGGTGTAAATTACAGTTTCATATGCATAAACCTGATGTATGTTTAAAATGTAGATTGAGGATGAGATTACCTATGCGAATGGACACGAGATTGATGTTATAAGAACCTACGACAATTTTTACATCTGATAATGAATGCAGTGCTAATCGTATGGTATTTTATTATACCTCGCGCATTTGTTTATTTGTTGTTTTTTTTGCCCGAACTTTTTCATTTTTTGATGTAACTTTTCTCTATAATATGATTTTTCCAGTATGTGATTTAATTAATTAACCCTATTACTATGATCGAAATTGAATTAAAGAAAATTACTGGTGAGTTTGTACGTTATTTAGGCTCTTACAGTAAAACACATTTAAATGCATAATTGCTCAAATACAGACATGATTCAATCCCATTGATTCTGATTCTAACCACCATTATATTTCTTGTGACAATAAATTGATTTTTGTGATTGCATTTTTTTTTATTAACAATTAGTGAAATATTCTACAGATATACTGAATCATTACAAAGATATATAGATCGAAGTACATTTTTCTAACCCCTCATTGTAATCGCTTAACACAAATTGTCTGTCGTTAATAATGTATTATAACTTTATATTGGGCTTTTTTTTTAAAGATAACTATACCCAGGTCTACCTCAAGGTACGAACCACATGACTGTGTCTACTATATTTATTTTTCTTTTAACAAACTCATCCTTGTACCATATAATTTTACGGCATAGTAATAAAATGTTGGCACCAGCGAGGGTTAATTTTATGTATCAATTAATTATTGCATATGTATGAAAATAAATGTAATAATTAAAATATCAAATATGCTTTGTATGCAAAATAAACAAATATGTGGAAAGCAAAAAAAAATGTATACAATGCAAATATTTTCATTATTATATTTCATTATCCGCATAAACTAAAATAAATATGAAAAAATTCGTATAATTTATTAAAAATTATTCCATTAGTAAATAAAATACAAAATAATAATAATAATAATAATAAAATCAATCAATCAATCAATCAATTAATTAAAAAAAAAAAAGTGAAATGTTTCAATGATAGGCAGTTTTTTTTTTTTATTTTTAATATCAGTTTTTTTAAATAATTAACAAAAAAATATATATAAATAATAATTAAAGCCAATTATATTTGGAAGATATATATTTATATAGAAACGAAAGCATTCAGCATTTTTAAATATACATAGGGTTTATTAAGAGGTGACACACAGTCGCAACGATCTAGTGTTGATGTTGATTTCTATAAGAAAGTGGCAATTATCATATGACATTTTTTTGTATGTGAAAATTTTCCAAACTTCATAATCACTTCTATAGGCATTTAATGGTTCAACTATAATATAGAAATATGCTAAATTAACGTCACGAATACATGTATATTACGTATTTTGCAACGACAATGAGTAGTTATATTCACCGCAATCAATGGCGTTTAAGAAAATTAATCGTAAAATATCGTATATTTTGTTACTACTAAATCATGACATTAAAATGCGACACATCTAATTTTGTTAATAATTTTTCTTAAATCAGCACCGCTGGAATTATACTGAACGACGACGCGGACATCCACAATTATCTTTATTATTTCATATATACTACTTCTGCTTCTTAAGTCATATTTTGCTCCAAGTGGAGCTTTATGTCATCTAATAAACCTTTCATTACAGCCAAGTTGGTAAATTACTCCGCATGGGAGTATATAACCATTTACCAATTGTACTGTACTGTTAACGAAAGATAGATGTTTTCAAAATACTATTATTTTTATATGGGTGATTAGCCCGCATAGTGATGTGTGTGTGGCCAGACATTGTTAATCTTTGAATATCGTCCAATACCATATTTTCAAAGATATTCGTTTTTCTTTTTATTCCATAAACGAACAAATGGTCACCCAGCAGAAAAATTTCAGTATTAAAATATATACCGCAAAAATTTCCAATGAAAAATAGCGGGGATTGAACCGGCTATATTTCATGATTAATACTATATATTTCGTCACTATGCAACTGCGCTACTGAGTGTTCCTATATACTGCTACCGAAGAAATATTAAATTTTTCTCAAATTTAAATGTTAAAATGTCTGCAATATACGGTTTTTCCAAAAATTATTTCACGAATTTCGTTAATTTCTCAACCTATGTTATTAAACATTCATATGGACTTATGCAAAAATTGGGATAATATAAACGAAGCTCTTATGAAAATTTTGGAAAATCAGTACCTGGGCGGAGAGTTTTTCTTACCATCATCCTAGAACTCTGTAATTTGGTTATTTCTTAACTGATTTTAATGAAATTTCTTGCGTATGCGTTTATGTACGCCGTTCATATGAAAATTCAGATTAATCTATTCAATCGAATTTATTAAATATTCAGATGAACGTTCAACGTAGGATTTTATGTATAATTTTTACAAAAATTCTAGAAAATTAATGGACTTGGATAGTTTTTGTGATCATCAATAATTTGATTATTTATCAACCAATTTTGTTGAAAATTTGAATGTATATTCAAAGTGGGATTTTATATGTACGCAGTTCGTACAAAAATTCTAGAAAATCGATCGTCGACAATTTTCTTTCTATCATCTACCTGCAACGTGTTGATTTGATCATTTTATTCAAAATTCGCATGAAAATTTTGTCAAATCAATACCGTGGACTGACTGACTTGTGGCCGGGCACTTAATTATTTTCTTATTTCTTAACCGATTTTAATCCAATTTCTTACATATGTTTAAAGTGGAATTTTACATACAGTTCATATTAATATTTTGAAAAATCGATACCAGCGATTGTTTTCTAACCATCTTCTTGTAACTTGATAATTACAGAACTTGATAGTTACACATTTTAATGAAATTTTTTCATGTATATTTAAATTGGAATTTTATGTACGCAATTCCTATGAAAATTTTGTAAAAAATTTTTTTTTCTGGCTTATCTTTCTGAAACGTATATGAAAATTTGATAATTTCTCAACCGATTTTATTAAAAATTCGTAATATTTTAAAGCTGTGGTAAATTTTTTTAATTTTCTTAAACTTATTTTCAAATAATAAAATGCAGAATAAAATATTTTTAAAATTTAAATACATTTTTTTGCGAAATTGTTTATAGGTGAAACAAAAAGGCCAACCAATTTTGCTGGGCTATTTTATTATTGACGTAATTCCATATTGCTGTATGGAGTTGTTTATAGTTACATTAATCTTTCTGCATATGAGTCAGCAATATACTCAATTTATTATTTAAAAAATTGCCTCTCGTTTCAAAGTTATATTTAT
The DNA here is from genome assembly GCA_910594885.2 of Bibio marci. Classification (NCBI taxonomy): domain Eukaryota; kingdom Metazoa; phylum Arthropoda; class Insecta; order Diptera; family Bibionidae; genus Bibio; species Bibio marci. The sequence goes on along the minus strand of OU343114.1, from coordinate 71,035,048 downwards.
AAGAATTTTGCGAAACAAATACATACCTGTAAATAATTCTAAATAGATAACAATCACAAACATCGAAATAAAATTGCCATATTAGTTATAAATTAAAAAAAATGTCATAGGTTAATTTGACTTCGAATATAATAGAATTAATCAAAATAATCAACACTATTTGTATATAGTTCGTAAACTGTAGACGCAATTTAATCTTTTACTAAACCCTATAAGAAATAAAATATATAATTTTAAATAAATTAGGAATTAAATTTATTAATTTTTAATTGATGATAATAATTTTACCTTCTAAGGAAGTGCAAATAGAAATCGTTTTTCTATAAAATAACATATTAATTAAATATTTTATTTATTTAAATCTTTTAATGATTTTTAGTATAATATAAATATTTAACATTTTTACACACAATTTAACACACATAAAATTTTTACATTGCTTTCTATGTACATTCTCTATAAAAAAAATGGTTGTGGATGATGATAAAATAAAAATAAAACAAACAATATAAATATAAAATAAAAAAATAATTAATATATTATCTAAAAATAAAACAGTCCTTCAAGGTAAAGATAAAATCACTATTTTTTATTTATATTTTTAATTTATTTCATGTTTTTTTTTTTTTTTTTTTTTTTAATGTTAAAAACAAATATTTATAATCAGTTTGTTGTTGTTAAATTTTCATTTGGTTGTTTTTTTAAAAATTTAGAAATGGTGGTGTTCTAAAAATTAATTTATTTAAAAAAACAAATTTAAAAATTATAATCGCTTAATTATTATTTAAAATTTGGGTTTTTTTTTTCTTACTTAAAAATTATTAAATTAGTCGTTGTTGTTGTTGTTGTTATTGTTGTTGTTGTTGTTGGGTTGCCTAATTAAATATATTACATATAATAAAATTAATTTTTTTTTATTATTTTTAATTATATTTAATAAGAAAATGATAAATTATAAATATCATCATTTGCTAATTTAATTTTATTTCCTAATTTTTTGTATTGCATTTTTGGTTTTTTATTTTAATTTTTTGTCCATTAAGTAATTAATTAAGTTAATGCTTAAAAAGGGAAAAAAAATTTAGATTCGTTTTTTTTATAGACAATTTATTTTATTTTATTTTCATATTCTTTATTTCCATATGTAATTACATGGAATTTAAGTATTAAACTATAATTCGTTTATTTAAAAAATGTTTTTCTATGTTTTTGGTCGGCTTTTTAAAGTTTCAGATTTTCAACCGTATTCACACATATGACATTATAAATTATAATATTTATTTCTATTTAATTTCATATTTATAAATTCTTTTACGAACATTTTCTTATTCCAAGTTAAGTATCTTTCACAATCATTGTGCTATAGTTTACAATGGGTGCTCGAAATATAATTTTTCTGTAACAGTTCCGGTTCTATTTAATACTCTGTTCTTTTTGTTTTTATCATATTTTCTATGTTAATTTACTGAAATTCGCTACAACAATATTAGTTCCTTAAGTTAACGGTCCTTTTTGGGGCGAAAAAGAGTAATTTATTGTAAAAAAATTGGTCTAAATTATTTTAATCAAATTATTTTGTGGAGCTACTGTGTCGTTAAAACGATGGCGGCTTCGAACATCCCCATTCATCTATCCATTTTTGCACTTCCTAAATGTTAATCAGAAAGCTCAATGTACAGCTGTATAAATGTATATCCATGACAATTGAAACGTGTGGTCAAGAGTCGTCGTGTAAGAAGATAACTTTACGTTATTTTGGTGATCTTTTTCGCAACAATTTCTCGTTCAATTGTTTCAATTCAATAGACATTAACAGTAACTGTTTCATTAGATTTTAGATACTCGTGATATTCCGCTCTCCTTCCTGGTCCCACCAAATGCAGCGAACATTACATTATTATGACTATGGTGAACGTTCCTTTTTGACAGTAATTTTGATGGTTCTCCTATATATAACATTTTGCATTTGGTACAAAGTATAATTTTCAATTTCGGCAGTTACAATACGGCTCAGAAAGCATTTTCTTTTTTGCTCGAAATGCAAAGACAACGCTTTTTTCTGTCCGTTTATTTTCAATATTTATTTTACATCTTTTTGGATCATTCCTAAAAACATAGAAACGTTTGGATTTCACCAATGCTGTACCCCAAATTTCGTTTAAATTGTAATTTAAATTTCACATCATCTTACAACTTAATGTATGGCATAACAAAACCTTTGCAGTATGTCTGAAATTTTACATCTGTATTCAATATATTTGAAATTTTGCTGAAATCATATATTTCTGCGATATACAATGAAATTATTCGGTTGAGATTTATATCAGCATTGTCATTATCGTTACGTAATGGCAAACGAAATGCTGTATAAATATTTGAATTTTTCGCATATTACAGAATTTTTTTCAAGCATTATATTACGTATATGTAAGCCTTTCTATAAGGTTAATTTGATGATATGTATAAAATCACAAAATGCACTGTCTGCATGCACTAATTGCTTTTAAAAAGTAATCCAAGTACTTAAAAAAATGTTAATCTGTTCGTGAATAAACCAAAGTTTTATAGTTTCACTTTTACAAAGTTTTAACATTTTATTTTCCAAGCTATTCGATGTACAGCTGTATTTCATATTGCATTGATGATACAGTGCGGAAAAGCAGACTTCACAATACTTGTTGCAATTTATTAAATTATGTGAAAATATTATATGAAAATAACTTCTTTTTATAATATTATAGAACGAATGTATTCATTATAGGATGCATTAGTTTCTATTGAATTTTACGCAATGCAAACCACCACACAATAACCCTAATTTGCTTTTGATACAAAATTTACTTCATTTTAAGAGCATTGTTCGCTGTTTGTCACACTTTACAATATCATTGTTGCCGGCAATAAAAGTTAAGTCGTATAACTACGACTTTATTTTAATTTTCTTTGTGGACATTCATCGTTTTTCGTGTGTATTTTTAATTTTCCCATCTATTTTAAATTGTCCAGAATTGTTCCACTTTAAAATCTTCTGAAAGCTCACTTTTTTAATGTCACGTGTTCGTTCTGATTTAAGAATTTAACTATCTGCCTTAATTATATACCTTCGAGGCTCCCTCTCTCTCTTCCCTATTGATTAAAGAAATAATTAAATTTCCATGATTGAGAAATTGTAAAATTATTTTGTTATAATATAATTATGTGAATATCGGCATTTAAAAACTTATATTCCAAAATTATCGGATATAAATTGGCGTAACATTATTTCTGAATAAAATTTACTTGTAAAATTTGCATGTATTAAAAAATATTATCTTTAGAAAAAAACAAAGGTATTGCTTCTTTTTTTCATAATTATTAAATTATTGTTTTTTAAAATTTAAAATTCGCTAATTTTTAAAGCAAAAAAGATTTTCTTTATATTTTATTATACTTTTATTCATTTACTTAAAATTCATCATTAATCTTTTTTACATGTGTGTTGATTGACATGATGACACAAGTTTTCGTGCAATTAAACTAATATTTAAATTTGCATGAAACCGGAAAAAAAACTTGAATTATGTCAATTTACAATTTAACAATTTAATTTTTCATTGATTTATAGAATATTTTTTTAGTAGTTGTAATTTCATTTTTCCGTTTTTTTCTATTTCCCTCAAATAAATTATTAGAATTTTTTTTGTTTCTTAAATTATAACTAAAGAAAAAAATCTTGAAATATGAAACTGAATAGAAAAAAAAAAATATAAAATAATGGTGCATTTTTATTTTATTATTTATTTTTTTTTGTTATTAAATTTTATTTTATGAAATATTTTCTTATTTTTTGATATAAAAGAAAATGAGTATATGATTCATAAATTAATTGGACTGTAATTTGTTTCAAAAATGTATATTCTTTATTTTCTTTCTTGTATATTAATATGGTTTTGAAAAATGTTTAATTTAATTTTTCATTTTTTTATTTCTTTTTTTAATGATGGTTAATAATTTTTTCCGGTACAAAAAAATTCGATATTTTGTTAGAATTAATCCATTCCATTTTATAATATTTATATAAAGTTTATAATTCACACAAACACTAGTCGAGGGGAAATATATAATGTGTAAAAATATCCTTTTATTTACACTTTATAGAATCATACAAAAAAAAAACGTAATCTTTTGCCACACACACAATCCTAAGGTTACCCAGAAGGTGATACAAAAATCTGGCTGTGAATATTAGTAATATTGAATAATATAAAACCGGTATAATTTTACATATATACGAATTGAAATTGAAATTAATAAACAGTGAAGTTCTGAAGGTTGTTAGTTGCTCCGATTATTGATTTCTTAGAAAATATATTATCCCCTTATAAAATATCATACAAAATTGTTTAAGAACATGTTCAACTTAACCATAAAGCGACTTTGAGTGTTTATTTCTGAGCATTGTGTTTATATATTGTGTATTAGCTTAAAATATTTCCGCAAAAGTTGATAAAAAATAAAAAGTGGTTGAATTCAAGAAATTTCCAGAAGGTACTGCACTTTCAGTATCACCTATTCTTATTCAGTTCATTACGAATTATATCTTTATTTTTACACAGTATAAATCAATAAAACACCTCTATATGTATAACGTTGCGAATTGAAGAAGAAACGATCAACGATTCTACGGCATCCACAAGTTATCCTGAAAAACTTTTTTTCTATAAATTAATTTGTATTGTTCATTTTATCTATAATTCCTTAATTATTTTCGAATTTACATTAATACAAATGAAAATTGTATTACGAATATTATTTCAATGTAGTTAAAATGTTTTGTAAAACCAACATTGCATATATAAATGATAAAAAAATACATTGTGCTTCTTTACTGTGTGCATTATACGGTTGGATTAGTCAGATCTTACACCATTTAAAAAATTGGTTTGGAATTATGTTTTCATGGAATTAGCTTTATTAATTTATTTTATATATAGAATTCAATTATTTTTATATGGACGAATTGCCTGTAGCGTTGTGCACATGCGTGTGTGTGTGTGTGTAGACATTGTTAATCTTTGAATATCGTCCAACATTATATTTTCAAAAATATTATCTTTCTCATTTGAATTGAGTACCCTAATAACAATTTGTCCGTACTTTGAAAAATGAGGAAAATTTCCGGCGGAAAAACGCACATATTTTCCATGCAAAATATATATTAGAATTTGTCCAAAGAATGTCCATAGATTTTCTACTTAATAAAAGTGTATTTTATTTAGGTCATAATTGTAATCTATGGATTGCCAAGGTGATATGTTCAATATATTTCCGCGCGGTATTGTATTCATAATTTATTTCACCAACTATCCAAGACAGTGTTACAAATTTTATATATTTCCCTTATCTAAATATATTGTAATACACTCTTTTTTTAATTTATTTTCATAATTTTTAAAACAATCAGTAACTCAAATCTATATATTTCGTAGGAATTTTGTTAGACTTTTCATGGATTTTTTGAGCGGTTTTCTTTTATTGTTTATTACAAAAAAAAAATGTACAATCGATGAATTTTTACCATCTTCATTCCGCGGTGCTCATAGAACTTCTGGTTTATCGATAAAAAACTGAATAAAACCGCGATCATTGGCATCATCGTTATAAGAAAATTCTATTCTGCAAATACAGACAATTCACTGGTATTACTTGCTAAAATACATGAACGATCCAAAGATATTTTTGTCAAAATCCGTGGATCTGTTCACAAAAAATATGAATATAAATTCTATGGAATAATAGCAATGAGAAATATTGATAAGGAGAATCCGTAGAAATTATCATCGGAAATATACGCGAATAATCCAAGGACATTTTTTATAAAAATTCATGTACAGGGTTGCACTCATCATATAAAATTCCAGCGTAACCTCTGTAATAAATCCATATATATTTCCTCGGATTGAAACTGCGGATTGAATTTTGCGGACAAACTACGAACATTGTTACTAGAGTAATTTTTAGTATATGAACATTATTGAAAAATTTGTCTAATGTTGATATATGAATTGAACTTTCGGATTGAATGACCTATACGTTCTATAGCCACTGCACCGTTTTCACTGTAGAATCACAAACTTGAATGATAAGTGTTTTTTGATATTGAGTACTATACAATTTGATGAAATTTATTTGAAATCAGGCGATGACACTTCGCAGTGGTTATTTCTCTGCGTTTGTTTAAAAAAATTTTTATGAAAAATGATGATAGTCCCCACAAAAATATTCAAAACTCATAGCATAAATTCACGTAATTGTCACACACAATAATTAAATATATTCTTTGCATAACCGTATTTTTTTATTTAAAAGCTCCACAAGTATACCTGAATATATGTAAAATATATCCAAAATTTTTTTTGTCAGTTAATAGAGTTACCTATCCACTTTTCACACCCGCACATATCAAGTATAAATTTGGTCAATCAAAACTATTGCTGTTAATGTTTAAACGACGACGCATGGTGTTAACTTTGTTTTGAATTTTAAAACCGAACTATATGTATACGAGAACAAGTACAAATTGTTTCCTATCGTTGTAGCTTAGTTTCTGTGTTTTTTAGTATTTGCATATGTTAAGTAATGTAATAGGTCTACCAATATGTGTGTGCCGTTTTTTTAAAAATAAAACACATTAATTCCGGTAATAACAGTAAAAAATTTTTATTGAATATAATAACCATCGTTAAGTATAACCTTTTTCCAATTTTTTGGCAATTTATGAATACCATCAAAATAAAACTTCTCCTCTTTTGATGCGATCCAAGAATCGATCCAATTTTGGACGTCTTCATAATTGTGGAAGCGTTGTGCACAGAGTCCATGTGCCATCGATCTGAACAAGTGGTAATCTGATGGAGCAACATCTGGTGAATAGGGCGGGTGTGGTAACACATCCCATCCGAGTGTTTCCAATGTTTCTTTTACCGGTTTTGCGACATGTGGACGAGCATTGCCGTGCATAAGGATCACTTTTTCATATCTGTTCGCCCATTCTGGTCGTTTTTCTTTCAATGATTGATTCAATTTATTCAATTGTCCTTTGTATACCTCACCAGTAATAGTTTGACCAGGTTTCAATAACTCATAATACAGCACGCCCTTTTGGTCCCACCAAATACACAATAAAACCTTCTTTCCATGAATATTGCGTTTTGGCGTCAATTTGACTGGTTGACCTGGATCAGTCCAATGCTTAGTCCGTTTAGGATTGTCAAAATAAATCCATTTTTCATCACCAGTGACTATTCGATGCAAAAACGACTTTCGTTGCTGTCTTTGAAACAATATTTCGCACGTGGTTTTTCGCTTTTCCATGCTTCTTTCTGTCAATTCATATGGAACCCATTTTCCTTCCTTTTGGATCTTACCCATATTGTTTAAACGATTAGAAATGGTTTGTTGACATACATTTAAGGAATCAGCTAGTTGTTGTTGCGATTGCGCATCGTCTGCATCCAACAATGCTTGCAATTCTGTATCTTCAAATTTTTTTGGTGGTTTTCCACGTTCTTTGTCATTCAGATCAAAATCACCACTTTTGAATCGTTGAAACCACTTTCTGCACATTCTTTCTTGTAAAGCATGTTCACCATAAGCTTCAACAAGAATTCGATGACTTTCAGCAGCAGTTTTCTTCCAATGAAACAATAACAATAAACCTCCCCGCAAATCACTTTTTTCTGGCACAAAACACGACATTTTCAACAAAAAAAAAAATATGTTGTTTACACTTTTAGCTCGTAACACAAACTGAGAAAGATAAAGATATAAAGTGAATACGTTCACAAAAAAATATTTCAGCAGAAACAGCCATCATTTAAAAATAAAACACATTAATTCCGGTAATAACAGTAAAAAATTTTTATTGAATATAATAACCATCGTTAAGTATAACCTTTTTCCAATTTTTTGGCAATTTATGAATACCATCAAAATAAAACTTCTCCTCTTTTGATGCGATCCAAGAATCGATCCAATTTTGGACGTCTTCATAATTGTGGAAGCGTTGTGCACAGAGTCCATGTGCCATCGATCTGAACAAGTGGTAATCTGATGGAGCAACATCTGGTGAATAGGGCGGGTGTGGTAACACATCCCATCCGAGTGTTTCCAATGTTTCTTTTACCGGTTTTGCGACATGTGGACGAGCATTGCCGTGCATAAGGATCACTTTTTCATATCTGTTCGCCCATTCTGGTCGTTTTTCTTTCAATGATTGATTCAATTTATTCAATTGTCCTTTGTATACCTCACCAGTAATAGTTTGACCAGGTTTCAATAACTCATAATACAGCACGCCCTTTTGGTCCCACCAAATACACAATAAAACCTTCTTTCCATGAATATTGCGTTTTGGCGTCAATTTGACTGGTTGACCTGGATCAGTCCAATGCTTAGTCCGTTTAGGATTGTCAAAATAAATCCATTTTTCATCACCAGTGACTATTCGATGCAAAAACGACTTTCGTTGCTGTCTTTGAAACAATATTTCGCACGTGGTTTTTCGCTTTTCCATGCTTCTTTCTGTCAATTCATATGGAACCCATTTTCCTTCCTTTTGGATCTTACCCATATTGTTTAAACGATTAGAAATGGTTTGTTGACATACATTTAAGGAATCAGCTAGTTGTTGTTGCGATTGCGCATCGTCTGCATCCAACAATGCTTGCAATTCTGTATCTTCAAATTTTTTTGGTGGTTTTCCACGTTCTTTGTCATTCAGATCAAAATCACCACTTTTGAATCGTTGAAACCACTTTCTGCACATTCTTTCTTGTAAAGCATGTTCACCATAAGCTTCAACAAGAATTCGATGACTTTCAGCAGCAGTTTTCTTCCAATGAAACAATAACAATAAACCTCCCCGCAAATCACTTTTTTCTGGCACAAAACACGACATTTTCAACAAAAAAAAAAATATGTTGTTTACACTTTTAGCTCGTAACACAAACTGAGAAAGATAAAGATATAAAGTGAATACGTTCACAAAAAAATATTTCAGCAGAAACAGCCATCATTTAAGGCGGCCAAAGAGATTAATCCGTGAGCGGCACACACATATTAGTAGACCTATTAATAAAACAAATGTTAACCAACTAATATAACTTTGACTTGTGCGGAATGTATAACTAACATTTTTGAAACAAAATCTAAAATCAACCGAAAAAAAACGATTTTAAATAAATAATATATAAAATTTATTTACACAATATTATTATTTTTTTAATTTAATTTAATTTAATTTAATTTAATTTAATTTTAATATTTTATTTTTTTCTTGCTGCCATACAACAACATTTAAAAATATTATAAATATATTAATTGATTATAATTTTTAATTATTTAATTATTTATTTCAATTTTATTTTTTTGTTTTGTTAATTATTGTAAATATAAATATCCGGCCATCATCATCATCACGCATATATTTATTATTAATAAATATTACATTAAAATATTTGTTTTTATCAAATCAATCAAATTAAATATAATAATAAAATATTTATTGTATTATTTATTATATATTTACAACAATTATATGTTTTTACGTGTTACGTGTGTGTGTGTCGTACGACGATGACCAAAACTAAAAAACCACACAAAAAACACACAAAAACGTCCGCATAATTTTATCCAAACATTATATTTTTTGTGTGTATATATGCAAAAATATTACATAAAATTATTTTCGCATGCCAATCAATATCTGTTTATTTATATATATGAAAAAAATTACAAAATGTGTTGATGTTGTAATGGACCAAAAATAAAATAAAATCCATATATATTAAAAATACAATATACAATCAAATTTTGACATACAAATATTATTGATGCATGGTCGGTTAATATATTATCTCTTCAAATATATAGATTGTAAATGTAAGTATTATTTGTGTAAATAAAAAAATAGTATTTGTGTTGTGTGTGTGTGTGCAAGTGTGTATAATAATAGAGGACTGGCATATATTTACTAACAATATTTAATTTTGAAAACAATTCTTTGATTGATTATTAAAAAAAAAAAAAAAGAACAAAACAAAAAAACACCTACAAAAAATTAATTATTATTTTTTACACACAAAAAAACTATTATTTTGAAAATACATATTTATTTATTTATTTATTTTTATTCACTAATATAATAATAAAATTAATTTCAAATTATGAACTGTGCGCTCGTGTACATATTTATTTTTTTTTTTTGGTTACCAATACAAAATTAAAAACAAATTACAAATTATGCAAATTATGCACCATTTCAAAAATATATTGTTCTACTAAAAATATAATAATAATATTATAATTAAAAAAGGCTTATTAAATTACATTAAAATGCAATTATTATATAACATAGCGTTTTATAATTAATTTAATTAAGTAATACTTCTAAGCGCCTTTTTTCTGCACATTATTTTTAACACATTTATTATTAAATTATTATTTTTATATTTTATTATAATATCCTTTTTTTATCATTCATTGGATTTTAATCAACTTTGGCACCAGATTTTCCGTTCGGTATATTGTATTGATAATTTAGTTGTAAAAGATATGGCTGAGGTTAGTTTTGTTTACGATTTAATTGAATGCGGTATCACGTTTCTAAACAAAATCATAACCGACCTAATTTAATTCCCGATCCCACAAATTCCGATTTTTAAGTTCAAGTGTTGTTTATGATGTTTATTAAAACTGGGTGATGATGTGTAAAGGAAGCAATACGTATTCGAATACGTGATCATAACGCAAAATTTGATGGGGTTTTAATAATACTGTGTTGTGAACACGACGTATCAGATGAATCGTTGTGAAATTATATCACATCGCACAACTATATCATATGGATATCTGTACCGGACATTAGTTGAAACGATTAAATAATGATCTCACATCACATCGCACAACGACATCATATATGGACATCTGTATCGGACAGAGTTTGAAACGGGATGTATGAAAAGTGTGACAAGACGTCACATGGACATCCTACAACCACTCCTTTGAAATCTGTATTCGATACGGATGATCATACGGGTTGATCGCTGTAGAATTCCGTGAGATATAACATACATGACACTTGTATGGGTTTTGGGCACATATGAAAATGAAATCCTACGGATGTATGTATATTTCCAAGTAACAATATATAGCATAGTATAGTATCATGAAATTTCTATGGATATATAGCAAACTTTAAGCGACATATGTTACACATCAATGTTGAAAGAGATGATATTTTGAATTTTGCAATCACGTATTCTTCAGTTGCGCTTATACTCTTTTTTTTTTACAGTAAATATATATCTTCATTTCTTGTAGTCTTGGTCGCATAGATTTAGAGTACAAATTGATATACACGACTTTAAACGTAACCTATATTTTAAACAGTATATATACGTTTGGTGTGGTTAGAATATTATGCGGGGCATTTTTGAAATATTTACAAATTTTAATGGTACAACCATTAGGCCGTCTGCAGCATATTGTAATATTGATGACATGATGATGGGATTTTTCAGTCGTACGAATAACACAATATGGCAGATATAAATAGGACAACAACTAGGGTATTCTACTGGTGGATCGGTGATATGTGGTATTGATCCGTGGTACGATATTTCCACCCAAAAACTTACACAAGTAGATATGGGAATCTCTAAATTTGGGAAACCAGAAACCAAATATATCACATTGTAATATGCAATCAATATATGAGATCATAACTATTATGACTAAACATTTTACTGTCTCAACGAAGGACAGAATGTCTGCAACTTTAATATTCTAACGTTAATATTCTAAATCGATAGATTTCATTGATTTTTGTCGATTTGAAATCTTGTAGATGGATTGCAAGTGATGTAGATTGTCCTGTTGATTCCGTTCAGATTGGTATGCACAAACCATTGCCGTTTTCTTTTTACCTTGTTTATTGGAATTATAAAATACAATTTGCGGATTATCATCTCATTTTAATTACGGTCCAATATTGTTCACAATTTTTTTTTCTTTTTTTACATAGATTCTCAAATTATAATCAATTTTTAAATCTTGTTATTTTTAAAATTGCTTCACACGTTCATGTGATCACGATTCTATTTTGGTATTGGATGAATTATTTCCTAATGATTGTAAAAATGTTTTAATTATTAAAATTCACTAAAAAAACATGATCGCGGTGTACTTGCCTAAGAAAACTGTAGACGCTTTATTCGCCTGAGGACTGTCAATAAACTGCTAGTCCATAGTTTACATCAGAGTATTTTGAATTCTAATTGAACTTTGTATTTAAAATAAGATCATTTAATGATGAAATAATTACATTGTACATCAAACAGTTTGGGGAGTTGTAATCGGCACATCATAGTTCTTGAACACGATGCGGACTGTATAAAAAAGGGTATATTAACTATATAAATATTACGTACGTATATAAACAAACACATGGTAGATGTTAACGAATTATATGCTTCCGCAGTAAATTTATAAAAACATATATGATTAAAGAACGTTTTAATAGGAATGCTGCGACAGTGAATTGCATTGTGGTAAATTTTTTACCATTCCTTATGTGTGTCGCAGTAAAACTGGGCTGTATCATTTCATCACTATATTATTTATCATTGTTGTCGACTATGTAATAGAGAGATCTGTTAATATACGCATTCTTGTGGTATTACCTGCGGTAAACATTGAATCGACTTGAGGACTTCGATATTGTCAACGAATCTTTTTGGTGACACATACGAAGGATGATATGTAAAATAAAGTACAGCTATATTGCTAAAGTATTCATAAAATGTCGATGAAATTGTTAAATACATTTGCTACAGTTCATTAATAGAGATTACAGCTGATCTATTCAAAATCGATAATTGGTAAACGAATCAGAGGTGGATAATACATTAGTACACTGTTGTTTTATTCATTAACAACATCTCGGCGTTATCAAATAAACGAGTTTTTAGAAGTAATTGGATTATTATTCGATGGATTTTGAAAGAAGATATGAATATACGCATTGCAAAAATAGTAAACCATTAAATTAAAAAGATTCGGTTCAATAACGCATAACACATTTGACAAAACGTATCTTTTCAATAAAACGGATGCTTAAAGTTGCATAGCATTAAAAAAAAAGGTGCTAAATTGTAATTAATCAAACAAATTGCAATTCAAATGGCGCTCAGTTCATAATGAAATTTTTTTTTTTATTTAATATTTCTATAATTTTTTTTAGACACCGCTAATTTTACTTTTTTTATTTTTTTTTTGGTTTATTTAAGTTAATTAAATTTAAATATTATTTAATATAGTTAACTTTTAATATATGTTTAATTTTTTGCACCTTCATTTAATCGTTCATGTTTCAATATTCAATAATAATAATAATAAATAAAAATAAATACGTCTTCCGTAAATATTCGTATTATTTAAATATATAATTAATATTTCTTTTTAATTTTAATTTTTTAACCTTTATTTTCGCCTACTTTCTTAAAATATTATTTATTTCTCTGGCTCTCTATATTAACAAATAACAACTTTAATTTTAGTAATTAACTAAATATATAAATATATAGTGATTTAATTGTATTATAATATTAATTTAATTTTTATTTTTAAAATATTTATTGTATATTTTTGCACTTATAAATTTTATATAATCTATACCTAATCTAACATAAAATTATCTAAATAATAATTTAAAAACAGTATATATTGTCAATTCGCCTATAATTAACTAATTAATTATTTTATATATGTAAATTTTCAATTATATTCATATATTTTTAATTATTTTAACTTTAAATTTAATTATAATTGTTTCGTTTTGTTTTTTTTTCATTTTATTTATTTACTCATTATTTAATTTTTTTTAAAAATTTATTTAAATTATTATATAACTTTCGGTAAATTTTTATATATAATTAATTTTTTTTTATTTTAATTGCAACATATATATTTTAGCTTGACAAATAAATTTTAGTAGAAATATGGGGTTTTTGGTTAGTTCTTTTGGGATTCAGAGATTTACAGGTTTGGAGTTTGGTTTAGAAGTTTAATTATTCAGATAGCAAATAAAAATAATGATGTCAATAGCACGCCTGTTAAAAACAACTACGTTTGGATATTGCATGTTCCAAAATGGATGAAGAGATTTAGATTTTTTAATATTAAGATTATTCTACAAGATGTCTCCATCACTTTTAGAATATGTTGTTAACAAACAACAGTTTGTTAACAGTGAATCATGTTGTTTTTTGTTTGCTCTTTGAACCTATGGAACTCTATGGAAGCTCTGAATGCCTGAACCTACGAATCTGTGAATGTCTGAACCCCACACCGAAAACGCCATATATCCTACCTACTATTAATAAAACAAATTATCGCGATATGTTAAAGCTTTAATTATATAATTGTAACATTAACATTATTCACTTAGTTATAATTAAAAAAAGATTTCGGTTTCCTTCGTTTGTAGAATTTTTTATTACTTACTTTTTTTACTCAATAATAATTTTCTTTCAAATAAAATTTCCATTGATGATTATGCCGCTCAACATGCAGATTGCTAGTTTGTTGATGAAGTTATTGATAATTTTGCAATTTACTCTTTTTCCACTTTTCAGTAGCAACAAATTATTGTCTAAAATTCTATGTACAAAAACATAGTTTCATTTTTATGCAGCTATCAAATCATTAAAATATTTTTTGATTACTTCAATTACAAGAAGTCCAATATATTGTATATACTGTTTCGAAGTGGTTGTGTTACATCAATGGAAAGAAGTTGATTTTGGTTTGCTATACCCAGAATATTCTACCATGTCCATGTGGTATAATTTCACATTGAAGTGTCTTTTACTTCTTTTTCATAACAAATATTTTGTAGTTTCCCCATCTTTGCTTTGAAGTACCTCTACGACCGCCTTTTTTTTTCTTATTATCGAAGAGATTTCTTTACCTCGAATTTTATGGATTTATATTCCTCCCGTACAAACTTCATAATTGTTTTTCAATCTCAAAGAATGGATAAAAAAACCTTAGTTTCTACGGTACCACACACCATCATATATGCAGTAAGGTCCTGTTCTTCCACTAGACCTTCAAAATACTTAATTACCATTACCATAAATACATTCATATTGGGAAATATAAAACGTATAATAATATAATAATTAATAAAGCTTATTATTAGAATTATTCCGCATACTAAATATTATAACAAATCTTGTTTAAATGAAATGTGTTGTATATAATAATTTATAGCAGATTTAAAAATAAAAAATTATTTGTGTGTAAAAATCATCAGTGACGAATCGTCTAACTTTACCAACGGTTAGCCACTAAAACTTTCAATACCCCGTCAAAGTATTGCGAATATATGTATTATATTGAAGCGGATTTAAAAAATCTCAGAATTCGGTATCGTTGACAACTTCTTCACTCCGTAGTCATGTATCCCCACGGCACGATTTTAACACCTTGTAGAATTTAGTATGTATAATTTATCTAATTATATTTTATAAATTAAATCTATCTTTTTTGTCTTTTACAATTAACAATTAATGGGAATTGACATTAATACTGTGACTAATTCTTTCTCAATAGAAGTCGTACTAAAAACCCACCGAAATTAAATATGAAACACCGCCTCCTGTAGTTGCATCCGACTCGAGGCGTTACTGAAAATCACCATATACAAAAAAAAAATATTTACACATTTCATTTTTATATCCTTCAGATTAATTTTTTTTATGTTTGTCTATAAATTGACATAAAATCAATATATAATATTATTTTTCGATTCCATTTTCAAATCTATATCATATTTCTCTATATATATGCGATTATAAAAAATTCGTATGTATCCTCGATATTTTTTAAATGATAAGGTGGCTGATTAGTCGCTATAAATTTACACCAAATGTAGAATATATGTAATATTATTAGAATGGAAGTTCTATTTAATAATACTGTACAATTCCAACCAACAAAATATAAATGGGTATACATTTATCAAGAAGAAATTTTCCTTTTTAAAGATTATTATATTGTATACTTAATTTACATATTTATACTTGTTTCCCAATTTTTTTATTCGATAAAGATTAATGTGATCATTTGTCATTTTTCCAAGAAAAAAAAAAAAATACACGTCTTCTTCTTGTACACACATTTTATTCTACAATATGTAGACAACAATAATATTATTTATGACATTTATTATAAAAAATATATAGGCGTGCTGAGCAAAAAATATAATAAAAGTAAATATAAATATATACCATTAAATAATCGTGGTTGTGCGGTTGTGTATCGACCAAAGTATATTTTCCGGAAAATATGCTTTATACGATATATTAACCCCTTAAGGTTCTTGACCTTTTATGATGAAAGTCTTAAAAAGTGGAAAAACGACGAGATCAAACTATATTGACTCGTTATATGCCTTTTTTCAAAAATTCGTTAGGACGAGCCTGGCTCGTGCAAAAACCTTAAGGGGTTAAAGGATTTTTAAATTTTGTTGGCACAAATAAACTTTTCAGAATTCAATAAATTTCAAAAACTATATTGTAGAAAAATTTCTTTGGTTGATTTTCGATATTTTGGACAAGTCACAACCAATTTATTTTTTCTGTTTTCTGATTTGAATTGTTTTTTATGTTGCTTTACACCATTTTGTCATCATAAACTTTTGACAAATTGTGTGCGGCATCAATCGTGAATATATGTAACAATTATATGGTATCGTCTATGTCTTGGAACAATTACAAATTCCCAAAATTTTTGGAAACAAATTATATGGAAGTGATAAATATATCCAAATATACAAAAAATTGCTTTAATGAATTATGATTTCTTTGTTTGTTATATGTATAATCAGAAAGCTAATTTATTGGTAAATATGGTGTTTAGACCCTATAATCTTAAAGATTAATTATGTTTCTACTCTATACTATTGTTGCGACACTAAATGTGGAATATAATCGCCCATATAAAACTAGCAACACAAAAATTAACCGATCTCCGAAATTTTATTAATTTTTACACATATTTTGAAAGAGAACCTTTCATGAAATTTTCAATTTATTAACTACAAGTAATTAGTTAGTATCATCCTGGTAGAACCAGAATATTCCCAATAGAATTATACTGTACTCTATAGTATCATTGATTCGCGTACATTAAAATTGGGAACTTAAGTGTATGATAAGAAATTTTTATAATCTAGAGTGGTGACAAAAATGTGACATTCAGATTAGGGATTTGGTGGCACACCAAATAAAGTTTATGAAATTTTCTTGTTGATGCTTACCTTACCTGTGCTTATATTGTAATTATAGCTCCAGTTTCAGTAGATCACCTCTAAAATTTAATTCGAATAAAAATATTTCCACATTGATGTTGTAAAACAAAACAAAATATTTATGAATAAAAGAACAACGATGAAAATTTAAATATCTTTTATGACAGAGAAATTTTCTTTAATGTACCTATACCAAAAAGAAAAATAATTTACAGATTTTTTTCCTATATTTATTTTTTTTTTTCTTCTAAAATTCAATTTCCTTCGAAAAACAATCATTAAAAATGCAATCCAATTTAAATTTTGAGTTTCATAAATTATTCCTTTTTATGATATAATATTATACATCGCAGCACTAATACTGGTGTTGTCTATACCAAACTACGAATATATCATTGTAAACACACACACACCTATACACAGTCACACCGACACCCACAATTATACAAATACAAATACATGCAATTTTTCATCCTTACAATAATTCGAAAAGGAAAAGAAAAAAAAAAAAACCTAAAAAAAAAACTCTTTGAACAGAAAGATAAAAAATATTTTACATTTTATTTTAACAAAACAATTTTCGGTGTTATTTGGTCTGTTTTGAGATAAAGTAAATTTATTCTCAACGTATTATATGAGATATAGAGTATTATATTATTCGAAATAGGATGAGTCAGTTATATAATAAATTCCATGCATTTTATTCGAAATGTTGTTAGACATAACAAAAAAAAATATTTTCAAATAAAAGATGTTGGAAATTATGAGATGCGTGTGATGAACCTTGTTATTTTGAAATCCATCGGTGTTTGTGGTACGGACTAAATTTACCTGTTTTCAATTAGCCACCGTCGTATTTTCATGGGAATAATTTAATATAAGAAGTTATAAATATATCATTTTTATCATTAGAAAATTTTTCCAAAACAATGTTCTCACCGCGAGATGTGAGCAAAAATTAAAATTAAAAATTAAAATGAATCATTAAAAATTTATAAACGTGCAATTTCGTATACTTTTTTAGTATTACATTTATATTTTTGTTGATATTTAAATTATCCTCCAAAAAAAGTAGGGGATGTCATTTGAAAGCAAACAACTGTTGTCCTTAACCCAAACACTGTTGGATTTCAAGATCTTTATTAAACAATCCCCATCATTTGAAAACATCATATTACTATCTAAAACCGTTTTTTTCAATAAAATGCCCAACATTTATTAACCGACTGTGACTCACCCTCTCTCGACAAGAGTGGTAATGGTTTTTAAGCATTTTGTGGAATTTTTATATTCTTTATGAATTTTCTTTGTTATATTCAATTTGAAAAAAAATAAGTGGTTATACAAAAGTAAATATACAGCGATATATTGTATAGAATAAGATATTATTGTCTTTGTGTGGACAACAAAACCCTTATATATAATAATATGAGGTGAAAATGGAAAGGTTCAGGTTGTTGTTTTTATATATATACACAATATATTGTATTTATACACGGTAATACCAAATACAAATACCTTTGTTATATTAGATGAATGCATAACTTCGTACTCGATTTTTTAAAACTAAAATCAATACGTTTATATATTTTTATTTAAAAACTGATTTTACTAATTCAACTTTTACTTTTACATTCTTTTGCGTTTAACGTTGTTGTAAAGGATTCGAATTTTTCATCTACCTGAACTGTGATCCAAAATAATGATTCATTTTTATACCATTGCTAAGAATATACAAGCTGTAGCCGATATTCTGGTGAGTTTATTTCTTTCAACCATTGACACTGTAATGGTGCCCACATGTATCGAGCTTGGCAGTGAACCCAACCATCTTTAAATATGGCCAAATTCGATTAAGCTATTCAGTTGTTATATGCATGAATTATTATAATCTAGCACACACAATATCATCATCAATACATAAATACCCGTCCGCAGAACGTGGTCAGGAAATCGTATAATAACAAAATTAAATCAAACAGAACTACTGTGAGGCGGGCTCGAAGTTATGCATTCATTATATCTATACACAGATATTATTTTGTGATAGCCATCGTGGCGCTACATTTTTATTCTTTTGATAATAATAATATTGTTATGAAAATTTTCATAATATTATTTATATCGTAAGAAAAAAATTATTGTGAAAAAATTGAAAAAGGAGATTGTTTAAAGTGGGTTTATTGATTTATAAATTATTCATTAAAATTATAGCTGTATATATATGTGTGTGTGTGTGTATAATCACAAAAATATTCATATATAGTAAAAATGTATAGGTTTTATCATTAATTCAGTAAAAATTGAAAAAGAATAATTTACTTGATAATATTCAATTTTGAAAAAATGAAATTTATATATTTTTTTTGTTACATATTTTATTATGAATAATTTAAAAAATGAAATTTTATTTCATTTTATTTTCAATTAGTGTAAATAAAAAGGTTTAGTTTACCCATATTTTATACAATAACAAACGATTATGAAAACAATTAGGACACTTGTTTATAAAAGAACATTATTTCTATAAATACGAAAAGATAAGTAGTAAAGTTTTGTTATCAAAATACTGTTTGATTGCACTGCAAATCAGCATTGTTACTTAATCTTCTATTAAGAAATTTTGTCCTTTTTAGTTGAGTGTTTAACAATAATTCACAAATTAGTTTACAATTATATGTTTCAATAGATGATTGACTAATGTGTGTATATATAGAGATAATGTTAATCTTTGAATAGTGTCACACATCATATTTCTTCATTCAATACTTTCAATTTTAGATTCCCCATAAATTAATAAATGATATAGATTGTTGTTGAGTAATTTTCAATGTGAATTTTCATGTCATGTCAATATCGGAATTGAACTCTCAACCTCTGGATTGCATGACATGTCACTTGTTACCTTTGATTTGTTTCTATTATTTTAGAAGACAAGATAACAGTCTACATTTTACGTGTAATATAATGGTTATAGGATGTAAACGCTACAACCTTTGAATACTATCTTATTTATATTTATATTCGCCATTGTCTGTTGTTGTTCATATATTATTATAAAACAGTATCAAATCAAGTATCTCTTACTTATAGTAAAAAATTTAAATGCTAATGTATAATTAAAATGCCAGGTATTAAGCCAATTATAATAAATAATATTTAAAAATATCTTATACGAGTCAAATTAAATTATTTTAATATTATATACGAAGTATATTTAATCTTACCTTTTAATATTGAACTTTTAAATGGAATTTATTTATTATTAAAGTATTTGCAAAAAAATAAAAGGTAATACAAAAGTTTACATTTTAAATTACATAGATAATTGATTTTAAATTATTGATACAAATATAAAAATATAAAATATATAAAATCTTATTAGAATTAAAATTAAATTAAAATTGTTTGTATTTCTTTGTTATCTATACTTTGGATATTATCTATATCTATTGCATTTATACTATGTATTTTATATTATGCTTTCTAGTCTATATTACTGTACCTCCTATCTATTTATACTAATACCTTTTATAGTTACATCTGATTTTTATGTACCTATATACAAAACCAATGCTTTGTAAAGTGCTGTATATTGTATATAAAAAGTTATATACGTACGAGCAATTGTGGACAGGATGACTGAAAATAAGATTTAAAATTAGAATTTTACATTAAAATTTTTGTTCCAAAATTAATTTCAACAGAATTACATAACAGACGAAATTTTACATGATTCCACATAAAAGTCCTGTTGATGTAACATATTATACGGCCATACGGCTGTATAAGTATTTCATATCATTTACAAATTGTAAGGCTTATAATTTTCTAAATACTAAAATTATGCTAATATTCAAAAAATTTTAATGTTAATGGAAAAATCACAATTGATAAAATTAAATTTCCTATTGAATTTTTGTATATGTAACTGTGCGTTAATCCGATGCGATAAAATATAAATAATATCATTTCACTAAAATTCTCATAACTTTCTGGAAAATTCTAAAAAAAAAATCGATACCGTCGTGGACCATTTTTCACACCAGCCAACTGAAATTTATTAAATTATTCGATCATTTAATAACCGATTTTATTGAAATTTCATTTCCCAAAACTTTCAACATATGAAGATGAAAATATATTTTATAACACTCACATTGTATAAACTATAACTACGCGCCTATGGACTATTAAGATGTACCGGTATTCGGTAATTAATATAATTTAGTTACCGTTACCTGCATATAAAAGCAGCAACAAAACCAATGTGAACGCACTTAAGTTCCAACCGCCGATAGCGCTACATCATCCTAGTGACTATAGCACTATTTATCCACAATCCAGTAATCATTTTATATATAACATCGCTCTATGGGCTCTATTATATATGAAATTATCCAGGACACATTATTAGTACCAGTTATTTAGATATGAACATCAGTGAGTTTAGAATAATAGTCAACGATACCATCGCATCAATACTACACCGATAAATATGTAACACCATCGATTCCACCGTCACCACTATAGTTCCTGTAGGATTGATATTATTTTGTAAACCAGTGTATATTTAATATTATATTAATAAAATTATATGTATAAACAACACCTAAACCAAATGACATATAATTTTGTTATAATTTTTATTAAAAAGTTTGCCATAGAAGATTTCAGCTATCACATACTTTTTATATCATGATACTATCTTTTAAAATAAGAAAGTTATGAGAATTGCAGTAAGTTGATATAATTTATATAATTTTTGTGTGTGATAATGCGAACACAAAAAATTACATATTTGAAAAATTAACATCCGATTTAACACACACGTTTGCCGTATTTCCAATTGTTGATACACCCTGTTTATATACAATAATATATATTTATTGAAAGAAATTTTCCAATGAAATTCAATAAAAAATAATATGATGGATGAAAATCCACACACACAGATATAGAAAATATAAACGTACAAAATAAATTCAATGAGTTTATAAATTATAATAATAGAAAAAGTATAGCGCATATAAAAAATAAGTTAATAAAATTGAATTTAAAATAAAATTGAAACTTTTTAATATAATTTGTAAATGTTGATGTTGATAATATATTCATTATTACATAGGATATTTATACGATTCCTTAATATGCCTTACGATATATTTCAATATTTGTATACTATCGAAAAATAAATGTTTTGGTATTTTTCTGTGTAGGTGACACTGACACTGTGAGCGTATAACAAACAAATTATGTATTAATACAATTTATTAATAATGGAAAATTTGTGTTTATTTGAATTTTCTGATTTAATTTATTAACACGTAATAGCAATGAATATTAAATTAAATTTAATTTAAAAATTGACTTCTGATGTACGATGAGGTAGGCAGGCAGGCTGTCAGGAAGGCAGGCCAGGCAGGCGGTGGTGGTGGTGTTCATAAAATAAAAATCCTGCGAAATTATATAAAATACATAAAATACATTTTTATGTGCACATTTAAGTATACATTATTTAGTTATTACGTATTAAAAATTATGAAAGTGATTTATTTGTTTGTGATAATATACTCCTTAAAATAAGCGTTTATAAAATACATTTAAAATTATATTAACTTTATAAATGCTGTAAAATGTGTATAATTAATTTTTTCATATAACAAAACACTAATTTTTTTAGGCTTATATCAATTTTGAATTCATTCGTTATTCAAATTTTAACTTATTATATTGTAGTTTGTAAAAGTTTTTCACTTAATTTTCACAATGATTTTTGTAACTTAATTTTGAAAATTACATCTATAAAATTACAAAGAACTTATTAAAAAAAAAACGGTGTGATCTTTATTACATTGGTTAACTAAGCGGAGCGATTCTTTGCTGTTGTCATTATTTTGAATAAATACATAAATTGATGTATTTAGAATGGTTCTGTTAAATTGAATTCTTTCCAATCTATGTATGTGGATTTAAAAGTTGTTAATTTAATAATTACTAAAAATATGATAATTTTAGCATCACTTGTACTACTGCTACATGCGGTGTTACTTACTTATTTTGTTACCGCTGGTACTGTTTATTATTGTTATTTGTTACTATTAACACAATTTATTTTGTAAAATCAATTAGAGTACAAAAAATTCCAATGGATGAAATCAAGAGAAATTCAGGGTTTTTGGCGAAATTAGAAACTGGGGTGATTACGCAACCTTCACGAATGTATATTCTAGATGCGATGACACAAGGTGGCTACTAAATCCTCCTGTCAAATAAGCCTGATAAAATATATTTCATTATATCAACGTTACGTACAGTTACTTAGAATTCTTTTGTCCTGGATAACCAGGCTATGATTAGATGGATGGCATCATCTCTGACTTTATATGATTTGTCCATTGCCTCAGCAGAATTAATACTCGGAATTAGAACATCCTGATTTGAGTAGCGGCACACATCTATGGGGTGAAATGTTCGATAGCCTAGCGACAAGTACACCAACCTTGACTTTCACAAATGTTCCTTAGTGTACATGACAATCGATAATACAACATAACAAAGTGTACAACGATTGGAACCATCAAGATTATGGCACTTTGGTTCTACAATAGATTGTTCACTGCAGCGGTTCTACGTGCTTCGTATAGCATAGAGCAAAGAAAACTTAAGCAAATTTGCATGCACATTCACGATTTCGCTATGATGGAAATTATTCAACGTGATTTGATTTCAGTTTTATTGTTGCTGAACCATATTCAAACAATTTAATGATACCACCACTGACGAAATATATAGAGTTCCAATGTGAAAACACATTTTTTGACAGGTGTTATATTGGTGGCAATTGTCACGGAACATGTGGTGATTTCGGAGATCATCTGAGATACATGGAACACATCCTCTGGCTGGATCTAAATCTAAACTGTGCATAGGCAGTATGGCGAACAAGTAATTTCTTTTTAAATGGAAAATATTGAAAATCGTGCTGTGATTTAATGCTTTGTAAAAAAAAAAAAAAAGAAAATTTAATGATAATAAGTTTTTGTGCAAATGTAGCAATTATAACACACCACTTAACTGTTTTATACCCAAACGTCCACTACATGATTCATCTTTATATAATGCTTTCATGTACACGTTTAAATTCAAGAGCCCATTATTTACAAACCATTATTTTTGCGCAAAATTATTGAATTTAAACGTGTTCATGAAAGCATTTTAGAGATGAATCTTGTGGCGGACGGTTTTTTGGGTATAAAACAGCTAAGTGATGATATTTTCTGGGTTGCAATATAATAGCTATTTTAATTATTGATTATCATATTGAAAAAAAAAAGATAAAACAATAAACGGAAAATATAATTCAAAACTTTAGGCATCATTATTTTTTCCCCAATAAAGTTTAATGCGTTAATAAAATTATTAATTGTGAGCCTGGTGCTATGCGCTGCGACTGTATCTTACCCAAAATTTTTACAAAATCTATTGATAAATATTTACTAAACAAAATATAGGAACTTTTTGTATAAATTTATGTTAATCAAAAATTCAATAAAATTCGTCCTAATAATAATACAATTCAAAACCAACGCATGATTTATTAAACTTTAAAAACATTATAAAAGTTTTTAAATTAAACACTATTTTTTTTTTAATCAGCTTTTCTTGTTTTTTTTTTTTTATTTTTAATTTGATATAAAATTTAAAAAATAAATAATTATTATATTTTTTCTTTCTGCGAATTTACTTCATAATCAAATCACTATCTCTCGTTCTATTAATAAGTGTTTAATTATTATTATTATTATTATTATTATTATTATTATTATTTTAATATTTTATGTTTACAATTAGGATATTTAAAAAGTAAATTTTATTTTTATATTCATTGTTATTTTATTATTTTTGTAATAAAAATTCTAAAATTTAATAAGAAAATTAAAAATTTATAATTTTCATTTCATTATTATTATTAAAAATTAATTGTATTTCAATTGGATACAATTTTTTTTTTGTTTTGTGCACAAATTTTTTGTATATTTTTTTATTACAAAAAAAAAAAACTTAAAAATTAATCAATTTTGCTATTTATATATTATTAGTTTTTAATTAAAATTATTAATAAAATATTATTATATATGCAATTTTAAAAAAAGCGAAAACCAAAAAACACCTAACATAAATTTTTTTTTTTTTTTTTAGGAATATAACAAAAGAATTAATTATTTTTAATTGTATTTCTTTAAATTTCTTTATTAATTAATTTAGGAAAAAGAAGATGGACCATTATTTAAATTTTATGAAACAATTATGGATCGTGGCAGAGATTTTATGACAAAAGTTAATCAAATGAAAGATATTACGATATTTGCACCAAGTAACGAAGCATGGAATGATCCAGCTGTTCTTAATATTCTTGGGTATGTGCATATGTATTTGAATAGTATTTGAATACGCGTATAATCGTTCAGTAAAGTTGTGTGGTGTGTCGCACCTTCATGGTGGATGGATGACAGAGGATATAATTCAATATAAGTCCATAAATGGCACACAAAGAATTATATCCACAAACACATGCTTTGAAAAAATGCACACAACTTCACCGGATCGCACACGTGTATATGTTTAATAATTAATTTTTGTAAAAATCAATTATAATTATTTGTTTTTTTTTTTCTAATTACAATAATTATTTATAGAGATCATCGTCGTATGAATGAAATATTAAGTTTACATGTTGTTCGTGACAGACTTAATGTTGAACGTATTCGTCAAGGAAACATTAATTTAGTAATATATTTATTATTATTTTTATTATTATTATTATTATTATTATTATTATGTTTTTATTTTTTTTAGATTCATCAATTTCCGACGGCAGCCAATAGAAAAAATCTTTATTTTAATATTATTCAACACAGTAATGGTAATCAAACGGTAACGGTTGAAGGCGGCGGTGTTAATGCAACAATTATTCAACCTGATATTGCACAAACAAATGGTTATGTACATATTATTGATAGAGTATTAGGCATTCCATATACAACTGTTTATGAAAAATTACGTACGGATCCAATGTTAAAGTGAGTAAAAGTGTAATTAATTATTTAATTTTTTGTTTTGGTCAATAAAAATCGCGGCTGGGTGGGTGGATTGTCGATAGAAAAAATATTGAGGTTCACATGCGTAAAAATAAATGTTTCTTAAAGTCACCCAGCCAGATTACGTAATAAATATTAGTAAACAATTAGAGCGGAGGCTAATGGAAAGTTAATAATAAATATGTCGGCCACTAGAAAAATATCGTGATATTGTTGCCATAATTCGAATACATTATTTGTATATTTTTCTCATTTTAATATATATATTTATAGGAAAAGTAACACCTTATAAATTGAATAATCGTTTTTATATTGCGTTATACATATGCAAAAATGATCGCATATTATAAATGGATTCATCTATACTTTTTTTAATTGATTATAAATATTATAAATATTAAGTTTTATATATTTTCTGCTTAATTTACATTTAAATTGTTTGCATTTATCTTCAATGTTATGCAATAATTATAATTTTTATACGTTCTATAATGGTATAATTTTATTTTGCTTCTTCTTCTCATGGGTTATAATTGATTTTTTTTATATATAAATAAACAAATATATTATTGTAGCATTATAAAAAAATAACATTTTTATTTTGAGTGTTGCTAGTGGTGGGTGTACGTCAAAAAAAAACACTCATAAACATACACAAATGAAACTCCTTCCATATATAGAAATACCTTTGTCAAGCTGCATTAAATCGTTTAGCATAAATTCTACGCCATATTTTTTACTAAACGAAAACTTTGACTATATGAATGATTGAATTCAGCAGTGCAGAGTAATTAATGTGACTTAACGATTCACATTTTATTATCAAACACACTTTAAATCTGACTAATAAAAATTTAGTTCATAAAAATTTTTAAATTTCCATGGATTTTATAAAGGAAAATTGTTACTATAATATTTTTATAGTAAAAATTAAAAAATTTTTTGTATATGAAATAAATATCAAGGCGATACAAAAAACCGAAAATCCTTTTTACAATTTTATATGAGGCAAATTTTATATACCATCTTATAATAGACTCCCAAATTTCAAAATTACTGCAGCTGTATAAAAAAGAGATTATTGCCAATTATTTATTAATATTATATTTCTCCTAAATTGATGTAAATTAATAATATATTTTTATTAAAATCATTTTAATTACTATAATTAAATATTAATTCATATGTTATTTTGTTATAATGCAATCGTGAAAAAAAAATGTCAATTTATTTAGATAATAATTTTAATCATATTACGTAAAATTATTTATTTATTTACCATCGACTGGGTCACGTCACAGATATAATAAATTCAAAATATATATTGATATGATAGAAATCAACAAATTATAATGAATTTATATTATTATTATATTCTTTTGAATATTTTACGGGTAATAATATAAATCAGAAATAACCACGCAGTCCATTTTGCATCTTCATTATAGTTCAATTTATTATCCTTGTGGTGCATGAATGTTTCATTAAATTATGTGTAATATTAAATGATTTTTCTGTTGCACAAATAATGTTTTATATATAATATGTTAATTATACAACCCCCATATTCTTATTTAATAATAATATTTCTAACATCCGTTTCTATACAGCACAATTTTTGTGTATGCTATACCAATTCAAGATGGATTAACTATTGTTGAAATTTCGATTTTTCAAGTGCCATATATTTGGAATAATTTTTCTGCACTTCAATTGTGGTTTAAATGCTATATACATTATTAACAAATTAAAGGCGGGAGTCGTAGTACTACGATTTATCTCAACTGTAGCTTAAAGACGTGGTTTCACGCGAAAATAAAGATATATATGCAGATGATTTGTCTGACGTTGATTGCGATGAACGAGAGTTACGTATTGATAATAATGATAGTGATATTGATGATAATGATAGTTATAGTTCTATACGATCTGTGAGAAGGACCCTAATTTTTCTACTACCGATTAGCAATGATGAAAGTGAAAATGATTATGAAGAAGAAATTATACATCAATGGACTGAAGTCAACATTCCACCTACCATAGAACCGTTTTTGGATCGAACGAGATTAAATATTTTACCACAGAACATACTTTCATACTTTCGTCAAGATCCCCCGCCTTTAATGTGTTAAGATACCTATTAACATACGTTGCAACACAGACAAATAATATAGCATTAACCATTTAGAAACCTTTTTTTATGCAATCGATTGGATATTTAGAGTACCATCCATGCAGAATATATATTATCAATTGATTGAGCCAAAATTACATAAATATATAAATCTTCACAGTATACAATACCGGACAAAATATAAAGTTCATATCTATAACAGAACTGCCTATACTAAATTTGGGTAGCATTTCCAGCATTCTACTTTATTTTGTAATTATTACACAATTTTATTTATACAATACTGATATTACATTAGCAAATTACTTAACATTTAGTTATACATTTTTTTCGGTTTATCTATTCAATTTTAAAATTTTCTTGCAATAGATAAATCGTTCGGCCACGGTTATATTACAATATCAATAAATTTTAAAAATAATAATAATTTAATTAAATTAATTAATAATAAATACGTTTATCTTCTAATTTTTTTTTTTTTATACAGCTCTACATATTTTATGGGTGAAATATCAAGTTTTAATCCAAGATTAAATGATTCAACAAAACGTTTTACATATTTTGTACCAAGAGATTTGGCATGGCAAAAAATTAATATTGAATTTCCAACAACTCATCGAAAACTATTTATGCCAGAATTTTCTTATCATGTAAGTTTATTTATATTGTTTATTATTATTACTATCGTTATAGCATATATGTTTTACTCCGGCTATCTATAACTCGACTGGACTCCGCATAGAG
This sequence comes from Bibio marci, assembly GCA_910594885.2. Classification (NCBI taxonomy): domain Eukaryota; kingdom Metazoa; phylum Arthropoda; class Insecta; order Diptera; family Bibionidae; genus Bibio; species Bibio marci. The sequence continues at coordinate 71,005,713 of OU343114.1, read as the reverse complement.
TGTCAAATAAAACATAACCATCTTATAATGTTCTCAATATTAAATTAATTAATTTCCAATATTAAGTGGAAACAAAAAATTATAAAATTTCGATGAAAAAGTTCAATGGCATATTTGGAATTAAAATTCCGACTAAATGTAATAAAGTAATTGATACTGTTGCGATGACGATAGTCAAAGGTCTGTGATAAGTATGAATATATATACGCGAGATACTATCCTCCAATGAAATGAAATAACTTATTGTCAAACAACGTGAACAATCCCCTTTCGTAAGGCCACTATAATTTTTTGTTGTGCTTGATCGAGAAAAACTTCAGCTATATCTTCAACCATTTGTTGAACAACAACATCATAATTGCCTTATCTGATGCAACTATCATATACGCAATACATACCACTAACGTTTAGCATAACTAAAAGCACACAGTGTCTCATCATCCAAATTAATTTAGACCGAACATTTTTTTGGTAATCCATTGATTAGATTAAGTAAGTGTCGCATATCACGAATCATTTCAGGTCGAGTCAATATAATATAATTTTCTTCAATGAAGACCTAACACCACTCGAATTACTATAGTGTGACATCAAAAAAATTTTCCTCCGTCCTTGCAAAAACTCATTTAACCGAAGAAAAACTTGTTCAATATGTAATCAAAATGTTTCTACTCAACTTTGATGCTATATTAATGGATTAAGATGACTAACACCAGTGGAACAGTAGTAGGATGGAGATGAAGTTCCAGTTATGACTCTGTCTATACCGTTCTAATTTATGTAATCGCATCTGCAATGTCTACCAATAGTTCGAAATGAAAAAGCAAATCGTATCCTCAATAATAATTGATTTTGAAATGTTGCCAATGATAAAATGTCACATCTAAAATACCATTATCTATTGCAATTAAATAAATGTAAACCCAATTTTACGTAGTATATACTAAAAGTCGTTAATTATTATTACAAATTAGTAAACTTATATAAAATATGTTGTTAGGTCGCATATGGTTTGTAAGTAAGTTTAGGTGTATAAAAATAGAAAATACAATATTGATTTTTTTCTAGCTACCTTCTTTTCACTGTCTTATTTTTAAAAGAAAATTAATTATAAGGTTTCCTTTACCCATAAAATAAAAATACTATGTATAAAAATATTGCAGTGACCACGACCACACACCACACACACACACACACACACATATAATTTAATTTAGTTAATGGAAATGGTTGAAGTTAATATAATATAATTTATTTATTTATTTGGTTGGTTGGTTAGAGAGCTAGTGCAAAGAAGGAAGTTATAATTTATAAAACTTATAACTGTGTGGTTTTATTTTATTTGTTTATCATAGCAAAAGGCGATAAATTTTTTAATATATACATATTCGTGTAAATTTATATAGGCAAAAAAATTGTAGAATTTTCATTACTATAAAAGCTCCGTGTCTATATAGAAAAATAAAGAAAACAATTTATGCGGTATTTGTAAAATGGAAATTGAAGAATATATCTGTTATTTGTCTAAAGAAAATATAGAGAAAAAAAAAACTTCGTTCTTAATAATACACAAATTTAAATGCATAATTTTTTATTCGTTCTGACAGTTCTATTTTGGCATCTATTCTTTCTTTATCCTTTATCTATTTTTCAATATACAAATACACAATTCCTTATTTATGTTATAAATATTTTGATTTATGTATTTATTTGATTGATTATATTAAATGGTTTTGTACTACTTTTGTGTTATTATTGTACACCACACCATATTTATTTTTTTTGTTTGTATCATTTGATTTACACATGGAACAACTTACAATGCATGGAATAAATCATTGTTATACATATGCTGGGATGCATTTATAATAAATTTAGTTGAAATAATGTATATAATAAAGTGTTTACAACGGTTTCGGTAATTGTTATTGGTATTGTGTTATATGTAACATAATGTTCTTTGACTATACGAATGTAGACTCAATCTATGTATATAGAGATATGGATAACACGTTGGCGAACGGATCACCACCATATGTGTCGCAAGTGTTTCATGCATTGTGTCATGTTATGCAAATAAAATTATGTTTTTTCTATTACAATATTTCAATAGTATTTTTCATATTCCTCTAATAAATATTTCATTTATAATTAGTATTTTCACGTGAATCTTGTGAGTGTCATATGTCATATAAAAATGCTTTACGAAATACACATGTGTGTTAATTTATTATTAACACTATCGCCAGATGTGTGGTCACAGCAGCTCCATCAGTATTATCGTACATGTGTGATAAATTTCGAACGGTTGCCGGTTAATAGTCAATAGTTCTGTGGCCATTCATAAAACGAAGTCAAACGTGATATTGCTAATTCATTATAGATATAATTTTTTTTTTCATTATTAATTAATTATTAAGATTGAACAAAGAGCTGTAATTAAATTTAACCAAAAATTTGGTAAAAATGCCTTGGAAACGTATCAATTAATAAAACAAGTATACAAGTGGGTAGCAAAAACGTTTCGTGTACCGAAGTTATATATGTTAAAAGATGATAAGCATATCAGGAGATCAAGTTCATTACGGACACAATTGCTGTGCGTCATTGAGAATGATGAACATTTTTCAAATATCAACAAAGAAACGATTGATCTTGCATAACAAAAGTCTGTGCTAAAAATATTTGATACACTTTAAAGAACCTGCCTTTTTTTTTTGTAAATCGATGGTGAATAATTCACCGTAATCGACTGACCCTATGATTGTGTCATTTATTTTCCAATATTTAAAATGAAATTAAAAACGATGTGTATAATATATTTGGACATTGTTTCGACCATATACATATACACGCACACGTGCTTCAGAGGTAATTCTACAAAGTCAACAAATATATAACAGAATCGTAATTAAATTCTTCAAACAAGTGTATTGAAAGCTGGTGGAATTATTTTTTTTAAATAGAACGAGACATCCGAATTGATGGTACATCAAGTCATTTATCTCGTCACAAGAAAATTTCCGGTCCCGACTTCTGTAGGAGAATCACCACATCCTACAGTATGTACAGTATGTTTGTATCATCCGCGGTTATTCTCATCTGCTTTCTAACGAATTGTAGTGTAAATGTATTGCGTTTAGCGATGATGTGAGGTTGAGAAAATACATGTTATGGTGGAATAATTTGTGTTGTGTATGTCTTATGGTTTGTGGTGTATCTGGTGCCCATATACACCTAGACACCGATGTATTGTAATGTTTACTTCGTCTTCATCGAAAGGAATTATGGTATTTGTCTTGCTAAAGCATTTACGATTTACTACTTCACTTTTGGGAATAATATTTTTCAAATTATTCACTCACTTCATATGAATATTTTTTCCATCTATTACTTCCGCAGAAACATTCTCATATTCTTATTTCTTTATACATTTTGATGAAATTTATATAACAGTGCTGACAGTCTGCGAGGATTCCAATTTTTTTAAGGTTCTTAATTATTTATTTGTTTGCCTTCGTATTTAATTTTCTGAAATGATTTGGTTCGATTTTGATGTAATGTTGGATGTAAACTTTTGTGAATCTATGAGCATAATCCAATTTCTCGGCCTCTAATCCCAGAATTTCCAGGACAGTTCTAATGATCAAATTGCATAACTGCAACTGGTCTACTATGTTTTATTTGATAACAGAACTTGATCATATCTTGTTCAAATTCCTACAATTTTTATACGAAATAGACTAGGACATTTGTTATTTGGTCAACAGAAGTGTTCTGAAAGAATATGATAATTGTGTTGATAATTTTATAGTCTATTAAAACAAAATCGCAGGTCCATTCTGTCTTTATATGTATTTGTACCGGCGGCTTATCGTCTTATTCTTTACGTGTACGTGTATTCCAAAATAACTTTATATTAATAAAATATTATTATTTAATTTACAGACACGTTCAATCCTCGAAAGACATTTAATTGTATTCGATAAAGCTTATACAATGGCCGATTTAAAATTACACGGAAATGATTCGGTACCATTACCAACAATTAGAGATTCATTATCAATTAGAATTCGTGAAGATGATAAACGTAAGTAAAATTTATATTTATATTTATATTAACATTTTTCTATGTATAATTTTTTAAAAAAATTTTTTTAAATATTTATTGCTTTTTTGAAAAAAAAAGAACAAAAAATTATTAATGATTTTTTCGAAGCACTATGTGCCTATCAGACCCTAAAACTATAACATTGAAATATTAATAACATCGATACATTGATGTGCAATATTTGTTGAAATTATCGTTTATAAAATGTATTTAGGATGGGGTTTTTTATGATTCGTTTAATTAAATATATTTCAATACAAATGTATAGAAACTATACGAGTATTTATGTGTCGAAGTAATTTCATGTATTGATGTTGAATGGTTGTCGCGGTTATTATGATTCGAAATTATATTCTCTTAGACCATGTTATTAATATTTATAATATGTTTATTGGGTAACAAGTCGATATTATAGTTTTAGGGTTTGTTTTTAATTTCTTTAATTCTTTACTATAAAAAAAAACGTTTTTTTCGCATATTTAATATTTTCGTTTCATAGCTATATTTTAAAATTTTATGAGACTCAAATTTCTACTTATTTTTTTTTATTAAATTATATATTCGGACAAAAAGTTGTTGTAACGTCGTTTTAGTGGCGCCCACTATTTAACTAATATTATACTTATGTTTCTTTTTCAAATTTGTAAAAGTTTTTATGGTTTTTTTTTTAAATGAAATATAAATATTATTTCAGTATTTATTAGTAGTTTTTCAGAACTCTTTTAAAATATTCAGTTTTTATTTGAAAAAATTGAAAAAACTTTGTATTTATTTTATCTATTTACACAGTGGTGTGATTAAAGTTTTTGGACAAATTGTTTTTTTTTTTTCTTGAATACGTACCCGACATTTCATACATGTATACATATTTATACCGATGGTGGTCAAATTGTGACCGCTTTTTAAATAAATAGATTATATATTTTTTTCCACTTTTGATTATAAATAATATAATAGAATTTTTCATGGGCAATAAAATAATAAAATAAATTTTTAAAAGGAAGAATATAAATTGAAAAAAATTATATTTTACTTCTGTAATATACAATTTACATAGATATCGTTATTGATGGAAGATGGAAGGCCCGTCCTCGGAACATTTTCCACAAACTTATTTTGTACATTTAATACAAATGTTTATCGTTCTAAATTTTTGGCAATTCGACAAGTCTTTCAGAAATTGCGTAGTGGAATTTGCCGAAGTTCTACCCATACTTTTAGTACACAATATTCACTGTAATTTGTCCAAATATTTTTTCATACCACTGTATTGCATACAAATAAGTACAAATTCTTCAGATGCAAATTTTGTTTAAGAGTTTGTTTGTTACAAAAAAATGTTTGTGTTTGTTTGAGTATTTGGTTTTAATTTTTGTTTTGAGTTTATTTTTATTCAGTAATATTTTTAACAAAAACAATATATGTTTTATTTTTTCCTCTTAATTTATATATATTAAAACATATAAATTAATAAAATTAATAAAGTTCTAAATTCGGATGACGATTACTACAATTATAAAGCCGGTGAGTTATAGAGAAAATTATTTTCTATATATGTATAGAAAGATAGAAAAAAAAATAAATAAATAAACACGTTCAACCCTTACAAAAAAAAACATAACTTAAATTCACTTAAAAAAAATTGTTTTAGTAGCATTTATTTGCAAACGACATTCAAATGTAAAATGTTTATATATGAACATCAACTGTTTTGTGAATATTGTAATGTCGCATATTAAATGCCACCAACCGCCCACCTATACACACACACACACACATGCATTATAAGACCCATATAAAATAACCCTAAAAATAACTAAAACACCGACACAATTCCCATATTATGTACAACTGACACCCTCCTCCACATATATATATTTATTTATAAATATTTGTACAGATTTACATTTTTTTTTATGTTATTTTATTACTGTATAAATGATATGCAAATTTATTAAAGTGTTGCATTTAAATGTATAATGTAAAAAATATGTAATGTTAAAAAATAAAAAAAATAGTAGGAGTTTTTGGCTTTGTAGTAGTACACCCGCACAATATTTTTGTATAACCAAAAAAAAAATGAAAATAAATGTATAAATATAAAATAATAAATAACCAAAATAGGCACAAAATATAAATTTTATATTTTATACTCGACTCTCGTACAATACACTCGATGACATAGATATAAAAACAGTGTGTCTTTCAACTGATTTATCGTATGAAACTGATGAGCATCTCTATACACACACACACACACACATCTGACCGTCAAACCCCATAAATTAACTATAGGATTTAGATCTGGGCCATATATGCTGATCAATTAAAAAAAAGACTACCCTCTGGTGGCGCATGAACTGTTTATTGCGACGTCCTCATGTTGAACTATTCAATTTGAGTCTGTACATCTGTGCCAAAATCGATTGTAAGGCATCATCCTACAATTCAATATGCATGATGGAATTCATTCGTGTTGATATCCAGCATATATAGGTGTCTTTCCATCGGAATCGAACCCAACCCAAACCATCAAACTACCACCACCAAAATTTGCGACTAAATATATAATTTGTCGTTCTTTGCGCAAATCATACCAATAAAATGTGAAACCATCACGGCCATCCCGGTTGAATTTCTTTTTATAGCTGAAAATAACATTCTGCCATTCCGGCGGTTCAAGACATGTATTTTCTTGCAAAAGTTGAACGAGCAATTTTGTGCCGAGCAATTGAAGTACTGTTTCGTTCAGTTAAAAGTTGTACTACCAAATTTTAAAATTTGTTTCACACATCGAACACTCAAATTTAAATTACGAATTAATTGAATTTGCACAAGGATGTAGGATGTTAGGCAGAAATTACGTATTTCAACTCAGCAATATGCACAGTGCAAGCATCACCAAAGAGTGATTAATGTTTTGAATTGATCAACATGTATATAGCTCGTAGCTCATCTCCATATAATTTGATTGTGTGACAAGTCTATTTAGATGATCATCAGAGTGTCATACGATAAATGAAGTGATAGACAATTTATCATTATTATTAAATTTGGGTTTCTATTTTCAAAACTGATCTTGTTAGTTGTTAGTTAGTTGTTGTTAGTTAGTTGATTCAATGCCATCAAAACAGGATATTTGAAGAAGAACTAAGAATAAAATATTTATTTAAAAAATTAAACTGTTTTTATATGTATTGCGTCGAGTGTGTGTGCCTTTATAATATAATTGTGTACTAGTACTTAACTTAATGTCATAGAGTTATCATAGATGTTGGTTTTACGTTGGTAGTTGCATTTTTCAGATAAAATTAATGATCTGATGAGCTTTTTTACACACACACACACACACACACACACACACACAACACGCTCTCTGTACACTGATAATATAGAAATACTATAAAATCGTACCATATACTGTAATTTTTATGTTTGAGTGCGGTCGGAAATCGGAAGCGAATGGCATTATATGATTTTTATTTTGCAGAATAATTTATATTTTTTTTTATTTAAATTTAAATGCGTTATTGAGTATATTTTAGTAGACGTACGTCCGGCTATAAATATGTATTATACGATTTATTTTTATCATAATATATTTATATATGTGGCAGTAAATATAAATAAATATGTTCCTATTTACAAATATATTATATTTTTTATTGACGCTATAGTTGCAATATTTAAACTGCAGTTATAAATTTTTTGTTGGCTAATTAAAAATTTACACTAAAAATTTTATAGTCAGACACATTCTAGATTTATTTGTGGGAAAAAAAAATGTCAAGTTCTTTAATCTACAACCAAAATCGATAGAAATATGAGACACATTTTAAATGTAACAGCTAGAACATTCTTGTTGGTTAGATTCACCTGAATTTTAACATTTAGAATAACCAGATATTATATATATTGTATGAATCATTAAATCATCAAATCATTATGAATTCACTTGCAACACTACGCATTGTTATTAAATCTAAACAGAAATGGTATTGTAAAATTTCTGCTACACAATTGATACGTTGCAGTGATGTTATAATACGTATTATAAAATTTTATGATTTTGCGACAACAATATGACGGGAATACCACGTTTACATATACACCGTCTGTCCTAAAAGCTATCTATACTTTAGTAGCTATCATTGCAAAAATACAATAAAACTAATCAAATGTATATCATTTCATTATTTTTAAACTGCGGAAATAAATATAACAATTCAAGTTAGGCTTGCAAATTAATATATATGCAAAACACAAAATTTAGTATGTTAAAATAATTAAAATTAATTTAAGTGATTTTATTCATTTTTTTTTTAAATTACTATTAAAAATAATAATTGCGTATAATTTTTTTTTATATATTTAAGAATAATATAGGGTAGATTGTGATAGTCGTTTATAACATAAAAAACAATTTGAAGTAGGCGTTGTTATTACTCTCACTTATTATATTATAGAATGTTGAAAGCTATTTTTGTTATAGCCTGCGTTTTACCTTTTAACATCGAATTTTAGAGCACACTTCTCGAGTTATTGAGCACACAGAGTTAAAGGAAATCTTAATTTTCAACCAAAAATCAACGTTTCTCAGATAATCCAGAACATGGGAATATAATAAATTCTCCGGTAAATTTTATATATATAACCAAATATGTAAGATTTATGATTTTGCTATAAAAATTTGTAAGTAAATCGATTTTTCATTGTAATCAATCGAGGTGACTGGATAACGAATCAACGAATATTTCGTATAGGTATGATGTAGTGGAATCACTTTGGAGCAACATTAGACGATTATGATGAAAATAAATGTGATATGAAGTGAAATTAGAATAGCAATTTTATTTCGATTTCTAGATTCCTAAAATATGTGGCGTTATACAGTATACTACAATTATGTGTTCTAAACAACAAAATCAAAAGGGTTTAGAAATTGTAAAAAGTATTCACAATATCGATTTTCCGCCATTTACCCTACCGATTTATAATACACATTTGTACAGAACACACACAACACTAATTAATTTTTTGAATTGATTTTAATTACCTCAACAATTACTACCATATAAAGCTACCAATAAAACTATAATTTATTTAAAATATATATTTTTCATATTGGATATATATTAAGAGTTGTTAGTTTAGCTATTATAAACCAGTAGTGTACGTGGCGATACATTATTTTTTTACTAATTAATATTATTCATATTCGTCAGTCCATTCATTCAGATTTTTTAAAACAAAAATTAACATGGTAAAAATTATATTGATGTTATGTATTTTTTTAATAATTGCTACTGCAATGGCAAGGCGTTACCCACAAACACTTGGAGCACAAATAAATAAAAATCGATCTATGCATGTAAGGCCAACATCAGCACCAATAAACATTCCACCAAGAACGACGACGTCAGTTTATGATTATAGGCGATATATGGCTAGATAGTTAATTATATATACACCTCGTATAATTAACACCATTACTTAATTTTATGATTGTATGCTTAAAAGCATATTGAAATAATAATTTAGACATTGAATTCATAAACTATAAACAATCAATACATTTTTCTTTCGGCAAAATACAATAATTACAAAACAACTAGCAGATAATTTTTAACATTGATTTTAAAATTTAATTTAAATTTAATAAATGTTCTTAAAAAATGTTACAAATGTTGGTGGTATGTAAAATAATTATAAAAATTAATTCAATAAAATTTTAAATTGATAAACTAAACACATTTATAATATTGTTATGTGTCTTACTACAACTTATAAACTCCTCAGAGTTCTGCAGTGTATAGTCTAGAAGTACGTAGCTCAGAATCATTTTCTATTTTGCAACGAACAACACACTGCATCGGATGGATATGTTGCTGATAAAATACTATTATATATCTTTGCTTTAATATTCAGCAATATATTACTACACCCCTGTATAGAAAGTTTTCGAAAAAATGTCTCGGATCTATTATGTAATTCCTTGTAATTTATAACTTCGGTTAAGTAAATATTTAAAAACTCGTTCCATAACTACAACAAAATTTGTATTTTGAAAAATAAAAATGTAATACCTCTAATTTAAAGCCGCATCGTTTATATTAGAATCGCTTATCTTAAACATTTCTTTACAAAATACTCAACAAAAATGCATAGCAAAATTCATAAAATATAAAAAATTGCAATTAAAATTTATTAATTTAAAAAAATAAAAAAATGAATAAAATTATTTGAATTAATTTTAATTACCTCAACAATTAGCTAGCTATAACTATAATTGATTCTAAAATTTCCTTTCCACCTATAAATATTATATTAAGTTGTAAGTTTAACTTATTTATAGTCAGTGTACACTTATATTTTATATTAAAATTTCAATTTGTTGTTTACGCGCATTCAATACGCAATTTAAAAAAAAAATAAAATGAAAGTTTTTTTATTAATTTTTTGTATTTTCGTAATGATTGCCGGTAAAAGGGCATTGGCTGAACCGCAACCAATGCATCCCGGCATTGTTCCATTTGTAATGCCACTTTTTTACCCTACTTCAGCATCAATATTTATACAACAACGGGAACAACCAAAACCAGTACCTTTTGGACCTTTTTTGCCCAGCACTCCCACACCAGCAACAACAACCATACCAAGGAGGTGATGTAACAGAAATGCAATGTTAAAACAAAATAATTTAATAAAATGTTTTAAAATAAATTGTTTAATTTAAAATAATAACAATCACAAATGAATATTTATTGGAAATTTTTTAATAGTTCTGGTTATTATTAAAATTTATTAACTATGTACTATTGAGAGCTTTTATTGTGAAACTGAAATAAATTAAAATATATTTTTGGTATACAAATATGAATGCGTCCTTTTATAAATAGATATCGTTAATTCTGCAAATTGTATTTGTTAAATTTGTCAACACAAATGGATTAAACAGATTAAACTTTTACTTATTTTATTAATACATATGCTCCATCGATTACAACTTGTACTATTGATTTTGACACATATAACAAAGAAACCTTTTTAAACTATTTAACTAAATTTATTTTATTTGTAATATGAGGAATATGATTTCATGGTATTGACTAATCTTTTTTTAGTAGTCTGCGATAATGGTTTAATTATTCACCTTGCAACATAAAAATTATGTAACTATACAAAAAAAAACAACCCACAACAAAAAGGGCTTATATATTCTATAAGAGCTACAATGATTCTTATAGTTTTTGGCAAATAAATGCTTATTTAACGTTAAGAAAAAATTGTGAGTTCAAAATAAGCAATAATACTACAATAAATATGTCTTCCTAGCAAATTTATAGATATTAATAATATTAAATTTACATATTTTTTAAAGATATTGTGTCTCTGTGGGCTTGGTGTACCCTATATTAATTATTTTAAATAAATATAAAAAATGAAATTAAAATTTATTAATTGAAAAAAAAAAAATGATTTGATTTTAATTACCTCATCAACAATTAGTACTCGCTATATACCTACAAACGTTTCCTGTTACACATATATATATTCAGTTGTAAGTGAAACATTTATAGCCAGTGGTTTTATTTTATATTGTTCAAATTCAAAGTTTTAATTTAATTTTAAAAATATGATAAAAATTTTATTAGTCAATTGTATTTTCGTAATAATTGCTATTGCAGTAGCATTGGCTTATCCAAACGCACCACAACCAGGTCATTTAGGTGGACGTTATGATTCGATTATAATGGATCCGTTTAAGCCTACTCCACCAAGATATATTCCAACAACAAAACCAAAGGCCTGTGTTTGTTAGCTGCCATACACACAGCACCAATTAATGTTCTATAACAACAACAAGGAGATCATGTATAAAAGAATTTCAATTTAATTAAGACAAACTGAAAACCAATTAAATTATTAATTAATAAAATATTGCAATAAAATAATTGTTTTCAATCTTATTAAAATTCTGTTTAAAATTTAATTAAAGTATTCATCAATTAATATTTCTGATAAATTAATATGACCGAATTTAAAAAAAAAACTGGTACCATATTGAAAGCTTAACTTAAATCTATAGTTCAGAATAGATGTGTATCATTTTATAATTTGTAACGAACGACAAAATTTGTATGATTATATTGTTGATAAAATACACATTGATATATTGCCGAAAATGGGTTTAATGAGAAATGTTTGAAAGCAACATGTCAATTACCTCGACAAATTAAGTTTAGTTTAGTACATAACGTTAAGAGTAAATTGTGAGTCTGAAATAGGCAATAATATACTAAAATATGGTAAATATGTATACCTAACTGTATGCAAAGTGTTATACTGAAAAATTTGCTTTTACATATTTTGAAAATATTGAGTGCCCGCTTGCCCTTATCTACGCTATATTAATTTTTTAAAATAAATATTAAAAATGAAATTAAAATATATTAATTTAAAAAAAAATAATTTGATTTTAATTACCTCATCAACAATTAATACTCACCTACAAACGTTTCCTTCTGCACATATATATTCAGTTGTAAGTTTAAATTTTATAGTCAGTGGTATTACAATTGTATTATAATTTATATTTTATTATTCAAAGTCACAGTTTTTAAAATAAAAAATGAGCAAAATTTTATTAGTTATTATTTTCGTAATATTTGCTTTTGCAGTAGTATTGGCTTACCCAGCCTTACCACAACCTAATTATGGTTATGGTTCGGTTATAATGGTACCATTTTATCCTACTTCAGCACCAAGAGATATTCCAACAACAACGCCTGTACCATCTTCGTAGCACCGATTAATATTCTATTATATAACAATAACGCAGAGGAGATCATATGTTAAAGAAATTCAATTTGAAACCAAATAAAAAATCAATTAAATTAAATTAATAAAATTTAACAATACAATAATTGTTTTTAATTGTATTATATTTCATATGTTTAAAATTTAATATCAGAATACATAATAAAAACAATGCAATTAAAATTTATTAATTAATAAAAAAATGATTTGATTTTAATTATCTTAACAATTAATTGATTGCACCTAAATACGAAAAAACGCAAAATACAATACATATTAAAGTTGTAAGTTTAACTTTTATATTCAGTTTGCATTTATAGTTTAGTGTTTTCAATTTATATATTTGCAATCATAATTCCGTTTATAAAAAAGGAAATGGTAAAAATGTTATTAGTTTTTTATATTTTCGTAATAATTGCTACTAAAATAACCTTGGCTGACCCACAACTTCTGAATTTGAATAAAAAATACTTTTTGATTCGGTTATAAGACCACACGAAGAAATATACGACCTATTTATATTCAGCAAATTTACAGCACCAAGAAATATTCTAATAACAACAACGATGAGATCACATTCATTTTAAAACCAGAAGCAAAACTGAATTAAATAACAATAAATTAATTAAATTGTAATTCATCTTTTTAAAATTATGTATTAAAAATACAAATTAATATTAATTGTGTTAAAAAAATAACTCTATAATGTTTCCCGAGTTTTATTGTAAAACTGAAATCTTTAGTTTAAAAATGTAAATTCGAGGTGTGTATCATCACATAAAAGTTCATAATTATAAAATGTGCAATTAAATTTAAAACTTATAACATTAATTCAAAAAAGTTCTTGATTTGATTTTTCAATTACCTGCGTATTTGGGGCAAAATCTATATTAAAATAATTACATATTCAACTTTTAAGTGAAAATTTTTAATTTGTATTCGTATTATTAGCAGTATTTATCAAAGTTTTAAAAACTGAATATATTCTTTTAAATTTTAAAGATAAAAAGGGTTTTGGAAGTATGTATTGCTAAATTTAAATGCGAATGTTCGGGTTAGGCAATTATTCTAATATGCTCGTTTAGAGTATGCTCTTTCCATATAGATGTTTCAGTGTGAAAAATAAGGAGCTATTTTATATTGTATACTGCAACATTACACTCCATTTTTACAAGTGTATTTGCCATCCTTAGAATATGCTCATTCCATCTAGATGTTTCAGTGTGAAAGATAAGGGGCTATTTTATATTGTATACTGCTACATTATACTCCATTTTTACAAGTGTATTTACCATCCCCTCCTGACCCGCATCATTAATGGTTTTCAATACATATGGAGTTGGTTCCATGCTTACGCACTTCTCTGTCACCCAAGCAGTAAACATCCCCCGTAGGTGGTCTCTTCTTTTCCACATAAATGTTCCACATTTTTTGAGTAGACGTTCTGAATTTTTTTGTCTGTGTGTGTTTATTTTTTGGTAGCTATTAGATTTTTTTGTCATGGAAAGTACTTTGGATTGTCTTTAGCCGGAGTTTTGCTCCATCATAGCATAGGGTTGAGAATCGAAGAACTGGACGAATTGCAGGTACATAATCGATTTAAAACGGTTCTACGTATCCAAAAGTTTATATCCGATTTTTCAAAAATTTTTATTTAAGTAAGTCTTGAAAACCAACTTTTACTACTATTATTTGAAAAAAAAACACTTAAAGTATTTGAATAAATTTTAATTTCCTCAGCAACAATTATAGTAGTTACGTAAATATATGTAGATTTTGTACATATTAATTTGAGTGAAAAGTTTAACTTTCAGTCTGTGTACGTAGAATGTTTATTATTTCATATTCGCGCAGCTTTTATCAAAGTTTTTAAAATATGATAAAAATTTTATTAGTTTACTTGTATACTATTTGTAATATTTGATGCTCAAGGGGCATCGTGCAGAAGAAGCCGTTTAGCGATTTGGTAATGACAGTCAGAATAGAATTAACTTGATACCAATAGAATTTCGTTCGATGAAGTCTGTTATATTTTTGGCAAATTCAAATCAATCCAGTTTGTCACTGTCCATGTTTTCATATCAATTAAGTTATATGAGAATCCATTTTGATAGAATATAGTCACAATATTCAAAACATGTAATAGTTTTCCGATACTATACGCTTCATTTTTAACATTTTTATAATACACACATTTAATAAAAAGCTTATTTAATTTAAAGTTCATTGTTATTTCTATATAATATTCAAAAAGGATTATTATCTGACTTTTTAGTTTTTAACTATACAAGCTATTTACCAGCATATTTATTATTGTGTATTGACTATAATGATGTTACTTAAATGATGAATGATAAATGTCTATTTCTATTGTTAACATTTAAAATATATATATTATTAAAATACAAAATCATTATATAATTTTACCTAATCTATTTTCTGCACGTTTTTCACCTTATTTAATAATGGTATAATTTCAAAATAAACAAAATTTTACAAATAAATATTTATACAATTTATAATTATTTCGTTTGTCTATAAAAACTCCTGCAATAATAATGGTTAAATATATTATTTTGATGGTTAATATTATAATATAAAGAAATGAAAACATTATTATTATTATTATTATAGGGGATGGTGCGTGTTGTTCGTATAACCAAATGCCATAATACAATATTTAGTTTTATTTTTGTTTATTGTTGAGATGATAACAATAAAATTTCTCATAATTATAAATATAAATATTATATTTTCATTTATCATTTAGCATTTATAATGAATATATAAAATAAAGTACAGTGAAAATAACGAAAGCGTTAAAATTCCCAGAATTTGTGTGAATTCTTAAATGGAAAAATATGGGCCGAATTGTGACTAACAATAGCGATAGTATCGACCATTTTTAAGCCTAGTATCAACCTAACTATAGACCATATTCTTAAAATTTTCCGAAAGTCAAAAGATATTGAAATTTCTCCAGATTTTCAATATCTTTTGGACTTTTCAACCGTACGGATTTTCACTGTTTTATAATTTTCTATTTAAATTTAGAATTTTATTATTATCTCGCTGTTATTCTATTATCTCTGCGAAATATATTTATTCATCTTATTTTGTCTTTTTTTTTATTGTAATCATTATTATTACTATTGTTATATGACATTTTATTTTTGTATATAGAACACCCTCTGTCCCAAAAAACAAATGAGAATATAACTTTTTAATATATAGAACCTGTAACGCCATGTGAGTGTAAATACACGTAAACAAAGTGTCAAAGTTTTATGACAATTCCTTCAATGTAAGCCAAAATACAAAACACATAGAGTTATAGCAACATTACATATTGTTTTAAAATTGGAAAAAAATGCTACTCAAACTTAAAGTGGCTAAAATACTTTTATGTCGCGATGCACAGAAAGCGGCGAGAAGCAATAAGTGATGATAAACGTTCAGGTTGACCATCTGAAGTAATAAACTGAAGAAGTTCGTGAAAATTTCTAAGAAATCTTCAGTAAAATTCATGGAAATGGAGTTTGAAATACCTAATTCTTCGTATTTTAACAGAAAAAATTGGTCAACGCAAGGCGAATTCAAATTTGGTTTAACATCAATTAATTGATGATTAAAAATTGCACCGATTTGTACATTGCAAATTACATTATCAAAGATGCTCGAAGTGAAGAAAACTTCTATTGTAACTATTGTAACTATTGTAACTGTTGTGACAAAACATGGTGTTTTCAATACGAATG
Organism: Bibio marci; assembly: GCA_910594885.2. Taxonomy (NCBI): domain Eukaryota; kingdom Metazoa; phylum Arthropoda; class Insecta; order Diptera; family Bibionidae; genus Bibio; species Bibio marci. Next base: position 70,989,024 of record OU343114.1, on the reverse strand, counting down.
AACCAGAAACTAACTATCGTCAAAGTACTAAATAGCGATGAAGGAAATACATACAATACAATGTCAAGTAACTTTAACAGTTTGTTAAGGTCTTTTCACACTATACATACATCAATTAGTAGTTGTAGCATTAATTAATAACGCTATTGGTTCTACATATATTATTAAAAAGATATTCTCATTATTTTTGGGACAAAGGTTACATTATTATCAGTATACAATTTAGTGTATGGTGGCATTACGACACCCAGTATTATATTCTTACCTTCATGATTTCTTATTATAATATTCTGAGATAATTATAATTATAATATAAAATGGTAGTGAATTAAATATATTATTTGTATACATTATAATAATAACAATAATGTGTATTGTATGTGTGTATATATTATAATATTGTTAATACATCATGCTTTGGCTCTGTTATATCAAATATAATATCATTTGCTGTCAAAATATAATTTAAGGAAATAATGAATTTTATATATTAATATATACTAAAATACAATTTAAATGCAACCTTTGTCAGAAAAATAACCGAAATGTTTATATAATAATAGATGAATCTCTGGTATACCATTATCGATTGGTTGTTGATTGATTTATCGAGATTGTCGTCCGACCTTAACAAGACCGTCAAAGTTTCATGACATATTAACAACAGTGTGTATAGCATCAACAACTCACAGACCACAGCGAAACGATTTGGATGATAATGAAAAGTGATTGACCCGTAACAACAATTACCGATGGAAAACATATAAAAAGTGGATGATTTCTTGAAAGTTAGTAAGAAATCTTTGGTAATATTCATATGAATATAGAACTTGGTATACCAAATCCAATAATTCATATGTGATTCTTACTACAAGATATTGGTGTATACGGAAAAGATGAATTCAAAGTATACATTCCACATTAAGTGATAACCAAAAATTATACCGAATTGATATTTCTGGCTGGTTAACTACTTTTCCCACTAATTGAGGAAACAAAAATACTAATTACTTTTTGTATATTTTTTATTCTACAAACTTTTGTGAAATGTATACAATTAAACACGGACAGAAAACTAATGAATATATAGAACTACGATTTAATCGATTTTGTTACTTATCTAGAAAATACTACACACTATATTTTATAATGATTTACTCACATTCTAACTAAATTCTATATTATTAATAACATTAATAATAATAATAATCCAAAATATAAATTAACAATAAATGTATATTAATTAATCTTACTATATTTGTATACGAGTATATATTGGGTATAGTAAATGAAGTTCAACAAATAGTTATAGGTGTAGGCGGAGGTATATATTTATACACAATATTATTATTATAAACGTAATGTTAAATATTTAGGTTTATCATTTTGATGTTGTCTTATGTATTCTTTGTATATTTGTATATATGTATTATAATATAACTATACATAGAATGATTTAAGTATATATGTTATAAGATAATGTATATATTGGAAGCTGTACTCTAAATCATATTCTATATCTAAAAACACATTTCTTCTTCATAAATATATATATGTAGCTGTACGTGTAAGTGTATAGCATACCAAAAAAAAAAGTAACAAAATATATACGAAAACCTTTTGGTTTTGAAAACATTTAACCATTAATTTATTATTTTTGCAACTGTCAAAATTTGGACTATTTATTACAGCAGTCTCACTTTTACCGAGCAGTTGATTATATACGTGAACGTATATAATATATTGTAAATAAGAAATATAAACAAATATAAGAAAAGGAAATGAGAAGTACTATAACCCTTATCATTTTCTTCTGTTAGATAAATGAAAAACTATATAAGATTTTTTTGTCATTATTATTTTTTTCCTATATATTTTCCTATGTGTACACACACAAACACTTTCTTTATACGGTTCATTTAATATATATACAGTCATGTTCAAAAGTAAGTGCACGACTGCAAAACTATAACAAATTATTTTGGCAGTGTTTTTGTAAATTATATTGAAGATTATTTTTCCTAATTGCAACACTTCATTGAGTATTCAATTATAATTACAAAAAATATATTATGTGAAAATATAATTTCCAAATTTTATTTTTTCAATTGTACATTTACTTTTGAACGCGATCGTATAAGGACGAAGTATAAGGACGAAGTTTATAAAAAAAAAACGTTACAAATTATATTATTTTATGTGTTTTGGAAAAAAAAAAAATAAAATAAAAGATAAACGCACTTGATAAAAAAAAAAAACAGTTCTACATTATAGAAAAAAAAAACAACATTATTCTTACTTATAGTTGAAATAATTTGATGGCGAAATTCAACATTCCTTACATTTTAAATTAAAAGATTTTCACAATTAATTAATTATTTACTGTTTTCAAATAAATTTAAAAGCAACAAAATGTAATTAGGAAAATGTTATGTGTCATTGAAATTATAATACATAACCAGAATTGCACAGTTGTTTCCGTCTCAATCAATTACAGATAATTTTAATTGTTGCACAACAAAACAATAAAACATTTTCCCATTTTTAATGCTAAAAGTAAAAAGCAAGCAAAAAAAAAACCTAAATTATAAAATCACAAACGAATAGCGTAAAATTATATAAGTTCAATTTGAGTAATTGTAAATTTTAACTTAAAAATTAAGAAAATGTAAGTAATTACCTTATTTTGGGTTATTTATACTCTGCGCTTAGACTATATACTAAATTTTATAAAATACTGTCTCATTCCATCTTCGTATGGCATTCCAATTTAGTGCTCTTTTGTGATCATTGCATTATTTAGAAATTATGTAGACTCAAAATGTACAAAAATTGTGTTCACGTGTGTGTGGAGTCATTCTAATAATTTTATATTATTTTTACCAAAATACTTTTAATAATAGCAGTTTTGCAAGTATGCTTTAGGTCGTTAACTGAATGTTTCCCAAAGATATTTTGTACGTAATGTGCGCCTGTTATTTATGTAATATCAAGTTTGACACATGTTGACTATGACACCTTAAATGACACCTTATATGCAGAAACGTCGAAGACCAACACTATGTTTCATTGTAAGCTGGATGAATTTGTGTTTTTTTTTTGTAGAATTTGTTAACTCAAATTTGGATTGATTCTTCTGACCAAATAATTGTAATTTTTTTTCGTGCTGATTAATGTTTTTTTTTTTTTTAACATTCATATGGCACTTAATATAAGGTCTTTTTGTCCTAAAGAGTTATTTAAATCAATCACAGACAGAAGTCTTCTTCAACATAGAACAGATTTAATCCTTTTTTTTTTTAATATTAATTCTGGACATTTTTAAAATTTAAAATTTCTGTCACATTGTCGACTGGTATTATTATATGTTTTCTGCCACATAGTCTCTTGAAACTTATAGTTGTGCCGTATTTTAACTATATATTTTCCGTGCCGCTTATATATTTATATTTTTAAGATAAATTCTCTGTATAAACAAACAATGGATACATTTCGATCTTCAATTAACAATTTCTGAACTGATTCTGGCAAAAATTTGAGCCAGAAGTTGCATTATTGAAAAATGATCGACAAAGGCCTGGCCCTCGATTTTCAGGACGAAAATTACAAATATATGGTTTAACAAACATTTCAATACTCTGAGGTTATTCAAATGCATTCACCTGTTGCACCACTTGGAATGAATTTTTTTAATTACAATTTTAATCGTAAAAACAAATTATTATTCTTCTGATTTTCGACTTCAACAAACGAAATTTTTATGTTTTTGAATTCCTTCAACTGATGACCACCACCATTCAGTCCTTTTTTTTCTGTTTTGTGCTTTTGTGTTTCTGTTTGTGCAAACATCGCATATTTCAACACCATATAGTTTCAATAGTGTTGGAGAACTTATTGTCACTTCCAATTAATTTGTTTAGTTTTTTTACTCATGAATTATGGTATTACCATTTCCACTAATCTCACTGAAAATTTCTGCATATATAATAACTATTACGAAATTAAATGTCTGTTGTCTTCGGTATTTGTTACCTTATACGTTTCACATCTTTAACATCTTCTCTGCCTATGTACCTCTAAAAAAAACTTGTGTTTTCTAAATACATTCCTTTAAATTTTTGCTGTATTTATATAATATAACATTGATTGCTATTTTGATCGGTATGACAACAAATTGTATTTCTATATAGGCGTCCATGAGACATAATTATTTCTAAGTTAACTATAGTCAATAAATCGGTTTTGATGGCCGTACACCGAAATCTCTACCATATAATACTTGCCGCAGTGATTTTTTAATATATGGAAAAAATATGCAATTAAAGTTCCATGACATTTCAATCCAAGATACAACGCGTTTTAAGCGATGACAATAGTTTTTGTGCGTCGATCGAAAAACACCCAACATTAAAGTTTGTTTTAAAATTGTTAACCATTACATCTTTAAACAATTAAAATACTTAAAAAATTTATCTATACATTTTTCTGTCTGTTGTTATATTTTTTTGTTACTTTTTCCACCTTTTTGCACACACAATCACTTAAGTGTTGCTTCTAATAAATGCCTATAACGCTATAACCTAAAGGAATTAATTCTATAAATTAATATTATTATATTGTACAGATTTATATAAACGAAATTAATCACAATAGCACGACACGCATTGTGTGCGGTAAGCACTATATTTTATGTTGTAATATATTTTCACTAAATATTTTAGTTAATTTTCTTTTAATATCCAAAAAATAATAAATTTTGTTCTATATTAAAATGAATTTACTAAATAAGAACATTATTTTTCTTTTATTTTTTTTTTCCCACACACACACACAGGTTACACAATCGTCTGGAACAATAGGAATATCAATGTTTTTCGACCCGATGTAGAATGTACCAATGGAATTATTCATGTTATTGATCATCCATTTTTAGAACAAAGTGATGTTATTGTATCAGCTGGTATATCATATTTTAAGACAATTCAATCAATTACAATTGCAAATATTTTTATGGTTTTATTAGCAAAATTATTTGTATAAATTTTTTTGCAGAATATCCATAAAAATATATAATAAAATACAAAAATAAAAAAAAAACTAAAAAATAAAAAAATTGCTGTTCAAATTTGCAATAAAATAAAATAAAGTAAAAAAATAAATACACGACACGACGATCAACGGTGAGTATAAAATTATATAAATTATAAAATTTAGTATTAAAATTTGGTGGTATAAAAAAATCAAAAAAACAAAAACGAGTGTGTTGTCATCGTGTGGGGTCCCGTGTGTATATTGAACACAAAAATCATATATCGAGATTATAATAAAAGAATTAATTTTTTATTATCATCAAAATTTTCAAGCGATACAAAGAAAGAAATAAAATACAAATTTTTGTTATATTTAAAAAAATTATTTTCTATTTTTTAAATTAGGTAATTTTTTTGGTTAAAATTACATATTAGATTTTTTTTTTGTAACAAAAATAAATAACAAAAACATAAATTAATCGTGTATTTTACAAATTATTATACACAAAATTAAATACGTCCTGTTAATTAAAAAAATTATAAATTTATATACACACACACTCACACTCACACACACACACAAACACATCCAACCACCCACCCATAAAAACTATAACATTAAAAATTTGCAACCACACAATAATTTGAATAAAAAATATTTATAAATTATTAATATTAAAAATAATAAAAAATAAAATTCAAGGTATGTAAAAGTTTTTAATTTTAATTATTATTATTATTATTATTATTAATAACTAAATAAAATAACAAATATAAGATTAACTAATTATAAAGAAAAAAGTAAAACACTAACTGCCGTTAATGATTTAAGTGCGATTTTTTATAAAATTATATAAATTTAGAAAGAAGGTAAATGTTTCATAAAAACACATTTTTTTAATTCCTATTTATTCGCTTCATAGGATATAAGAGACCCAAATTACGGCCACCTAAGAGCAAAATCCAACTTTTTTTGAAGATACAACCTTAAATTTATTGCAATATTAAGAAATTCACCGATTTTTTTTGCATTTTTTTCGAATTACGGCCATATTTAAGATCCTATAATTAATTAATCCATTTAATTTTAATTAATCTGGCCCAATTTTTAATCCGCAATCATTTAAGTACTTTTTTTGCCGGTAACTATTTAAAAATTCATAGAATCCAAAAACGATTTTCTTTCTTTTGTAACAAAAAATTGAAAATGATTTCGGAATACTCTAACATCAAAATACTTTGAAATGCACCAAAATGATATTTCAATATGTTATATCAACTATATCGCACTGATTGTTAACCTCTACAAATACATTCATCTCATAACTAAGATCCGGTTATTATATATATATCATTGTAGCAGATGATTTTTCGTAGTATCTGCTTCAGATCTGCTCATTTTGTTGAATTTCAGGATATACGGATTGAGTTTAAAATGAGGTGACACTTCACTGTCAAACAGTAAGATACCCGGTCATCTCCTCTTTTCTACATAAGTGCTTAGATGTTTTTGAGATGTTTCCTCAATCAGCCAGTAACTCGTCGCGGCAACTCTACTCTGCAAACTTTAAGATAATCTGTTTTCACCAAGTTGTTTAAAAAATCGGTGTAATGTGAGTTTAGAATAAATGAAATAATTAATTTAATTCCTAACAATAATAGTTACAACAGAGTAACAATAATAATCTGCGGCTATAGGACATACGGATGATATATTTTATATAGAATAGGATTAGATAATATTATATGATGTGATTCTTCAACTCAATACAATATGCTGTGTACTGTAGACAGCACACACACCTTAAATCAAATATCCTTAGAATATATTTGAAATACTTTAAAATAATCATTATAAAGTACTTGAAATGTCTGTGACCTTGGAAAGCATCCGTATATTACTTGATTTCTTTTCGTCCTTTCATATGTTACAACTCTTTTCATGTTATTATATAAATTTCTTTCTTATTTGAAAATAAATTTTAATTACATTTTGATAAAATTGTAAATTTTAAGCATTTATCAAAAAAAAAATAATGGATATATACCGATGAAACATTTACCTTTTTTGAATAATAAAATAGTAAAATAATTGAGTGATGAATTTGAATTTGTACCAAAATGCTTTTTTTCTCTTGTTTAATGCATTATTATTATTGTTATTATTATTAATATAAATTGTGAATTTATTTCCACTTTTTTAATTTTTTGAATAATCTAATCAAACTGAATCAAATTAAAATATTAATATAATTTTTCCGATTCCTAATATTTGCTATTTGAAATTTGCCGTAAAAAGACTGTTTTTATTTGTGATTACATTTTTTTTAATGCAGAAAAATTATGTGTACAAATTGCAATTTTGTGATTCTGGTGTGAGATTGCATATTGTATTGATTGTAGAAGGGCAAACTTAACTATTTCAGTATTTATACTCATATCTCTATAGGGATCGTTATGTTTGACCTGTAGAAGCATCAATCTCGTTATTTTATATATATATATTTATATTTAGCCACACCTCGTACATCTAACTGATGTGTATAGAAAAGGAATTAAATTAATGAATTTCTTGTAATATTAATTTAAAAACAATTCTATTAATTTAATCAATATTTTAATTAATCTCTTTCGATAAATGTAATATGATTATTGTTTGTTTGCACACTTTTTTATTGGGAAAATTGAAAAATTAATTAGTTAAAATTTCCATTAATGATTCATGCAATTATTTCAATTTTGTAAACAATGCATAAAATCTATATAATAATAAAATCATTAATCAATTGAAAATAATTTATAATAATAATAATAATAAAATATAATATAAAAATATATAAAAAGGAATTTGAAATATCCTTTTTATTGAATTCACAAACAAATTTATTTCAATATCATTATTGTTATAATCTCACAATAATATGTGTATGAAATAAAATTCGGGAAACAATTAATCACCCATCACCACCACCACCACCATCACCTCAACACGCTTCAATTCTTCAATTGTTTTTTTTTTTTACATTTTCTTATATTTTCTATTGATTTTTTCTTTTATTTCTATAGAAAATGATTCGCTTTGATCAAATAAGAAAAAACCAAAAAAAAAATGGAAATAAATACATGAACATTTTTAATTCATTATTGTTTCGTTTTTCTATATATTGACGCAGTTGTTACTGTGTAACAGAAGCAGAAGCCCGTATATTGTAATATTATCGGTATACATTTGATAATGTAATCCAATAAAAAATAGATGGATAAATAGTGTCACATTATTGAATGGAAGATATATTAAGACTCAAATTGAAAACCATATTAGCATTAAATTTTTTTTACAAGCTGTTGTTAGTAAATGTTTACATTCGCAATGGGAAAGATTTAAATGGAACGACATTTTTCGAATCAATAACAGATTATAACTGTGATGAAACATGAATCTATTTCAATAATAAATGTAAAACGATATAGCTAACGTGTGGGTGTAGATACTGCGACCAACCATCAAAATTACAGAAAAAGCTGTGAAATTGTTCACGTTATATATAAACAACAACTATTCAATTAAAACGGCACATAGAATCAAATGTGATCAATAGATATTTGTCAATATAAGCAACACAAAATGCGTTTTTCACCACAACAGAAATTTAACCACATGTTACACACGCGTTTGGTTGCCAAATTTTAAACTACACCCAGTGTCGAATTTATCAAACATTATTTCTATTAATTATCACATATTCTGAGAAGCACACGACTTAATCGATTAGCACATCGAAACCAAAAAACTTCTTTCACCTTGAATTCCACTGGACCACAGACCCCAGACACATGGGAAATAATTGTATCAAATATAGAAAAAATATTTTGATGGAAATAAAATTATCTTTTTCTCAAAAATATTTTTTAAGAAATTGATTAAAAAATTAAGTTGTACGATTATTATCCGTTTCATTACATTCTTAATTCAATATGTAAATTTACATCCCGTCAACAGACATTAATCACTGAGTGCTAAATCTGAAGATTTTACGGGGTATATATGGTAGAAATTTCCTAATGCACCACCTAATGCATTCAATTTTGTTAATGTATTGTTTTTTTAATAATGCAAGAGATGGTGGCCGATTGTCACTTCTTTAATTTCTAAATGTGGATTTCATCCAGTTGCTAACACAATGACAATTTTTCATATACAAATGTTCATATGCAAAATTGTTATGCGGGGCATGCTATCTTTATTCAAAATTATATAAAAAAAATTTTTACAATTATTTATTTTATCACATTTGATCTTTCGAACACGTTCAACGTGTGACGCATGTTTTACGGACAACATTTGAATTAATTATTTAATTTCCAATCATAAATCGTGTTCTTTTTGATATATTGTAGTAAGAGCACAGTTCTGTTGAAGTAATCGATAATTCTTTTGGGTTTTATCTTTTCTATAAAGAAATCTGTAAAAAAGAATGATTGCCTTTTTAATTAAGGAATTTAACTATCGGTAAAACAATGTGGGATTAAGCTGTCTAAATGTTGGCTAAATTAGAAGGTGTGCAAAATCTGACCACCATTGGCCAATTTTTTTATTTGAATAACTCGAGCAGTTTTAAAGTCAACTATACTTGAAAAATTATGAACATTTTGAAACTGTGAACAGTATAGTGTTTGATGAAAAATTTGATTTTAGGAATTACATAATAATAATTCTACTACTCATTCCGGGGTCTTCTTCCATATGAATCAAATATATCCAATTACTATATAGAGTATCATTTATCCGATTACCTTTAAATTATTTTCGATATTAAATATGTTCCAAAGAGATTCGTATACTAAAGTTTGTTTTCTTTAACGAATTCTTACGATTTTACATATTTTAGGAATTTGATTATATTTAAAAATGTGGCGTACAAAATATATACTTAAAATTTTATCTCGATTCAATGGCTATATTAAATTCATAGAAAAGCATGTATTTTTTATGGTATACTTTGACCCACAACATCTTCTGGTCCAGATTTTTTAATTATAAATTATTCAATTAACAAAAAATTTGACCAAAATCATTAATATTTTCTTTTCAAATTATAATTAAGCATTGTGCTGCAATGTGAAATGAAAAATTAACACATAAAATTAAAAACTTTAATAAGTTCTGTTGTAGTAATAGATAATAATAATAATTACTAATTAAAACATTTTTTATCATTTCGCACTTTTTTTTTTTTAAATATTTAATTTAATTATTAATTCATTTTGAAAAAAAATGGCTTTTTTTAATATTTTGCATTTGTAACAATAAAAAAAAAACGTGGATGCAAAAAATTTATAAAATAATAATATTACAATAATAAAAAATAATTCAATAAAAATATTATTTTCTTTCTTTTTCTGTATATATTAATAAAAATTTATAAATTTAATTTTAATTATTTTAATTAATTTTAATTATTTATATACAAATTTTCCTCATCATTTTATTTTTTGTGTGTATATCTTTTTTTTTTATTTTTATTTTATTTTAAAGAATGGTTGCCGCCGCCACCGTTGCCGCGCTACGTTAATTAAAATATATATTTAAAATTGAATTAAATAATTAAAAAAAACTCTCTATTAATAATGAATTATTTAATTATGATATTATTAAAAATAATAATCATCTGATGATCGATGGGCGGTATATACATTTATAAAATAAATAATTACATAAATATATTGATAATGTATGAAAATGAATTAAATTATTTTAATTTATATTATTATAATTATTTTAATATAATATTTTATATTTTTCTGCGTATTTTATAACAAAAAAAAATAAAAAAAAAAATAAAACACTTTTAAAATAATAAAAATAATTAAGTTATATTGTTAATTAATAAAATTATAATATAAGAGTGTGGTATATAAAATAAATAATATGAAATACAATAAACTAAAATTAAATCTATATAATATGAAATTATTTCTAAATTATATGATAATAATAATATGTAATAACAAACAGTAACAATAACAAATTAATTTTATTATTATTATTATTATTATTAATTCTATATTTCAATAATAAATTAATATATATATATTTAGGCAAAATTTTTAAAATTATCTTAAATTTATAAAAAAATTAAATTAAAAATTATTTTAATATTATATATATGAGGAGATATGACGTTACACTTGTGCGTGGGCGATTTATAATTTAATTATATAACTTGATTTGAAAGTATTGTGTTCATCACCACAAAACACCAACTCACTAATTGCCTTTGTAATATTTATAGAGTAAAACTTAAAGTTTACAATTATGTTTTTTTCTTCAAATAATTATTTATTATTATTATTTTTAATATATTCGTTTAATTACAATTATTTTTTAATAAAAAATAATGCACAACACGACGTTGCGGTAAGCGAAATTCTTCAATTTTTATTCAATTCCGAATTATTTCAAATGTTCTTGGGGCACTTAATTTAATGTTGATATCAAAAAATGAATATTTTTTTTGTTGGATCTTGGACGGTACCCACCCCCAAAGATTTAGAATGTCTGCACACACCATTTTTAATAAATATGGGATGGGTTATACGGCACACTCACACACTCACATATTGTATATAGGAAAAAATCAACTTGCATGTCCTTCTAAATAATGCAGACCAATTGATGTACTGTTATTACCACTCGCATAACATAAACTTGCTTACGTTTGTTTATCACAAAACAAAATACAAAATGTCCATTGACGAATATATATCTCTTTGGTGTATAATGAATTATCAAATTTATTTACTTACCAGACTTTATATATATTTTATTCTGAATAATTTTGTAACACCTTTATGCTTTCGGTGCCCAAAAAGGATCAAGGAAGATTTTCTTCTTTTTGTGTTTCCAGAACACTTATTTACTTATAAGATTTATTTGTTTGTTAATGTTTTTGAAATATTTGACTTTTAATCCGAGTATTTCTAACCAAAATAAATATATTAAGCTCTTGGTATATCGTTTTCCATTTAATTTGTTAAGCTACTGTGTTCAGTCTGCTTTTTCAATGTTTTGTCATTGTGAAATATAATTGTATTTTTAAAATCTAAAATGTTGATGAGTAATTCATGGTTTTTAATTTAAATTGGCCGTTCAAATTGTATTTACTGCGATTGGTGTATTCTACTCATAAGTGAAAATGTTTCCTGTGTCCTTTGTTAATCGTAATATATTTTTTTGATCGCCGTAGAGAATTTTTTATTTTTTCATTTTTTAGTGTAATGCCAAGATTTCTTGTGATTTAAATTTCTAAAATTAAACACACGTTTTATTTTGAGAAAATTTAGAAATTGTCCCGAAAATGTATCGCATTTCTAAAAACAATAATTGAATGACTTCAGTTAAACTTATATAAGGCATTTTAACTGCTGATCATTAAACAACCAATTTCTATTTATATATAAATATTTAATTACTGAATTTGCTATCTATTGTACTTTTCAATCACTGCTGTTTCTCAGGTGAGAAAATTCTATACCCCCTTGAATGTGACATCGTATAATTCATGTTTTGTCCAAATTATCATGTTGCAATAATAATTGAAACTTTATGATTATAATAAAAAAAAAACAGTAAAATAATAAAAAATCTCAATATCTCTTTACTTTAGGCTAACAATTAAATCGACTCAATAAATAAATAAATAAATACAGAAAAAATAATGAATTAATTTGAATAAAAGTCAAAACTAATTTTAAAAATATATATATAAAATTAATTTTCAATAATTAAATTAAAAATAAGTGTGCGTACGCTAGAATATAATAAAATATAATATAACAAAATTAAATTATAATAAAAATATATTGTTTATATAAAAATAAATATATTTAGAAATAATTTATTTAAAAAATAATAAAAGACATATAATATTTAATAATAAATAAATATAAAAAATAAACATATTTAATTAAAAAGACAAAGGCAAAAAACTAAACAAATATTATTCCAATTCTTTATTTACAATAATTTACGTAAAACCTCTCCCTGCCCCCCCAAAATAACATTGGTAATAATAACAAAACGAAACAATTAAAAAATTATTTGTTAAAAATTATATTTAAAGAAACAGAAAAATTATAAATATTATTTACAATAAAAATAAAAACAATATGATTAATATAAATTATAAGAACTTAAAAATAAAAATAAAAAAAAAAAACATTGATAATAATAATTAAATAATAATAATAATTAAAATTAAATATTAATTTAATAATATATCTTCTACAGTATAATTATAGAACGAAAAAAAAAAATTAAATTAAATTATATGTAAATGTTAAGTTAAAATTAAAAATATTAAAATATAAGCTATACTTAAATTTACTTAAAAATAAAAAAACAAAATAAAATATATATATAAAATAAAAATTTATTTATAAATTAAAAACAAAGGGAATAATTATGATTTCATTTCTATTCTATTCTATTTTTTTTTTTTTTTTATGAATTTTAATAATTAATAATAAAGAAAATAAATTAAATAAATAAAAGAAATGAGCTAAATTATTTTACACACAATCTAACGAAAAAAAATTATTTAAAAATAATTACCACCACAAACACCATCACTACACCATCACTACACAACCACCACTATCAACACCAAATAATAAAAATCGATTACTTATTATTAATTAATTAAAAATCATATATTTAAAAACAATATTAAATATTGAAAATAAAAAAAACCAAAAAATAATATTCAAATTAAATAAATAAATTAAAAAATAATAATATAAAATAAAAATCATTTCATAATTTAACAAAATTAAAATCCCTTCGATAAAATACAATAAATAAAACTATATATATTTTTTAAGTACGACTAACTAACTAAAATTAAAATTAATATATATATTTTTATTTTTTGTATATTATAATTAAATATTTGAATTTTTTTTTCCACCCCATCACATCACAAATCACACCAATCGTAATTGGTTTTTTTTAATTTTTAAAAATAAATTACATAGTTTTTTTACCACCATTTTTCACAAATTTTTAAATTGCATTTTTTAAAAAATAAACTTTCAAGAACACACACACACACACACACATACACACACATAAATACATACATATAAATTCATTCACATTTGCTCTCTGCGCTCACCCACCTCCACCCTCCGCCCCACAATAATATCATTTTATTTCCATATTATAAATAGTAAATAATATAACATAAAAATTAACCATAAAAAAAATTAAAAAATAATCCTAAAATATATATAAAAAAATAAATAAGGGCTTTTAATAAATTTATAATAATAATAATAATTATGTAATAATATTTATAACATTAGAAATAATAATATCATCTAATTTAATCCCGAACTATATAAATATATAAAAAATAGTAAACATAACCGAAAAGTTTTTGAAAGATATTATTTTTAATTATTGTTGTAAATTGTATCACTTTTCATTTTATGTTGTAATACAAAATTAATTTTTTTGAATATTTCATTTTTTTATAGTTTCAATTAAATTGTTATAGAAAAGAAAAAAAAAATTAAATCAAATTAATGAAATGATTATTTTTAAAGATAAATTATTAATAATAATATAAATATAATGAAAAAATAAAATTAAAATTAAATAAAATCTTGTTTTGTTTATAAGCTGCTGTGTAAAATGATTGGATATAAAAATAAATACAAATAAAAATATTTAAACAAAAAATTTTCGTTTTATTTTTAACCAAATTATAGTCTCCTCACACAATGCCTTGAAAATGGTATGAAATATTGATTCTCTAGCTCTAAAATATGCAAAATTGAAATTTGGAATAAACTACTGCCCGGATATTTATGCTCTCTCAAGATACAGTGCCTTGAAAATATTATGAAAAACTGAATATTTACTTCCAAAATATATCAGAAAGAAATCCAGAAAAGATTTCTGCCAGCAAATTATGCTCTCCTGATACAGTTACATGTTCTCCCCACTTTTCATTTTAAGTTTCCATAGGCATGAAAGAATTCTATGTTTTCATGTTATCAACAGTTAGGTAATTTAATTACCTATCAATTGGTACCTATACCACCCGCCCACCACTTCAAACGGCTGAGTTATAGCGTTTTTAAAAAATCCATAAAAATTTCCACTAAAATAACAGGCAATTTTCAGACCAAGTAACAGTCGCGCAGAATTACCAGGAGGCAAATTTTTTTTTTAATTTTTTTCTTTTTCATTTTTGACCCACTTAGAGGCGGAATTTTCGAAATATCTCAACGGATTCTTGTTCGCACGATGACCCCCGATCGTTTGAGTCTATTTCCAGCCATTTTTAATTAAAAATTTTTCGAAAAAATATCCATGATTTTATGTTATCAAAAGTTAGGTTATGTAATTACCTATCGTTTGATACCTATCCCACACGCCCACCACTTCAAACGGCCGAGTTATAGCGTTTTTAAAAAATCCATAAAAATTTCCACTAAAATAACAGGCAATTTTCAGACCAAGTAACAGTCGCGCAGAATTACCAGGAGGCAAATTTTTTTTTTAATTTTTTTTCTTTTTCATTTTTGACCCACTTAGAGGCGGAATTTTCGAAAAATCTCAACGAATTCTTGTTCGCACGATGACCCCCGATCGTTTGAGTCTATTTCCAGCCATTTTTAATTAAAAATTTTTGGAAAAAATATCCATGATTTTATGTTATCAAAAGTTAGGTTATGTAATTACCTATCGTTTGATACCTATCCCACACGCCCACCACTTCAAACGGCTGAGTTATAGCGTTTTTAAAAAATCCATAAAAATTTCCAATAAAATAACAGGCAATTTTCAGACCAAGTAACAGTCGCGCAGAATTACCAGGAGGCAAATTTTTTTTTTAATTTTTTTTCTTTTTCATTTTTGACCCACTTAGAGGCGGAATTTTCGAAAAATCTCAACGGATTCTTGTTCGCACGATGACCCCTGATCGTTTGAGTCTATTTCCAGCCATTTTTAATTAAAAATTTTTGGAAAAAATATCCATGATTTTATGTTATCAAAAGTTAGGTTATGTAATTACCTATCGTTTGATACCTATCCCACACGCCCACCACTTCAAACGGCTGAGTTATAGCGTTTTTAAAAAATCCATAAAAATTTCCACTAAAATAACAGGCAATTTTCAGACCAAGTAACAGTCGCGCAGAATTACCAGGAGGCAAATTTTTTTTTTAATTTTTTTCTTTTTCATTTTTGACCCACTTAGAGGCGGAATTTTCGAAATATCTCAACGGATTCTTGTTCGCACGATGACCCCCGATCGTTTGAGTCTATTTCCAGCCATTTTTAATTAAAAATTTTTGGAAAAAATATCCATGATTTTATGTTATCAAAAGTTAGGTTATGTAATTACCTATCGTTTGATACCTATCCCACACGCCCACCACTTCAAACGGCTGAGTTATAGCGTTTTTAAAAAATCCATAAAAATTTCCAATAAAATAACAGGCAATTTTCAGACCAAGTAACAGTCGCGCAGAATTACCAGGAGGCAAATTTTTTTTTTAATTTTTTTCTTTTTCATTTTTGACCCACTTAGAGGCGGAATTTTCGAAATATCTCAACGGATTCTTGTTCGCACGATGACCCCCGATCGTTTGAGTCTATTTCCAGCCATTTTTAATTAAAAATTTTTCGAAAAAATATCCATGATTTTATGTTATCAAAAGTTAGGTTATGTAATTACCTATCGTTTGATACCTATCCCACACGCCCACCACTTCAAACGGCCTAGTTATAGCGTTTTTAAAAAATCCATAAAAATTTCCACTAAAATAACAGGCAATTTTCAGACCAAGTAACAGTCGCGCAGAATTACCAGGAGGCAAATTTTTTTTTTAATTTTTTTTCTTTTTCATTTTTGACCCACTTAGAGGCGGAATTTTCGAAAAATCTCAACGAATTCTTGTTCGCACGATGACCCCCGATCGTTTGAGTCTATTTCCAGCCATTTTTAATTAAAAATTTTTGGAAAAAATATCCATGATTTTATGTTATCAAAAGTTAGGTTATGTAATTACCTATCGTTTGATACCTATCCCACACGCCCACCACTTCAAACGGCTGAGTTATAGCGTTTTTAAAAAATCCATAAAAATTTCCAATAAAATAACAGGCAATTTTCAGACCAAGTAACAGTCGCGCAGAATTACCAGGAGGCAAATTTTTTTTTTAATTTTTTTCTTTTTCATTTTTGACCCACTTAGAGGCGGAATTTTCGAAATATCTCAACGGATTCTTGTTCGCACGATGACCCCCGATCGTTTGAGTCTATTTCCAGCCATTTTTAATTAAAAATTTTTCGAAAAAATATCCATGATTTTATGTTATCAAAAGTTAGGTTATGTAATTACCTATCGTTTGATACCTATCCCACACGCCCACCACTTCAAACGGCCGAGTTATAGCGTTTTTAAAAAATCCATAAAAATTTCCACTAAAATAACAGGCAATTTTCAGACCAAGTAACAGTCGCGCAGAATTACCAGGAGGCAAATTTTTTTTTTAATTTTTTTTCTTTTTCATTTTTGACCCACTTAGAGGCGGAATTTTCGAAAAATCTCAACGAATTCTTGTTCGCACGATGACCCCCGATCGTTTGAGTCTATTTCCAGCCATTTTTAATTAAAAATTTTTGGAAAAAATATCCATGATTTTATGTTATCAAAAGTTAGGTTATGTAATTACCTATCGTTTGATACCTATCCCACACGCCCACCACTTCAAACGGCTGAGTTATAGCGTTTTTAAAAAATCCATAAAAATTTCCAATAAAATAACAGGCAATTTTCAGACCAAGTAACAGTCGCGCAGAATTACCAGGAGGCAAATTTTTTTTTTAATTTTTTTTCTTTTTCATTTTTGACCCACTTAGAGGCGGAATTTTCGAAAAATCTCAACGGATTCTTGTTCGCACGATGACCCCTGATCGTTTGAGTCTATTTCCAGCCATTTTTAATTAAAAATTTTTGGAAAAAATATCCATGATTTTATGTTATCAAAAGTTAGGTTATGTAATTACCTATCGTTTGATACCTATCCCACACGCCCACCACTTCAAACGGCTGAGTTATAGCGTTTTTAAAAAATCCATAAAAATTTCCACTAAAATAACAGGCAATTTTCAGACCAAGTAACAGTCGCGCAGAATTACCAGGAGGCAAATTTTTTTTTTAATTTTTTTTCTTTTTCATTTTTGACCCACTTAGAGGCGGAATTTTCGAAATATCTCAACGGATTCTTGTTCGCACGATGACCCCCGATCGTTTGAGTCTATTTCCAGCCATTTTTAATTAAAAATTTTTGGAAAAAATATCCATGATTTTATGTTATCAAAAGTTAGGTTATGTAATTACCTATCGTTTGATACCTATCCCACACGCCCACCACTTCAAACGGCTGAGTTATAGCGTTTTTAAAAAATCCATAAAAATTTCCAATAAAATAACAGGCAATTTTCAGACCAAGTAACAGTCGCGCAGAATTACCAGGAGGCAAATTTTTTTTTTAATTTTTTTTCTTTTTCATTTTTGACCCACTTAGAGGCGGAATTTTCGAAAAATCTCAACGGATTCTTGTTCGCACGATGACCCCTGATCGTTTGAGTCTATTTCCAGCCATTTTTAATTAAAAATTTTTGGAAAAAATATCCATGATTTTATGTTATCAAAAGTTAGGTTATGTAATTACCTATCGTTTGATACCTATCCCACCCGCCCACCACTTCAAACGGCTGAGTTATAGCGTTTTTAAAAAATCCATAAAAATTTCCAATAAAATAACAGGCAATTTTCAGACCAAGTAACAGTCGCGCAGAATTACCAGGAGGCAAATTTTTTTTTTAATTTTTTTTCTTTTTCATTTTTGACCCACTTAGAGGCGGAATTTTCGAAAAATCTCAACGGATTCTTGTTCGCACGATGACCCCTGATCGTTTGAGTCTATTTCCAGCCATTTTTAATTAAAAATTTTTGGAAAAAATATCCATGATTTTATGTTATCAAAAGTTAGGTTATGTAATTACCTATCGTTTGATACCTATCCCACACGCCCACCACTTCAAACGGCTGAGTTATAGCGTTTTTAAAAAATCCATAAAAATTTCCAATAAAATAACAGGCAATTTTCAGACCAAGTAACAGTCGCGCAGAATTACCAGGAGGCAAATTTTTTTTTTAATTTTTTTTCTTTTTCATTTTTGACCCACTTAGAGGCGGAATTTTCGAAAAATCTCAACGGATTCTTGTTCGCACGATCACCCCCGATCGTTTGAGTCTATTTCCAGCCATATTTTTTATACCACTTTTTGGCTTGAAAAATAGTGGGTTATAACCTCATGCCGAAAAAATTTTTTTGCCCGTAGGACATTCATATTTTCAGGGATTGTAGAGCTCGAAAAAAAAACACTTTCTGTTGACCACTTTTCCCGATTTCCTTAAGGGGGCGGCGCTATGGCGCTTCAAAAGTACCAAATTGGTCACTTTTGGACCACTATAAATCCGGAAATACTTACTATTTTCTCATGAGCTTCTCACCAGCGATAGTCCTCATTGAGGGCTACAAATTATATTATGAAGGTGACTTTCTATCTGTCTGGATTTCCCGGCTATGGCTGCATAAAGTTCGGAAAATCGTTTGCAGAACAATCTTAAGATACCTGGGGAATTGGCAAAAACTCAATTTTCCAAAATATAATGATGCAGAAATGTAAAGAAAAGTTCAATCTAGGTTTTGAAGCTCTTTTGGAACTTTCCAATGGGAAATACGGATTTTCCAGGTACAACGAAAAACGTCGATTTTTGCATGTTTTCAAATGGGAATTTTCCGGCTTTTCCAATCGAATTTTCCAATGTCCTATTTGTCGCAGATAGTAGACTATATGACACGATTTTTAAGCCCCACCACAACTCTTTAAGTCTAATGGTTTTCCTACAATGACCGTCCAAAGTTAGGCTTACACGAAAATTTCCAAATCTTCAATCGGTCATAAGTCGACCTATAGATTTTTCACGGAAAAAGTCCAGAAGCTTTATTGTGCGCCTTAAGATCCTCTATAAAACGGCCGTAACAAAAATAGGCTACCTAATTTTTTTGCATCCTGAAAATCAAAAAGCTCGTTTTCTGATTTTCCTAAAATTTTCTCCAGCCCAAAGTTGATGACTTACAGATTTCTTATAGCCATAAATGGATTTAGATGGTAAATGTACTATGGGAGTGGTACTGAAAATTTTTTCTAACTATTACAGTTTTCCCGGAATTTTCTGATTAAAATTAAAATTTTCCGGATTTTCCTGAAAATTTCCAGATGTCTTAGTTAGAATATTAGAAACATTTTTTACCACTAGAGGAACCGAATCTATTTACGGGTTTTCCCGGAATTTTCATATAACGGTTTCATAGACATGGTGACAAATCTAGGTTTTTATGTTACCAAAAGTTAGGTAATATAATTACCTATCAAATGATACCTATACCACCCGCCCACCACTTCCAACGGCTGAGCTAGCATTTTTACCATGTCCCAACTATACCGTCATTTTTCTACTAATTTACCTTCAAAAGTATTTTCGATTTTCATTTCTTTTTATTTAACTTTTTCTTTTCCATACGAAATAATGTAAACAATAAATAAAAAAACATCGTTGGTGTTTGTTATTATCTTCTTCTTCTTCTTTTTTGAGAATAGTTATCAGGCGATCAGAATCACATGCGCGTGAAAGTATTGTTTAATTTTTATTTATTTACAAATTTATTGTATGAAAAAAATAATACAATAACAAAGTCAATTTGTGTAAATTTCGATTTACTGATTTTCAAGGTCGAACTAAAATATACAACAAAATAATAAACAACTTACAAATAAAAGAAGAAGAAGATAATAACAAACACCAACGATGTTTTATTTTATTGTTGATATTATTTCGAATGGAGAAGAAAATGATAAATAAAAAGAAATGACTTTATATGAAAAAATTTAAATGAATATTCTGCGAAAGCCCGTGAAAATATAATCATAAAAACTGATAATAGGAAAATTTAAGGAAAATCGAAAATACATTTGAAGGTAAATTAGTGGAAAAATGATGGTATAGTTGGTACACGGTAAAAATCTAAGCTCAGCCGTTGGAAGTGGTGAGCGGGCCGAATAGGTATCAAATGATAGGTAATTAAATTACCGAACTATTGGTAACATAAAAACATAGAATTCTCACCATGCCTATGAAACCTTCATATGAAGATTCCGGGAAAACCCGTGAAAATATGTGGGTGGAAATAGGCTCAAACAAATTTTTTTTATTTTTCAATTTTGACCCACTTAGAGGCGGAATTTTCGAAAAGTCTCAACGGATCCTTGTTCGCACGAAGACCTCCGATCGTTTGAGCCTATTTCCAGACAAATTTTTTGAAAAAAAAAATCTATGTTTTTATGTTATCAACAGTTAGGTAATTTAATTACCTATCATTTGGTACCGATACCACCCGCCCACCACTCAAAGGGCTGAGTTATAGTGTTTTTAAATAATCCATAAAAAATTTCCACTAAAATAACCAGCATTTTTCAGACCAAATAACAGTCGAGCAGAATTACCAGGAGGCAAATTTTTTTTTTAATTTTTTTTCTTTTTCATTTTTGACCCACTTAGAGGCGGAATTTTCGAAAAATCTCAACGAATTCTTGTTCGCACGATCACCCCCGATCGTTTGAGCCTATTTCCAGCCATATTTTTTATACCACTTTCTGGCTTGAAAAATAGTGGGTTATAACCTCATGCCGAAAAAATTTTTTTGCCCGTAGGACATTCATATTTTCAGGGATTGTAGAGCTCGAAAAAAAAAACACTTTCTGTTGACCACTTTTCCCGATTTCCCTAAGGGGGCGGCGCTATGGCGCTTCAAAAGTACCAAATTGGTCACTTTTGGACCACTATAAATCCGGAAATACTTACTATTTTCTCATGAGCTTCTCACCAGCGATAGTCCTCATTGAGGGCTACAAATTATATTATGAAGGTGACTTTCTATCTGTCTGGATTTCCCGGCTATGGCTGCATAAAGTTCGGAAAATCGTTTGCAGAACAATCTTAAGATACCTGGGGAATTGGCAAAAACTCAATTTTCCAAAATATAATGATGCAGAAATGTAAAGAAAAGTTCAATCTAGGTTTTGAAGCTCTTTTGGAACTTTCCAATGGGAAATACGGATTTTCCAGGTACAACGAAAAACGTCGATTTTTGCATGTTTTCAAATGGGAATTTTCCGGCTTTTCCAATCGAATTTTCCAATGTCCTATTTATCACTTATAGTAGACTATATGCCACGTATTTTAAGCCTCACCACAATATTTTAAGTCGAACAGTTTGCTCACAATGACCGCCCAAATTTAGGCTTACACGAAAATTTCCAAATCTTAAATCGGTCATAAGTCTATCCATATATTTTTCACAGAAAAAGTCCAGAAGCTTTATTGTGCGCCTTAAAATTCTCTATATCATGGCCGTAACAAAAATAGGCTACCTAATTTTTTTGCATCCTGAAAATCAAAAAGCTCGTTTTCAGATTTTCCTAAAATTTTCTCCAGCCCAAAGTTGATGACTTACAGATTTCTTATAGCCATAAATGGATTTAGATGGTAAATGTACTATGGGAGTGGTACTTAACATTTTTTCTAACTATTACAGTTTTCCCGGAATTTTCTGATTAAAATTAAAATTTTCCGGATTTTCCAGAAAATTTCCAGATGTCTTAGTTAGAATATTAGAAACATTTTTTACCACTAGAGGAACCGAATCTATTTACGGGTTTTCCCGGAATTTTCATATAACGGTTTCATAGACATGGTGACAAATCTAGGTTTTTATGTTACCAAAAGTTAGGTAATATAATTACCTATCAAATGATACCTCTACTAATTTACCTTCAAAAGTATTTTCGATTTTCATTTCTTTTTATTTAACTTTTTCTTTTCCATACGAAATAATGTAAACAATAAATAAAAAAACATCGTTGGTGTTTGTTATTATCTTCTTCTTCTTCTTTTTTGAGAATAGTTATCAGGCGATCAGAATCACATGCGCGTGAAAGTATTATTTAATTTTTATTTATTTACAAATTTATTGTATGAAAAAAATAATACAATAACAAAGTCAATTTGTGTAAATTTCGATTTACTGATTTTCAAGGTCGAACTAAAATATACAACAAAATAATAAACAACTTACAAATAAAAGAAGAAGAAGATAATAACAAACACCAACGATGTTTTATTTTATTGTTGATATTATTTCGAATGGAGAAGAAAATGATAAATAAAAAGAAATGACTTTATATGAAAAAATTTAAATGAATATTCTGCGAAAGCCCGTGAAAATATAATCATAAAAACTGATAACAGGAAAATTTAAGGAAAATCGAAAATACATTTGAAGGTAAATTAGTGGAAAAATGATGGTATAGTTGGTAAACGGTAAAAATCGTAGCTCAGCTGTTGGAAGTGGTGAACGGGTCGAATAGGTATCAAATGATAGGTAATTACATTACCAAATATTTTGTTTTCTCTATATTCAACATATAAGGGAAGCTTTACTTTATCCACATATTTTGTATGCTATGTTCCTCTTTATATACAGACTTAATTTTATTTAAGTTGAAATAGAATTAAATGTATGTCAAATAATATATAAATACGATGAGTAGAATTGCAATCTAAGTATTTAACATTAAAAGTTTTGGGTATCTTTCGAAACAAAATATAAGACAATATATATTATTAGTCCTTAAATTAAACATATACATGCAGACTAGAAATATAATATTGTATTGTGTATGTGTGTCGATCCAAATTCAATTATATGTTGTGGTGATGAATATCAAGTTTAATTAGGGAAAATATCAAGAAAATAGTTTTACTTTACATTTTATATGTTGTTTTACATGTGTCTATTTACAATACCATACTTTGTAACCTAAAAAGTAATAAATATACAATATATAATCTATATCAGAAAAAGGAAAATTAATAGATTTTCTTATGTACATAAGACAATGTATATAATAATAATAATTCGTGTCCATAAATTATTTATAGTATGTATTATTTATTTATAAAATACAGTAAAACGATATACTTACAATTTATAGATGAATTTTCACCCTCTATCCGATAATAAGCCATAATGGCTATGTAAACCATAGAACATGAAGCGCCACATCTTAGTTTTATTGTGATTATGTTATGTTCTGTGAACGTTTCTCAACAAACTGTCTGCAATTCATTCTTCAACGAGATTCATCGAAATGCAGCTTGGAATACAGAAAACAATAATTCACCGAATTTTAACTGCGGTTTACAATAGGCGTGAGTTCAAAGTTTGTTCCACATCAATAAAATTATGATCAAAAATTTCATTGAATTTAACAAATAATCAAATTGTTTTGCCTTAATCATTCATCATATTCACTTAATTTAAATCCCTGCGACTAATTTCTATTCCCTAAACTACATTCGTCTATGAAAACAAAACAGTTTCGCATCAGAATGACCACCGTTCTCAACAGCATTCCAATCACAGACATAAAAAAGTCATTCAATCGATGTACTTCAGTTGATGAGGAGATTATTATGAATAATTAAATTGGTTTTTGTGAAAATTTATTAATTAATGTTTAGTTTTTTTTCATCCATTCCGAATTATTATGAGACAGAGGTTGTTTTAAAAAAATTCGGATATTAATTAATCTATGCAGACAAAAAAATTAAATTTGAGAAAGTTGTATTTTTAACTGTTAAGTTGATCAAACTAAATGATATCAATTATATAATTTCGATGTGTACAAAAAAAAATGAAACAGGAATATTATAATATAATTTATTTAATCCTTATAAATATAGGGATTAAAAAACGCAATTTAAGCAATCAGTTTGATCTGATCAGAGAAAATTAACCTACTTTACTTTACTATTAGTAATGAAAGAGTTATATAAATATAGTTCAGTGGATCATACCACATTCATTTGAACACATTTTTGTCATCTTCGCCGTCTCCTGTAAAGCTCGCTATTTAATTTCTATAATAATACCGTGGAAGTACATACTCTTTTTGTTATAATAATTATAAAACTTATATACAACTCGTACCATAAAGAGAATTAAATATATGAAGATATCCGTATGTTTGAGTAGCTGAATTTCAGTAACCAACCATCATCCACATTCTGCTTGTTTAACAGAAACCTTTTAAAATGAAATAAAAAATATAATTACAATTTATATTTTAAAGATCTTTTTCTTGTACCATATATTATTATTTTTACTGTAAATAATACAATATTATAATATAAAATTATAAAATATAAATTAACCTTATTTTAAAATTCAATTAAATCGATGTCTTATTTATATTTATAAATAACAAAATTGTGTACAATATAAGTATGGATAGAGAGATAGGAGCGATAGATAGTGTATTAAAATTATTATTGATTTCAGCTATCAAAGTTTTGTTAGTTAATTAATTATAATATTTGTATTATCTATAATAACGGATAAGTTTTAAATGAACATTTCTATATGGCAACGGTATTGCGAATTCATACTTGGCCTAATTTTCATAAAATATAAATTTATTTGAACCTATTTTCAAGCCACTTATCAAATTTTATTAACATCACATATCTCACAAAATATCTCGTCTATACTAATAATTAATATATTATTGTTATAACGTCAATTTATGGAGTTTTCAAAACTTGTTATTTTTAAAATGTTTTAAAACCTTTCATGCCGCAATTGTTTCAATTTTCTTTTGTCTATCTTTTAGGTATCGATTAGAGTTTTTGTTTTTCTACCTCTTGCTTCAAATTGTTTCTTAACACATTTTTTTTTGTATACGATATTGTGGCCAAAAAATAATCTATCGAATATAAACGTGGTTCTGAGCTGCGTTTCTGGATTAACCGCGGTTGGGTAAAAAGAAACCACATAGTGCTGAATCAGGCGAACATGTGGATTAAATTTTTGTCTAAATGGTCTTGAATAATCAATGCATCGTGCGATGGCGAATTATCGTGGTGCAAAAACCAAGCCATATTTTTCCACAATTTCAACCTCTTTTATCATAACACCCAAATAATATTTCTTGTAGCTGTTAACAAGAGAGACACGGAAGAAATTGTATAATGCAAAATTTATTGATAGTCAAAAATCATCATTTTGGAGACGTTGACAGTGTTTTATAGCGGAATACGCCCCACAAGTGTATATACATGTATTAGTATTATTGTATTATAAATTGTTATATACTTACCGATATTAAAATATATGGGAGAAGGTTTTGAGTGTTGAACAAAACAAGTTTATTTATTAAAATAAATGTAATTCGTTTGGACTATAAAAATATGGTGCGTTTAATTGATTTATATAAATCCAAGAAAGAGAAATAGTTCGAGTTATAAATTAATAGAAAAAGCACGTATATATTTTAAAACATAGGCGCGAATAAAATTAAAGTGTTTTGGAAATATTTTCTTGTAGCATTTCCACAGTTTAGTTTAACATTTTTTGTAATACATATTAAAAAAACGTTATAGTGTTTAGGAAGATATTTCCCCAGTTAAGTGAATATATTTGATAACAATTGATCTTGGGAATATTAATTCCAACAAAAATAAATAATTATATTTATTAGTTTTGGTAATGAAAATATTCTTTTTCCACATCGAAATTTCTTTTTGTTGGGTGAGTTAAAAATCAAAAAATTACGGTAATCACAATAATATAATTGCATTATCACAAATTTTAATATTAAATTTAATAGATAAGCGAATATATAATAAAATATATACGAATAAAAATAACAATAGAAATCAATTTCTATTGAATTTTGAATGTATTGTATTTTAAAAATTATTGTTTTTATAAATACAGGTTGCCTAAGAATTATATTTTTTTTGTACCACAAAATTTATTATATATATTTTATTAAATTTTGATCCACTTGAGTATTTCTTATTCAATATGAAATTTAATCGACTATACTGTCACATGGTATTGAAAATTATTTTGAAAATGTTAATACATCATAGTATCACTATATATATTGATGTAATAAGTCTGGTGGATTGCCAGAATTCATAGTTATATAGTGACAATATGTGTATGCTTATATTTTAACAATTGAAAATAGTTGTTGTTTATTTCAGAATTATTATAATTGTGTGGAACCAAAAAAGCCTTAACACATCTTTTAGAAATGGTATCCAACAGTATCAGCAAGATCTCTAATTTTTAACCGATGATTTTCAACCAACAGATCTTTAATTTTTTTGCCGCGGTTTTCATCACTTCACGATGTTCATGATCGTTATGAAAATCGAAAAATGAACTTAACACATCATCGTACAAACAGAATTTTATTGGTCTCGATATAATACAAAAAAAATTTAAATTTTATACGCCTCAACCAAGCTTCAAAACCAAGCGTATACCAACAGTACTACCAAATTTAAATATTACTTTATTATGTAGTATGCTCAATTGCATCTGTCAAGAAAAGAAAATGATCGTGCAAAATTAAAAAAACTAAACCATTATTAATGAATTGTTATATAGAAAAAACTATATGGACAAAGCAAATCACTTATTCGATTTCTACATTCCCTAGTAACAATTTGTCCATACTTTGAAAAATGAGGAAAATTTTCAGGCCAAAAACGCACATATTTTCCATGGAAAAGAAAAAATTAATTGAAATTTGTGCAAAGAATGCCCATAGATTTTCCACTTAATATAATAGTATTTTATTAAGATCAATTGAAATCTTTCGATTGTCAGGGTAATATGTCCAACATATATCCGCGGTATTGTATTCATAATTTATTTCATCAATTTTACAAGACAGTGGTTTAAATTTTGTATATTTCGCTTATCTAAATATAATACTCACTCTTCTTAATTTATTTGCACAATTATTAAAACAACCATCAACTCAAATTGACATATTTCCTATGAATTTTGTAAAACTTTTCATGGATTTTATCCGCGGTTTTTATAATGTTTGTACGAGTGCACGTCTCATGACGTATTTTTGTCAAAATCCGTAGAACTCTACTCACAAAAAATATGAATATAAATTCTACGGATATTCTGTGGAATAATAGCAACGAGATATAATTCTAAGGAGAATTCGTGGAAATTATCATCGGAAAGATACCGATAATTCAAAGACATTTTTTATAAAAATCCATGTACAGGGTTGCACTCATCATATAAAATTCCAGCGGACATTCGTAAGAAATCCATAGATAATTCCTCGGATTGAAACTACGGACTGCTACATATAGTGCGGAAATTTTGCGGACAAACTACGGACAGTTTGACTAGAGTTTGAATGGGATTCGTTTGTTTGATCATAATAAATCAAATGTTATAATAACAATTTTCCACTGACTAAATGTGAATCGGTTCAATTTCATTTATACTGAAATGTTAATAAATTGATTTTTATGTACGTGTTCAAAAATAGAACATAAAAATATGTATATTATAAAATATTTTAACTTTTAATCATTCATATAAACATTTCTTCTTATTCATTTACCAATAGGTATTCCAACACGCAACTTAATTATAATAAATGAGAACAGTAATAATAAATATTAAATAAATAAATTGTAATTTCTTTAAATAAATATAAAAATGTCGAGATTTACAAACTAATACTTTACCTGTATTTTCAAAACTTCACCGCATAAAAATATATACAGTGTAGGTACATGGCGCTGAAACAAATCAATGTTCTCAAGGTTAGAGTTCATCTGCATTGCTGCTGCAGTTATAATAATGTATGATGATGACTGCCGATGACGATGAACTAGTTCTCATTTGTATTCATTGGTTTCGTTTTATATATATACAGTCGCACATATAAATAATATGTGCATTGCACCTAAAATATACATGTTAATATACAGATTGTAGTATGGAACAAAACAAAATCGATATTTGTCCTAGAATTTTAGCTAAAATAAATTTTGGCAAGGTAAATCTTTATATGTGGTATTATATGCAAAAATTTACATATTTACTGTCAACTTTTATTCTACTTTGAGGCATGTGGCAGAATAAAAAGAAGTGTCCCACCTTTTTGATACATTTAAATACTCATATACGCTGTGTTATATTCAATTTTGATGAAATTTTGGAAGACGACAGTAAAATTCTATTTATCAGATTGTAGAAATACCAGATAAATTGATACCCAAAGTAGCTCACATAATTGAGCACATTGCATAACTTATTATTATTCTCAATCACATATTTGAATGAAAATGATTATACGTATGTGCTTGGAATGGGATTATAATAATTTACTTCCTAATACAAGTAACTGGAAACTGGTACTCTTTAGTACTTTTACTATGCTATAATACAATACGATGATTGGATACTCTGTCGATCAATTTAGATTAAATTGTTGCAGACATATTATAAAATTTATAATCATAATTTTAAAACTAAATGTATACGATTTAATTAAATTAATATACAGAAAATGAAATCATATCAGCTACACAATCTGGTTCCTATACATAGAATTGCCATATTAATATCAATATATATATATTTATTTATAAGGTACAACCTGTACAATCCATATCTAAATTATTATATCCAATTTTATCCAGCAATAGGATAGGCGATTACATAATTATACAAACTGGTTTGTATTGTATAGCCGGCTATTAATAATTATCAATGAATCTATTATGAACAATATTTGCATTTAATATCATTATAATAGACTCCATCCAATATTTAATTTCATCCAAAATGGTCGTACACATAAGAGATAATCGCCTTATGTAATGAATTTAATGCAAATATAATTGCCCTTATTGTAAAGATACCTTTGATTATAGGTATGGTAGATTATCGTAGGTATATTTGGTAGATTGGGCTATTTACTAGTTTGTTGTACCATTTTGGAGACTTTGGTTACCCTCAGCAGCGTCGCGTGAATTTTTCGATGAGCTAAACATATTCTATTTTCATCCCATTACATAAAAATAGTTTATCGTTAAAATTTAATGCAATTGCAAAATCATCTATCAAATCCTATGCACAGCCATAGAGCTAAGTCGACGGAAATGGAAAATAGGAAAAAAAAACAAATAAATTGCATTTTAATAATTTAATTATTTTATATTTAATAATTAATGTAAAGTAGATAATTTATTATTTTTAATTTATAAACCGAATATTAATGTATAATATTATTTAAGTTTTATTTTCTATATATGGTATTACAGTGTTTTAAGTTAGTGTGTGTTTAAATAATGCCTACAATATATTTTAACTTTCTTTTTCCTTTTTATTAATGACTTGTGTAAGTGCTTCGCCCCATCTATTTATATTTTATACATTAAGAATATTTAAATATTGTAATTGTTTTAATTAAAATTTTTATTATATATTTGTTTCACATCAATTATCAAATTTATTCAATAATTAATTTTATTGGAAAAGAAAAGACCGATTTTTGGTTTTTTAATAATATATGAATTTTGACTTTTTCCAATGTATTGCAAAAAAAGTGATTTGTCTGTGTGACGCCACGATAACATAAAATTTTATATATTATATTATTATTGTACCAAATTATTTCGAATATAAAAAATTGTAAATATATTTGATTAAATCATCATTTTTATAATAATAAATAATAATAATAATATTAAAATTAATTAATTTCTTTTTTTTTTTTGTCTTTTTAGCTACAGCGAAAAAGTCGCGATTCGATTTATTTATTTGTGAAAAAAGTAAAACTATTGCATGTGCAGAATATTCATTCATCTGTTACCGGCCACCCCTGTATTGGGAAAAGTGAAAAGGTGAGTACACTATTATTTTTATTATATTTTAATTATCGTTTATATCGTTTTATTCTATAATATTATAAGACACTAATTGTTTATGCGGAAAATATATTTGCGATATTTTACCTATATTTATTATTTTATAAGATATTTATAATATAAATGGCAAAGTGAAACCAATATAATCGTCGTGTAACGAGTGTATTTGGATAATTTATTTCCGTTAAGTCAGTTCTAATAATAATATAGTGCGATTCATTCTAATATGGAATCTAAAAGTCTAAAATATATTATAATCATACTCCGTATGGGGGGTGTATATATGTATTCAATTTGGTTGCGTCTATCGTATATTTTATAATTTAAAGTAGATTTTTGCTTCTCAGTTTACATAAAAAGTTTATACATAAGGAATACAAACTAATTTATATTTAGCTTGGTGTATTTGGTTTTTCTGACTATAATAATTAATTTGATTTTATCTATTTTTGAAATTTGGTTTCAAACCTATATTATTCAAGGAAAGAACTACCAGTCTAGTAGGACAAACTATGCACTACGAAGAATAACTATATATAGGAGGGAGACAGCAAAAAACACCTCTAATATTGATAATTATTTGCTAAAACTAAATAATTGTTGAGATATATTTCGTATTATGATATCATACTTGAAAAACTAGAAATAAGTTTTAAAAGGGGATATAAGTAAGGATGTCCAGTACGTTCTCATAAAACACTTTAGTCCAAACAAAGTTTTTGAGCACACCAACTAAAAAAAAAGAAGAATTATACCTAGTAACAATTTGTCCGTACTTTGAAAAATGAGGAAAATTTCCACGGAAAACATCCACATATTTTCCATGGAAAAGATATATTGAAATTTGTCCAAAGAATGTCCATAGATTTTCCACTTAATATAATAGTATTTTATTACGATCAATTGAAATCTTTGGATTGTCAGGGTAATATGTATTTTCTAACAAATATTGTATTCATAATTTATTTCACCAATTATCCAAGACAATGGTGGTTCAAATTTTGTATATTTCCCTTATCAAGATATAAACCCTTCGTAATTTATTTTCATAAAATTTAAAACAACCAGCTACTCAAATCTATATATTTCCCACAGTGGCGATGGCTAAGAAATAGCACTCAGTTATCAACATCATTATATTTTTCTTATAGTCGGGATAAAATTAAACTAAATTATAAAAAAAAATTGTGTTCCGAAAAATTGACTTTTATTAATTATCATCTTTTTTAATTACGGACCATAGTTTTAACGGATTTTCATTTTTGCTTACAGTTTTGTAAATTATAATAAATTTCCAATCTTTCATAGAAAAGATTTTTAAAATCGATTCACGCGTTCAAAAGATATTTGGCCGATTTTACAATCGATGGCAGAGAAAATTTAAAGAAATTTGTGGAACTGTATAAAATGAATACCCACAAAAAATTTATACAGTACCATTATTTCATACAAAATTTCAATGACATCAAATGGAAAATCGGTCATATCTTTTGAACGTGTGAATCGATTTTAAAAATATGTTCTATGAAAGATTGATAATTGAATATAATTTGAAATTCTGTCTAGAAATCCGTTAAAACTATGGCCCGTAATTCAAAATAATGATAAATTCTGCGCATATTCTGTGGAATAATACCGACGAGAAATACTTCTAAGGAGAATTATTATTATTATCATCGGAAATATACGGATAATCCAAGAACATTTTTTATAAATATCAATGGACAGGGTTGCACTCATCATATAAAATTCCAGCGAACATCCGTAAGAAATCAATAGATATTTCCTCGGATTGAAACTACTTCATACTATAATGCGGAAATTTTTTCTAAAGGGATATTTTTAGGATATGCTTCTGAGAACTATGTTGTGTGGGATAACTTTGGAAGCACAATTTCTTATAATTCATATAAAAACATTTTAACTTAATATTTGAGGAAAATTATCTAAAATATAACAGTTCGAATAAATAGTCCAGAACTTGGTTCAATTTTGATATAAATATAAATTACGGACATTATTAGATCATTTCTTGTGTTGTTATCCACAAATTCAATGCCATTCCGATAATTCCATTAATAAATCTATATATATGTATGTACATGAGCGACAAAACGATGGGGAGTTGTGGGTGTTATAAGAGAATCAGTCAATAAGCAAAACGACAACAACAAAATTATTTAATTTATTAAATTACAAAACAATAACAAATAAATTTAATTTATTTTCTATTCTTATTACCTGTGTTCTGTTGCGTATATTATAATATTGTATTAAAGTAAATATGTATTAATGTTATTATGAAATTGAACTCTTACCCCTGTTTACCTCATTGCAACATAATATATTTAGATATACCATTATTTGTACCTTTATTTATTTGTTTTATATATAATGTACGTACATTACACGCAGTCATTTATTTTAATAATAAATTACATATTATACAGGAATACTTATGCGTAAACGATTATATACAATAACTACATATGTTATGTATGGAAATGTCAAATGCAAAACCTAAAAGTCTTTATATAATATATAATATATTTACTTCCGGTATGTATTTTTTTACCTCTTTCCTATACGTATATCAAAAACCACCATCATATACTTATTTTATTATTTATCTTCTTATTGTTAGTATTTTTTTTGTGCTTTCTTGCGTATATGTGCGTTTTATAATGCGTAATGTAAAAAAACCTATTCGTCTATTGTTTTATTTTTCTTCTTCTTCTTCGTCTTCGTCTTCATCTTATAACACCGCACATATACAAAAAATAATAAACTTTTAACATGTACATTACAGATTATTTCTTGTATAAGAGAGTTTAAGTAATAATATTAATACCACTTTTTCAATTTATTATAGGTGTACGAGTATGTACAAAATGTTATATATATACTTAAAGCAAAAGTAATACCATCCTTTTTATACATCTCTGCAAACATATGTATATTTCTATATATATATATATATACGCGGTCTCTGTCCGGAAAATAACCGAAATTACTTTGTAATATATGGTAACACCAACAATTGGCTGTTGCAACCTTAAAAAATTGTGGAAAATTACATAAAATTTGCTTAATTGTAAGCCAAAATATAATCCATTAAAAGAGTCTAGTTTTTGAGCGGTAGTAGAAAATGCGTGTATAAAGAACAAAGAACCAACATTACATTATTGAATTGCATCAAATATTTCAAGACGACAAAGAAAATAAGTGGATGATGATGCCAACCATTAACGGTGATTACAGAAGAAAATATCATTATAGGGTAGAATTTTGTAGAAGTAAGCAAGAAATGTTCAGCAAGATTTATGGAAATGGAATACTTGGTACATACCAAAAACAAAAATTCATGAGATTTTATCAGAAAAATTGGTCTACGATCTGCAACTAATGTCTTCCAATACCAAATTTCTTAAGGATCTTAATAGTTTACTGAATTTAGTCAATTAGCCATTTTACGTCTGTCAGTTCTTCTTCTCACTTTTGGATTACCATATTCAACCGTTTTTTTGGCACACGTTCATCCTCCAAATGTAGCTGCATAACCAAACCGTATTAGTCTATTGAGTTTGATTGTTTTGACCATATTTTGTTTACCGTACAAACTGCCGGTTTCGAAATTGTGTCATCTTCTCCGTTTTGTCTATGCATATTGGACGTGTATTAAGATTGTATATAGCACTGGCACTTTATAGATCTCGTTGCAATGTATTCAATTAGATTTGTTTTTTCGTAGTAGCACACCTATTTTCAATTGCTGTATCGTCCGATAATTTCAGGGGCATATGGGACAATTATATGATGTCACCATTTTTGTACAATTAACAGATAATACAATCTTTCCGCTCGTCTGGCAACTGTATATTATTGCAAATCTGAACAATTAGCTCGTGCGTAGTTGATATCATAATGCATTTCCACCATGTTTAAAGAGTTCACCTGGTAAGTTATCTGATCCAGTTGTAGTCTCAAATTGCACATCAGTATTTACTGGCGTGTTTACATTACATAGATTTTTAAAGTACTCGGTCCGATCTTTCAAGGCACCTTTACTGTTGCGCCATAATCTTCCTTGCTAACTCCATAGCATTAAAACCCAGATGCAGTTTTAGACTTCTCCATCACACTTCTCCAAACTGACCTATCTACAGCTAACATCTTCCAATCGCGAATTTTAAGGATTCTAATATCAAATCGTTGTCCTTCTTTCGTAGCTCAAGTCGTTGCCGTTTATCCTGTCCGATCTATTTAATCATTCTGTAAAATCACTTCTTACGAAAGCAGTTATAATGGCGCAGCTGACTCGTCGTTGCTGTGTAATCACTGAATCATTAACTATGTTTTAATCGGATACTGCTTTCACACAGTACCCCATAGTAATGCTAATACACAGCTGCCAGATTACCGTCGGCTACTTATATATTATTCGTCGCTAACCTATTACAGACCGTTCCACTATCCGCACGTTCAGTTCCAGTTCTCATTTTTTCTATTAATTAATTTACGCTCAAAGTTTTTCTCTCAACGATAGTCTTCAATAACGGTTCTAGTAAATCACGTTAGCATTTTAAATTTTGCTTGATGCATTTTTTGCATCAAAAATCAAAATAATATTCAATAATTTTTTCCGGATTACAAAGATAATATCCACAAAGAATTTGTTCAACGGTAATATGCTTTGATTTAGCTTGGTGTATTAAAACGTTTGCCAAACCGTATATATTGGTTGTGTTCCGCCTGAATATCGAGGGTTGGAGATTATTACGCAATAATACAACCTTTCCATCGTACGACAATCATTGATTTTTTAATTAAAAATTAAATTTATAATTTTGAATCTTCAACATTCGGCTTCGGCCTTACTCTACCCAATTTAGCTATACAAGTGACTATTTTCTATTCCCTAAACGTCATTTGACGATGTTTACATCAATTGCAGATATTATTAAATACACAACTACTAACTAATAATTTTTGTAAAAATAAATAAATTGTTTACTTAATCCATTCACCGAATATTTCTCGAACAGAGATTTATTTATGTGTTATAAATATTCAGTAATAATAATTTATATATTATAAAATTCGTTGTGATAAATTCAGGGTATATAAATAACAAATACAAAATAATATGAGTAAAAGAAATATGTAAAGTTAGCGAAAAAAGTTTAATAAATTCATAAAATAACATAACCTGTAAATGAACTATGCAATGTTTATTCATCCAATCCCACAGTATATATTTTAAGGTTAATATATTATATAATAATATATGGTGTAGTATTAGTATTTTTTTATATGTATAAAATCAGCATCCATTTTGTTGTTACTGTCTATATACTGCTGCTACGTTACCGCTGCTACTTATATAAGTATTATAAGTTAAATAAGCCCATATAAACCAATTTTCTAGAGAATAAAAAAGGAAACAAAGTAAATTAAAGTAAAAAAAAATAAGAATTTATTATTAGCTATTTTTATTTTATTTTGACAATATAAAAAATATAAATATTATAGTAGAACTTTGGAAATAATTTAAATATACATATAATATACTAAAATACTTATCAATTATTATATATTGTAACATACGTACAGTCTAAGCAAGTTACTAAATCTTAAGTTTTAAAATAAATAATCATTTCAATTTAAAATACAATATTATATTTTCTCTGTCATTTATTAAATTTTGATTTATTATTGTTATATTCATCTATATATACAATAAGTTTTAAAATTCATAATATTTATCTTCGAAAACGCTTTTGACAGCTTATAATTAGAGGAAGTTTTAAAATTTTTACAAAATAAGTGTTTCCAATAAATAGACGCATGAATACAGAACATTTACATAGAGGCACGCATACAAAATAAAAGAAATACAATTCTTGGGTATGGCAATGCGGTAAATATGAAAAATCATATCATGGAACGTTTAACTTAACACTACATAAAAAACGCTTACCAAACAATATTCAATAATCAGTGATCAATTCGACAAAAAAAATCCAATGACGGTGAAAATGATCCATTACATTCATTGGATTTTTTTGCTACGCAGACATCTTCGAATCGTATTTCTTTCGAAATAATGTAGAAGCTGTTGTTATAATATAAATATATTATGGTGATTGTTACAAAACAATAATTTAATGAAATCGTTGTGGACGACAATGTATAATTCCAGTCATATGGTATCAATAATTCTACCGCAACTATCGATTTATTTAAAGAAAATCAATTTCAACAAATCAATCATTTCGAGAAATTAATATTTGTAAATTTGCTTTCAATAAATATATTGTAATATGCCGCCTTAAGATTATATCCTCTAACAATATATCAATACCCAAGAATGACAAGATTTTCACGAAAAATGATGTGCAACGTTGAGTTTTAAATCGTTGCATAAGTCAGGCCAAATTTTAGTTGGTTTAACGTCGCTACGCTAGTAACACCGTCCGTAGTTTTTCCGCAAAATTTCCGCATTATTTGTAGTAGTCCGAGGAAATATCTATGGATTTCTTACGGATGTCCGCTGGAATTTTATATGATGAGTGCAACCCTGTCCTTAGAATTATTTCTCGTTACTATTATTCCACAGAATATCCATAGAATTTATATTCATATTTTTTGTGAGCAGATCCACATATTTAGACAAAAATATCTTTGGATCGTCTATGTATCTTGGCAAGTAATACCCGTGAATTGTCTGTATTAGCAGAATAAATTTTCTTTTGACGATTATGCCAATGATCGCGGTTTGATTCAGTTTTTTACCGGTAGACCAAAAGTTCTATGAACGCGGAATGAAGATGATGAACGATGAAGAACAAAAAACCGTGCAGATAAAATCCATGAAAAGTTTTATAAAATTCCTAGGAAATATATATAATTAAGTTACTGGTTGTTTAAAAAATTATGAAAATAAATTAAACAGATTGAGGATTAAATCTAGATAAACGAAATATACAAAATTTGAACCACTGTCTTGGATAATTGGTAAAATAAATTATGAATATAATACCGCAGATATATGTGTGCATTTTTTCCACGGAAATATTCCTCTTTTTTTCAAAGTACGGACAAATTGTTAATAGGGTATAGGCGAATAAGAGTGCAATATAAAGTATAAAATTGAACGCATTACAATTATATCGAACCGAACTTTTTGACTGATCCCAATACATTTATTTATCCACATAATTATACAAATAAATCGTATATATATAGTTTAATTCAATAAATAAGTAAATGTTGGAAAAGAAATTGCATATATAAACTATAAATTAAATGTACACATTATATTTGATTTCTCATTCCATAAATCTCAATCGTTCCTTATACATTCGAATAATATATGATAATTTACTATATAGAACAATTATTGTATACTCGCGCGTATATATCAGCGAATTATATAAAAGTGTGAATAAATATTTTACATGTGCAATTAATATTAAAGTTAAATTAATTGAATTTTCATGCTTCACATATTATTTCTTCTTATCTTCTCACAATAAATTCTATTTGATGCATATTTGAATGAATATATTGTAATATATATCTTTATGATAATTTGAATAGTATGCGATGAGAGCACGTATATTAGTTTATGTGATGAAAGCGACAAAAATTAATTTATCAAAAATAATATGGATAAGATTCAAAATTATAATATATAAAATATCTATTCGATGAAGATTAATGTTTGATGAGATTGAATTCATACATAAATTCTAATAATAAATGGAAAACTTAATCAATATAATTATTATATGGAATAATCTTATAGATTCTTAGATATAATTGTCGTTGGGTAATTTGTTTCTATATATATTTATATACAAACGCAGAGACAAAATAGTAAAATAAAATATAAATAATTCAATAATAGTTATTTTTGAAATGCATTTAATGAATTAAACAATAAATAAACACAATATATTGTAGGATAGAAAACTTTGTTTATATGAATAATAAGATTTGATTTAAAAGGAATACAATGTTTTAAAAATTATATACAAATAAATTGTATTGTTTTGTATATAAGAACTGCAGTATTCACAGAATAATTATATATAATTAAATTCAATTTATAAATTTGCATAATAATGATAACGATGTATCTTTTTTTATATTACATATTCACAATATACATTAGGTGAATAAGAATATCTGCTAACTTAAACCTCTTCACATACACGACAAAGAGGCCGCAAGGATTTCTGTACTCTTTAGGATATTACATACCAACACAATATATGATTACCACTACGATATTCAAATAATGTTGTGCAACTTCCTGTGAATATCTCTAGGATATCCATATGTTTATTTTTTTTTTTTGAGCTTCCTCCATCATCCGAAAAGTATCAGGAATAATTTACAAAGGTTCATCAAATATCTTTTACACAACATAAAACCATTTCACGAACGTCTGTAAAATATCATTCCGCCTATGGATATTCTTTGAAAATCCTTATGCTCATCATATAAGACGTCTCAAGGATATCAGGAGAGATATAAAATGGTGAACCTGTCACGAACGCCTGACTGTAGGATACGTAGTAGGGAATTATGATATTTCTGGTATGGGCAAAAATTTTCTCGCAACTACTTGGAACGTCTGCAATAAATATTAAATATATGTTAAATATTGTCTGGCATTTGTTAGGTGTTCAATGCTTCGGAATTATCATCAAGGTTCAATAAGAAATATACCTGAGAATGTTTGTATATGTGAATACATAAAATTTGTAGTTTTTACCATATGTTGATCAATCTTATTTTTATTTTATGGATTCAAAAAACAAACATCTTTGGAAATATGTGCATATTTGATAGATATCTGTGTTATTTAAATTTATAACTAAACAATTACAATCCAAACGATATTTTCATAATATTTTAATTTATACGGTAATAACACTTGTCCGTAAAATTTTCGCATTATAATATGTAGTAGTCCGTAGTTTCAATCCAAGGAAATATCTATAGATGTTTTACGGATGTCCGCTGGAATTTTATATGAAGTGTGCAATCCTGTCTATGGATTTTTATAAAAAATGTCCTTAGAAGTATTTTTCGTTACTTTTATTCGACAGAATATCCATAGAATTTATATTCATATTTTTTGTTAGCAGATCCACGGATTTTGACAAAATCATTTTTGGATCTTCCTTGTATTTTGGCAAGTAATATCCGTGAATTGTCCGTATTAGCGGAATAAATTTTCTTTTGA
This sequence comes from Bibio marci, assembly GCA_910594885.2. Classification (NCBI taxonomy): domain Eukaryota; kingdom Metazoa; phylum Arthropoda; class Insecta; order Diptera; family Bibionidae; genus Bibio; species Bibio marci. The sequence continues at coordinate 70,948,755 of OU343114.1, read as the reverse complement.
TGATGATGTCAAATCGCGGTTTGATTCAGTTTTTTACCGATAGACCAGACGTTTTTTGAGCACGGAATGAAGATGATGAACAATGGCAAAAATTCATCGATTGTGCATTTTTTTTGTAATAAATAAGAATGAAAAACAACGAATAAAATCCTTGAAAAGTTTTACAAAATTCCTAGGAAATATATCGATTTGAGTTACTGGTTGTTTTAAAAATTATGAGTGAGGATTATATCTATAGATGAGCGAAATATACAAAATTTGAACCACTGTCTTGGATAATTGGTGAAATAAATTATGAATACAATACCGCTGATATATGTTGGACTTATCACCCTTACAACCCAAAGATTTCAATTGTTCTAAATAAAATACTATTATATTAAGTGGAAAATCTATGGACAAATTCCAATATATTTTTCCCATAGAAATTATGTGGATTTTTTCCTCATTTTTCAAAGTACGGACAAATTGTTACGATAGGATACAAACAAAACATTAATGCCACCTCTAATAATTGGATCACCCTATCTATACCTACAGATCTATAACATTGCATTTGCACTTTATGTAATTGTAGGGTGTGATGTTTATAAATTATTTTTATATTTTGTTATGCATCATTCATTAATTCAGTTGAGCTGAACTCAAATATAGGCATACTGAATAGGTTTGTGTGTAGATGTGTATTACCAATTCCCATGTATAATATATATGCACAAAATTGAAAATATGAGAGTATAACTGCAAGGGATGTTTAATTTAATTTAAGTTAAAACTATATATTATACCAATCATACATAGGGGAAGTATTCCATGTTTGCAACATACAAATTATTGTTATTGTATAGTAAAATATATATATGTATTGCATTGTGATCAGTTTTGTACAATTTACAGTGTGTCCCAGTTAGTATAGTTCCAACGAATAAGGGGTTTAGCTGGGCTAATAAAATGAAAAAAAATTATTCTAGAACAATGTCCAAAAATGACTCAGTTTTGATCATTTCAAGTGTTGTTATTTTACATTTAACCATTAGTTACTGAAATTATCTTAACGCATATAAAAAAAAACCTTGGATTTCAAATTATCAATTCCGAAATGTAATAATAACATCTACCAGAATGAATATGTAATAATCACAAATTGGTTCAGATGTTCTCGTGTTAATAAGCACCAAATCTAAAAAAAATATTGAATAATAGTATTCAGAAAATAGCGTTTATTTCCTAAAAATCGAATCACTTACTATCATTTCAGCGGCTATAATGGTCATACGTAAAACAACAAAACTTGAAAAGATCATAAGTGGTACATAGAATCATTATTGACTATTGGTCTAAAATAATTTTGTCCTTTTCATTAGCTCAGCTAAACATTTTATTGTACAAACGTATTTACTGACTGGGCCACACTGCATACTTAATTTGTTAAATAAACATATATTAAATTTGTACATTTTAAGTAATTTATAAAACTGAAAATTAAATAGAACCAGCTATTAACAACAATATTATAATTTTTCTTTAAATAAATAAGTATTATATAACAAATCCCTTAACTACACACACTGGGATTTGAAAAAAATACTTTGTTTACATTATTAGAAAATTGGAAGAAACATATTTTATATATCAAAATGGTTCCAACAAATAAAAATTGATAACAAAATTCAATGGAGAAAGTATAGGGTAAAACTTGACTTGATGCTTAGCACAAATAAAATCGAGTAGTCTCTCCTTCGCGAAAAGTAACATAACAATTTATAGTTTTCATTTTCATAGATTAGAAAATTTATATTTTCCAAAGTGAAACTTCAATATATATGGTAATAAAAATTTAGGTTCCCAAAAAGTTTCCCTAGATTTATTTCTATAATTTAATGGATTACTTACTTAATAGTACAAATCCTCCAGATTACATTTTGCATATGTGTATTTTTCTGTTTATATAATACAAGTCAAGCCTTTGGCCATATTGATTTTATATACATAAAATAATTCAATTCATATTATTAATAATATCACAGAATGTAATGTAATAATGTAATATATATAATGTCAATATAGTTAATAGAGATGCCTTAGGCAAAATATTGATTACGAATTCTCAATTCAAATAAAATATTCCCATTGTCATTCATTAATTGCAACAATAATACAAATAGTGACAAAAGGTAATGTAGGTATACGTATTATTATATGAGAAGTTGTAACATTATAATATTATAGTATTATAGATCGATATAATCCGGACACGAAAACAGTTACGTTATAATACGGACAAACCAAAAAATTTGCAACTCCGGACAATGGACACACTCAAATATTTGTTAATGTATAGACAAATAGATAGATTGATAGAAGAATTATTACTATACAACCAAATGTTACAAATGACTCAACAATGTTATTACAATTGATAGATGATTTAGTGATTTGGTGGTGTGAAAATGATATAATTTAAGAATGACCTTTAAATCACGTATATAACGCAAAAGTTCAGAGAAACAACACCAATAATTTTAGAATGTGGCGGTGCGATACTCTCATTATTTATCAGTAATATTATAGGTTACTTTAGAAAAATTGAATTTACGTATAATAAAGAATGCAAATTGTGTTGTTATAATAATAAACATAGAAACGAAAAAATCGACTTATTACCGGTATTAGTGACTTGCACCATACATCCGATCCATACGTACATTGTTATTGAACGTATTAAAGTTCTTTTTGCACTTTAGATTTCGTTGTATATATAATGTTTTTGATTGGAATTGTGCCTGTTCCCAATTGTTACTATGCGGCAAATTCTATATCATTTACCACATTTACCAACAAACCCAAGTGAACATAACTATTAACAATTTCAAAATTAGATTTTCAATAGTAACGCAGTTTGACGTCGAATTCCTGATGTAATAGTTGAAACCATTAATTCTTGTATTTACTTTGACACCTAGAACCGATGCCTCCTTGTTTAACGACTCGAAAACATCCTTCACAGCCTCTATATTACCGCCCATTATATCTATATCGGTCAACATACGGATCAGCTGCTTTTTATTACGTTCCATTGCGGTCTTCTACAGCGCAATACAAAAAAAAAGTAGCATTGGGTCGCACTGTTGTGTAGTCCATCAACCTTCTCAAATAAATAGATAATTTATAACGGATTCCTACACATGACTTTAACATTGTAAATTGTAATATAGTCACCAAATATATATTGTTTTTTTTGGAATACCAATTTTTTTGTATAATTTTCAATAATTTTGGCCGAATAAATACGCTATAAAAATATACCGTCTTAAAATCAACAAAAAAATATGTTCATTAATGCAGAATTAATATAAATTACTGAATTTCTCTTGCATTAATCAAAAACTTCAAAACCGCCGGATTCCAAATATTCTTCTTTTATCTGCAATCGTCGCGGCGGTAATAAAATGTTCATTCCTTTCTTTTAAGTACATTTTTTTTTGGACCACCTAGTGTCTTGGATAGCTGTTACTTCCAATTTGGTTTTTTTAGGTTATTCTATAAAAGGTAGTGTTCTTATAAAGTACCGTGCTATAATAATAATAATGTTTTAAACTTCCATGATACAATTTTTAAATCGTTGCCGTTGGTAGAATTAACCAAAAGTTAAACCTACTTGACCATTCTGTAAATTTGTAGAGTTATTACAGAGGTATATATTCCACCTCTACCGAAAGTAGTTATATGCGATGTTAGTGACTTTCATACATGCCAGATTGTCCACGGCTACTTGAAGTTTATTCGTATAGCTAATCCATTAGAGACGTTCAGTATTATATCCGATCCGATACCTATGATTGCGTTCAATTACAACTAGCATTATATGATATGTATGACCATTACCATCGATATATACTGATCTATATTTATATATGGTGTATACCTATACCTTTACCTATTTATGTATTCAATATATTGATTTAATAACATTAATATTAAATAATCAATATAACGATATAACTAAAGTTTTCAATGAATTGGAAAGAGCTACATTTTTATTTATTATAATTTTACCAATAAATATTTTTTCTTTGACACCAAATTACACACAATTGAGACACACAACCCAATAATAATATTTGGAAAAAATAAGAAAACACACGTAATATTATTCTAACGTGTCAGTTTTTTTTATTATTATTATTATTATTATTATTATAAATAGGAATATATAAAAGTACAGACAAACAAAAATCATAATTGGATTATATCATTTATGATGGATACAGTAGCGGTGTGTACAATTATACTCATACACAATGTCTATACACACACATAAAATTTGTTCAACATTAAAAGAAAACACAAAAAAATTGTATTTATTAGAATAATAGCTTTCAGCAATATTCTATCACAAAAAGAAATACAGCGATACTAATATGAAAATATTGTTATCATTCTTTGACGTCATCATAAATAATAACAAAAAACAATTTCTTGTTGTGAGAAGAGAAAAATCCCTTTAAGCGAAATATATGGAAGAGATGGCAAAAACAAAAAGGAACTGATAATTCTATGTGAATTTTGTATAAACCGATTTTTTTCCTCATCTTTAATCGTATATGATATTTTTTATAAATAAAGAATAACAAAAGTATCAAGAGAAACGCACAAATCAGGATGAACGTATAAACATAAGCATATAGTAATCCATTGTTATCGTCTATACGTTATATAATATACAAACACAGTCAGTGACAATTTGTAGATGGCTTAAAACAGACTACCTGACAATAAACAATTTTTTTTTATATTCATTTGTACCTTTTTAGATTATCAAAACGGAAACTTCTGAAACAGATATGATCCCAATTCTTGTCCACATTTACTTTAAAATTGAAAGACATTTTTTGCTATACATCATTCCTTCTGACTGATATACTTACTTACTTACTCCATGGCGTTATAACCCAGGTGCGGTTTTAGCCTTCTCCAACACGCTTTTCCAACCTGACCTATCCGCAGTCAATGTCTTCCAATCCTAAATTTTAAGGATCTTTATATCACAGTTTACTGCATCTAGCCATCTCGCCTTAGGTCTTCCGTCTCTCCTACTACCTTCTGGTTTACCATTTAACAGTTTTGCCGGCACACGCTCCTCCTCCTACGAGTCCAAGCCATCTCAATCTATTGATTTTGATTGTTTTGACAATATTTGATTGACCGTACAACTTGTCTAATTCAAAATTGTATCTTCGCCTTCAACCATTCTGTTCATTGACGGGACCAAAAATACCACGAAGTACCTTTCTTTCGAATATCCGAAGTAATTGTTCCTAGTTCTGGATCATGCACCAAACTTTTTATTTTATTAATGTTGTATATAGCTTGCACTTAAGATATCGTTGTAATGTTTTCGATCGAAATTGTTTTTTTAACCCGTAATAACATCTGTGTCCAGTTGCTACCCTGCGGCGAATTTCCTCTTCAATATTATTTTCTACATTTATCAACGATCCAAAGTATACAAAACTATTTGCTATTTCAAAATTGTGTTCTCCAATATTACTGCGACTGACATACATTCATCGAAAAAAAAAAAAAATTTGCATTAGCAATTCCAATAACTTGAAACAGAAGCACGTCATAACAATATTTATAACACAATTTAATTCAGAATTTAATTCTCTACTAATTTGATCTATTATACATTTTCTGTATTTACCTTACTCTCGAAGTTATTGGTCCATTTATGATGAGCCTACCGTGAAAAATTCTTAGGGCCGTATCTCGAAAACAGAGCCCCAAGTCGATATTATTAATTATCAAATTATGTCTCCTATCACCCCCTCGAAGGAATGCGCACCACTCGTGGACACCCCTTATATAAAACAATAATTATCAATGCATAAAACAACAGTCGACAACAGTCTCAAGTTGGTTATTATCAGATTGAGTTCATCTTAGAGTAACTCAGTATTGTTACTGACTGTATATGTATTGTATAATCACAATAATATTTACATCTATTAGTAAACAAACTATGGTATACAATCAACTGCCTCATTTCGGCATATAAATATATTTAAATTTATATCAGATGGTCTCTATATTAAATGTGTAAATAATATTTATTATGTAAAACATTTCAAATTGAAGTAAAAAATTACAGGAAATACCAATTGATCATCTGTGAAAGATGTTCTAATGACTAATATATGATTATGGTGACTCACCTATAGGCACTGATGTAATTGTTTTATAGTATAATTTACAGTGTTACTAAAATTAATAGAGCACAATAAACATAGTGTATTCGATTTGGTAGAATGAACATTATAGCACGCCAGCAATTAATTACAATATTCAATTGTTATGATTAAAAAAATGTTATCCTTAGATAGGAATTGAATTTCAAATACAGAATACTCATTTTTAGTGTTGCATTTAATATGTTATTGATATCGGTATGGTAGATTGGGTTGTTTTCTGAATGAAATTCTAGTATTTCTATATAGTTGGCCCATTTCCAGATGGCGGCTCCATTCAATAATGACAACCATACAGATACTAAAACCAACCCAATGTCTTTATAAACTTGTTTAAGTATGTATTAATAAATTTTCGATCAATTCGCTCAGATGGGCAAAGTATGCGTGTTTTTTTGTTTTTCATCTGGTGGACATATAGTAACACAATTTCTTCTTCATCCATACACACAGAAAGTATATTGTATACATATGTATACCTAATCTTATAGTTACAATCACCCTTGAGAGTAATAATCGAGTAATTTTCTGATGAATGTCTGTAGATTTTTTGGTTTATTCCAGTCCTGCAGCCTATATCAAATTCTGTGACATATAGCGCAACCCTTTTATTTGTCGCCATTATTAGTTAACCTGATCTTTTTAGATTTTCTATATATATTTCTTAGTCATTTTTTTTCTGGAGACGCGAGTTCCATCAACAACAAATTAAACATACATAGGCCAGCCTAGTCCAGTCAGTTCATCTGCCTTTTTGATTCGAGTAACATCGCAATAACCGGGAATCCAGAAGACTATGACTTATTATAAGTTTACAACCTTACAGACACTGATGTAATTCTCCTGATAATACTCCGGCGCCAGTTCAAGTATCCGTATTAGATTCATTTGAGAAAATCGAAAAACCAACAATTATCAGGGTCTTCCAACAATCACCCTCACCGGTAAAGGATTTGTCAAAGTACAATTAGGATTTTCTGATATCTGTGGAAACGAAACTGTTTTTGTGATTATAGAATTATCAAAAAATTTTCTCTTTATATATTTCATTTAATGATATTTTAATTATTTTTGATGTCGATAATATTTCTTAACAATTAAATGAGATTAGAAAACTACTTGCAAGTTTATTTACGCCAACTAAATATCACACGGAAATTTTACGGATGAAATCATACGTAAAATTGACATGTTTTCAAGAATACTTATTTAGAACACTATACTGCTATAGTAAAGTGTCAAGTTAAGCATATATGCGTAAGTATATTGTTGCGATTGTTTCAAGAATTAGGTCCGTGGATATTATTTTGGTTCATTACGTAGGATTTGCTCGTCTCCTCAAGCTATTTCAATAAATTTTTCATTCTTTTCACTGTCTTATGTTTCGACCTTAGGGAGAGTAGCGTTTTTATTATCGTAATATTATTCAGAAATACTTGGTTTTAGTTTTGAGTTTAATTCTGTTGCTGACCAACCAATTTTTTAGTAAAAAAATTAATGAAACGAATATTTTCTTGATACATTTTTATCGGATTTTAATAGACATTTTGTTTATTTACTCGTATTTATTTTAAAAAAAAGGCTGGTTTTGCTTAATTCGAATTTGTTAAAATGAGTTGAATGGTATATATTAAAGTAACAATTCTAAAAACAATTCTATATTCAAATTAATCGATTAAAAGTTTTTTACAAAAATAACCTTAATATTTATTTTCGAATGTTCTGTTGAAAATATATACAGTAACCTATAATAAAATTTAAACAGCTCTATACACCCGTCCGTTATAATTATAAATGACGAATGAACTGTGACCGGCAGCAATTTGAACTATATCAAAATACATACGAATAAGAAAATAGATTATAGTATTTTTTCAAAAAAAAATAATAATTATATTCTAAAACACGATTCACCTACTTTACAATAATAATTGCAAATAATAAGTAAACATTACCTATATTGTATTTGCATTACATAAGAAGATAAATATTAAATGGTTCTAACAAAAATACCCCATATTTCCATTATGTACGTACAGCAAATGTGCCAGTACATATAATAACTAATAGTGCCTAGTACATATATAGGTGAATACCAGTATATTGTGTATAAAATTGGATAACATCAGCTCAGTCGCAATGATTATTTAGTACTATTTTATGGTATAGAAAAAAGAAAATAGAATTGTATAAATGCAGTAAAAAATGTTATTATAATATATGTTTTAAGGGAGAACTTGGGTACAATGGTAAAAAGTCGCATAATTATTCTAAATATTATTTCATTGCGCATATGACATGGATACATTTGGAGAGATTGCGTTATATGTGGGGGAAATAAAAAGCTAATATGAAAATTTTATACTTGCCGGGTCTTATTGTATTATTGTGGAACATATTTAAAGAAAATGAGAAAATCTAAAAATATATTATTATAGAGAAATAACAAATATGAGAGGAGGAAAATTAGGATTTTATTTGAGAATAATTTTTTTGAAATTACATCGGCAACATAATAATTAAATGCGAAATATTAAATATTACAATAAATAAGTATTGCGTTAGATGCGAAATAGTAAAATATTATGTGTAAAAATAGAAAACTGCACAACTAATGAAAATATTTGGATTTAGAATTATTATATCGGTCATTTTAGTGACTCAATGAATCGATTACATATAGCATCATATAATAGTTTCCATAGGTTTTGGTAAATTAAGTCAATATATATTCAAAAATGATGTTACATAGATATTGGATATCCATGCATAGGTGGATATTTTCCATCATAAAGGACCGCTACCCAATAATCATTTTTCAATACAATCTCTAAGGTCAATTAAATTTAACTTAAAGTGGGTCAATTGTAATTTATTTTAAATTGAAACAAGCAAGACAATTTTACAGGTCTAATGGTTATAAGTTTAAATATAGTGCAGGAAGTGTTTTGCCTAGGATGTTCACTAAGAAAGTATAGTATTACTTAACAGTATGATTATATATTCCACCGAAGCCTCTGCTTAATTTTCCAAGTAGCTCATGCCTCAGTTTAAAATGAAAATTTCTAAATTTCATGAACCAAGTACTGCAAGCTATAATGGAATCGAATACATATTAAAATGTCAGTGAATTACTACTGGTTTTCAGTTTTAAAGTCATTTGTTGATATCGTCGAGCGCTGACCAGAAAATGCCTATGGCTGCATTGACCACATAACATGGTATTCATAAGCAATTTTTGGTTGAATTAAATTTACCAACTATATGCTTCTAAAGGTATATCGTTAATCTTTCAACATACAGTCTATAGTCACATGCTGCAGAGTAATCTAGTTTTTTTGATATATTCTGAACGTTTTTCATTTAGTGGTTGCCTCAAATTATGTAATTGTTTATTTTATCGGTCACGCGTGATATATTTCCGAGGAATTTTGTAAGACTTTTCATGGATTTTATCCGCGGTTTTTTTCTTCTTGTTTATTACAAAAAAAAAAAGAAAAATCGATAAATTGTTGCTATCGTTTGGGCAGCATATTCATTCCGTGCTCATAGAACATAGTTAATACGGACAATTCACGGGTATAACGTGCAAAAATACATGTACAATCCAAAGATTTTTTTGTGGAAATCCGTGGTTCAAAAAATGTGAATATAAATTCTATGGATATTCTGTGGAAAAAATAGCAACGAGAAATACTTCTAAGGAGAATCCGTAGAAATTATCATCGGAAATATACGGTTAATCCAAGGAAATTATCTATGGACAGGGTTGCACTGATCGTATAAAATTTCAGCAGACATGCGTAAGAAATCCATAGATAATTCCTCGGATTGAAACTACGGACTACATATAATACGAAAATTTTACGGACAAACTACGGACAGTGTTACTAGGGATAGCACACCACACCTTGCCGGTACAATCATATGCACAATGTATAACCTTAATTCCATGATTATTTATAGTTTTGGCTTTGATGAACGCGGTGCACCTAAACTTACTTACATTGTTAATGTTATCCATGAAATAATAATAAAATACGATTGAACGTCAGTTCGAAAATTTGAGTTATATCGCAGTATCAAATGTTACGCTCAGATTCTTATAATTATAGCATATTTAACCATTTTACCAAATGACGTATTAAAATTATACAATATTTCTCTGGCAGTTTTTTGTATTAATATCAGTCTTCGAAACTGTATCGGTTAGACTTTTACTATGTGTTAAGCTACCTGACATATTTTTAAGTATTTGGTTACTATATTGGACAATTATAAAGTAAAATGCGTTCAAGTTTGCGTACACAATAACAATACAATAATACAAATATGTATATGTGCTGGTCTAATTTGTTCGGCTATTCCTGACCTGAGACAAGATATGTTCTTCAACTTCAAACTTCATAACTATAATACGTCCAACCAGTCTGCTATACCTATTTATAATAAAATACAGATTTTTATAAGTATTTCATGAAATTAATTAAAAAAAATAATAATACAAAATATAAATTGATACAAAGTAAAATAAATTCCGTTTTTTTTTTCCGAAAAGAAAAAGATTATTATAAGAAAGGAATTATATGATCATTTTTATATTTTAAATTTATAAAATAAAAAGAGACTAGTTGAATGAAAAAAATTATTTATCTTATAAGCTTTGAACAATGTTTCTCATATATACCTGTACAAAAATGAAAGGTCTAGTTATAAATTATGATAATATAATAATAATAATAATAATAATAATAATAATGAAACAGTCATGCCATGAAAAATCGTTTAATATTTAAGCTATGGTATAGTGTTATTTCAATATTCCTTCGATATATTAGTCTCTATCCACATATTTGAATATTACATTTATATTAGTAGTTACTCATTAGTGGTCCTAATAATAATAATTACAATTTAATTCTTCATTTATTCTATACCATTATATCTCATTTGAATTTAATTAATTAATCATTACATACGAAACTTCAACAATATTTGCTGCGAAATATTAAAAATTGTTCTTGTTCCTGAAAAATCGATTTGGAAAATATGTCCCCTATGGTTATCAATTATAATCCAGAACTTCATTAAGAACATATTTTTTGTAATTCCATTTTACATTTCTATGTGCTAAATACCATTGAAATTGAAGTTTGTGATAGTATCTATAGAGGTTCCTGGAAGTAAGTAAGAAAAATGATCGAGGATACCATTTATCCAGAACATCATTAGGATACATGTTTCTAACATTCCATTTTACTAAATTCCACAAAAATTAATTGTCATTTACACTAACTTTAACTTTTTACATTATTAATTATTTCATAGTAAATATCAACAAAAATATCAGAGATATCGAATTGTAATAACTTGTAAATGGTTATCAATTTTCCAGAATTTCATATAATAATTTATACGAAAGTTGATTTAGAAATATTTTCCTGAAAGTGTCGTCGATCAGATAAATTGTCCCCATATTATATTTCATCCATAGAACGACATTATCTTATTAAATTCTACAAAAATTGATAGCTTGCAAAACTTTAGAATTTCCCAAATTATTCTAAAAATTGGTTATCACTAAATATTTCATGTTCGATTGCCATGTCTTCACTTGATGAAGTGTATAACGTTTATCTTGTCTATTATTTATTAAATGTAGACTCAAACTATATCGTATAGAAATGTCAAAATCTTCACTTTATAGTATATAATCGTTATCGTCTAATCGGATGGATAAAGTTTACTTACTGTAATGTTTGCTGTAAACTATATCAAAAGTGTAGACGTAGCATAAGAAGTTTATATATATAATCCTATGCCAAACTATATATGACAGACAATTATGGTGGTCGGAATTGTTCTGCATTTATGATCAAACTTTAAAGTTTCTCTTATGTTTATATCACAAGGGAATATTTGCATCGTTCACATTTTATGTGAATTTGATGTTTGCATGTCTCCCGTAGATACCTCGGTTTCATTTAACGCTGAACCATATTCAAATATTACATGTATTTTACAGTTAATCCTCTGTCATACGTAATCACACGTAATAAATCATCGTAATATGTAATGTTATAAACTCTCATTATATATTGAATTTGCTGACGTCTGTGGTAAAAATCAATGCCCATCATTTGGTGAGAAGCAAACTACACTTAACAATACAATTCATAAATTATAAATATATATCCTTTTTTAAAATCCTTTTTCACACCAATTAATAATCTCATATAATTTTACGAATAATATTATATTAAGATTTAAAATGTGAAATTATATCGTCTTGACGTGTCGCCACAAATTAGAGCAAATACAAGCAAATAAAAACTCTAATAAAATATGACAGAGGTATTCATATGGCTATTGTTAAATGTATAAGAAAGCAGGAATCGACCATTTTTACGTATGATAAAGGTTTTTCGTATAAAGGCATGATAAGGTTTTGCTGTATATATATAACCTCGTATTATATATGAATTCCAGGGTTCGTATAACGCGGTACGTAAATTTTAAATATAGAAATATTGTACTCTACTGATACATAAGCTTTGTGTCTTTTTATAGTTTACATATGTATAAAAGTACGTGCACCTAGACCCACATACATAAACTCCTATTTATGCATATATTAATATATAATAAATTTCCATTTTCATCAGTAAATCCATCTGTCGTACTTTACAACGCGAAATTAATTATAATTTTTATAATTATATATAAAATAAGTTTTCTTATTCTGCACAAAATGACTGGGTGTTGGTGTGGGTGTGTGTGTGTGTTTTTTTTTCTTCATACTTTTTGTTTGAAATTACATAATTATAAATTTATTACTTATATTTTTAAAGTTATACAAAAACTTGGTTTATTCCATTTTATAAAGTTTTAATTATAATTTTAAATTATGTCCTACATGAACAAGATTTTTCAAATTAAAAAATACAAAAGACATAAGACATCATAGAATTTTTCATAATACTAATTTATAGTACTTTTTTAAGTGTCTTCTTATATGGGAAATTATGATTTTTCATTAAATTGCTGTGCTCAGCCAAGTTCGAGTGTATGCACCATCGATAGAAAGCTGAAAGATCAATGATCAATTTATGGTCAATACAGCGGTTGTGGTAAGATTTTCAATCCAAGTATTTGCAATGAGCCAAAATCATTTTATCGTCTCCATGCTGCAGGTAGTTTTTATTTTAAAAGTACAACTTAAATAAATTCATTATTTTTTGGTACAGGGATCAGCTCAAAAAATATTTCATTAACAGATTTTAACAGTTAATGAAATATTTACTAGTCAAAGTGATGTTACACTTATCCACTATTCTAACCACTGTATAGCTATACCAATGTTTCAGTGGAGCATTGCATGGTTAAAGCGCATCTCATTTAATCTGGTGATTGATCACCGGTATTGACATGAAAACATTTTTCAATATTTTTCATGTTAAAAATTGTTCAATTGAATTATATTAGCATTAGTAATCAACTTGGATATATTACTCGGAGAAACTAGGGAGAGGACAATGTGGCCTATGCTCTGGAAACCTGTCTCTCTATTAAAAAAATCAATCGATAAAAGCATAACTGCATATTGTAAATTAGAAGACGTACCGGATGTAACCGATTTGGTCATCTTGGAATGTTGTTAAAATGTTGCCAATTAAGCCACATGAAATTCATAGGTTTCCTATACGTTTATTAGGTCGAAACAGAGATTCACTTAAGTTGTATATAAACTATTTGAATTTTAATATTTGTCCAAAAATTGGTTGGTTAATTGTTTCTTGGATTTTTCAGTGTGATCCCACAAAATACAGACCAAAGTCTTTTCCCATGCATTCTTTTTAGTTTACTATGTACGCAGAAGAATATCAATTTGATACAATATATAACAATGTTTTGCATTTATGGATTATCAAAATTATCAATTTTTCTTCATCGCCAGCTCATAATATTCGCAATGAGAAATACACTTTATTTTTAATGGTTAAAATTATAAATTTAATTTTTGCTTTTTGCATTGCATATAAATGGCAAAATAATATTGCGGTGAAGCATTAAAAAAAATGTTTTCAGATTATAATATCACTATACTTTTCTGGTAGTCAACTTGAAAGTTGCATCATGAAAAAATTGCCTTTTCAGTATTATCATCTTTTTGAGTTACTCAATTTTGAATATACAGAATTAATTAATTTTCCGTTTGATGTAAGTGAAATGATACTGTATATAAATATTTTGGACCACTGTGTGGATGTTCACTTTATACAGTATCACAAATTTCTTTAATTTCCTCTGCCGCATCTAAATCGGTTATATCTTTTGAACCCATTCAGCAATTTTAAAAATTACTTCTATGAAAGATTGAAAATTTATTGATTCAAAAAATTAAAAATTCATTAAAAAACTATGGCCCCATAATTCATAAAGATCGTTTTGTCGGAAAATTTATTTCGCGGTTAACATGTACAATTATTTTTCACATACTTTAATCTAATTTCAACCAGGATTTAAAAAAAAATATTGTTATATAGAAAAGTTGCATGTTATTTCTCTGGCTTTGCTACTGAAATATATATAATAATGATTTTAGTGAGTTTTTGGTTAATTCTTTTAATTTTTGATTATAAAGTTTGTTTCACATAATTGAAACAAAACATCTTTCTGTGTTGCGTTTCTCACTTTCATATTTTAACAGAAAGTTAAAGGGTTTATTAAAATTTGTAAACAAATTTGATGCTAAAAATTAAAATGAAATTAAAGTTTAATAATACAAATAGAATTAGTTGTTTAATTGTCAAAAATGATAATTTCTCTGGTAATTTTCGCAGATTTATATTAAGGTGAATTTAACACTTTCGCATCGGGCTATTTTGCCTTAAACTTTCATTTGTCGTATTCTATTGATATACCGATGTATCGAGAATTTGTGTTATACCCGACGACCACATTTTTTATTTTAATCGAGAAATCTTGTTTGTCGATGCGAAAGGGTTATCATTTCCACTTCACTAAATTGAATTTCATTGTGTATATAGGTAAAATATAAATATTTGCTTAACACAAACATTAATTTGCCGTTCTGTAACTTCAAAAATATGCGCATGGCCACAAAGTTGTTTGAGGTTATTGCGAAAATTTTAGTATAGCCAATATTTTTTTTTTTTTTTTTTTTTTTGTGCGTGGGTAGGTAAAAATCTCAATAGACACCACGAGGAACGCGCGCGTTATCCTGGTGGTAGTGTGGAACTCTAATCCACTAAAAAACCTCCCAAGAGCATGAACATCCATATTTGAATGTCAATACTACTACCTATTACAATCTAGTCTAAAGACTAATAAGCAATTTTATTTTGTTGATTTGTTTAGGATACTAAAAGTTTATCCAGCGATTCATTTTAGTTTTGTTCGATTATAGTATTATGCCAATTCAAAAGGTTTTATCCTTTTGAGTCGTCTTGTTATATTTGAGTTGTCTATTAGCCTGTAAGCCTCAATATTCACATGTGCCCGTAGTCTTCTTTCGTGACCCTGTGCCATGTTTTTAATTTCGTTAAAGTATAGCCAATATAGGAATATTAATTTGACATTGTCGTCCGAGATAAGTCGCGCTATAAAGGCATGAAGATTGCATTAACAGAGACATATTAACTGATAGTTTTATAAGTTGTTCTTATTGTTATTATTCTTATAATCAAAATATGTATACGTCAAAACCCAAATTGCTTGCAAAAAAAGCACAAAAAAATAGCAATTCAATACAATGAAAAGTAATTTAAATAAAAAATCTTTTCAAAATTCAAACAAAAAAAAATTTTTAAAACTTATTCATAGAATCTTATAATAGAATAGAGTATAGTCTAACTAATAATAAAAGTAAAAGAATATAAGAAATATAGACACAAAAATTATATATTAAAATAAAATTGGTTTAAAATAAAGGAATTTAAAAATAAAAAACTTTTACATAAAAATTGTTTTGTCCATTATTAAAGTAAAAAGTAATAAAGTTAAAACAATAGAACAAAAATTTTCAATTGCAATTGCAAAATATTAGAAAATTGTAAAGTTACTTTTTATCTATAGACAGATGCATACATTAAAAAAAACAATACAAACATTCCGAAGTAATAAGTTTATTTTAAAATTTTGATGGTTTGTAGTTAAGTTTACAAAACATTATTTGTACAAAGATTTAAAATAGTGTTTAAAAATATATTAAAAACGCGAACATTTGAAAATTCAATCATTTTCATTTAAAAAATAAATATTTATAAAGAAAAAAAAACCGCACAAATATATTTATGTTTTTCCTTAAGGCCAAACTACAAACAAATTATTATATTGTGCGTGCGGAAACAAAACCCAAACGATGCGGTTGGTTGATAAAATACATATTTTAAATAATGGCGAAATTTGTGTATGTATGCGTCAATATATCCTTTTTACAAAATAAATTGGGAAAAAAAACATGTATATAAGTAAAAGTCTAAAAATGGTGAAAATTGCATTTGAAAGGTAAATCTATTTTGTGCGCTTGGATTTCGGGTACCTACATCAAAATTTACAATTAGATTAAACAAAGTGTATGTATGCGTGTATATATTTATGCGAAAGTTAAAGTTTATATAATATATTTAAGTATATATATAAATATATTATATATTGTATATTGACAACGTATTTTAACCCCTCCTCGGGCTATAATATTTATAAATTTGAAATGCTTCCATATATACAACATCCTGCAGTATATTTAATATATATTCCATGTATTAAATGTATATATCTAGCTATAAAATATTATTTGTATATGAAGTATATATGAACCGCGCCGAACGAAATACATGGTATACAAGGGTTGAGGTATTTAAAAAAAGAAAAAAACCTCTTAAATATTACCTTATGGAAATATTAACAAAAGTATTTCTTAAGGTTTCCTTTAATTTGTTTTCTTTCCGTTTTAATTATTTCATTTTTAAATAATATTTTAAGAGCTACGATGGTTTTTTATTTATTCTGTACTTATTATAATTAAAGCTTAAATATGTTGACATTTTTTTTTTTAAAGGTGAAATTTTCTGGTAAAGTAGCAGAGAAAAGTTATAGAATATTTGTTGTATGTACCGTGAAACATCATATACATTTACTTACTTACTCCATGTTATTATAGCCCAGGTGCGGTTTTAGCGTTCTTCAACCTGACCTATCTGCAGTCAATGCCTTCCAATCCCGAATTTTAAAGATCTTTATATCACAGTTTACTGCATCTAGCCATCTTGTCTTAGGTCTTGCGACTCTCCTTCTACCTTTTGGATTACCATTCAACAGTTTTTTCAGCACACGTTCCATGTCCATGCGTAATACGTGTCCAAACCAACTTAATCGATTGATTTTGATTGTTTAATTCAAAATTGTATTTTCGCCTTCAACCATTCTGTTCTTTGACTGGACCAAATATGCCACGGAGTACCTTTCGCACACTAATCCGAAGTAATTGTTCCTGGTTCTGTGTCATGCACCAAATCTCCGACCCATACGTTAAAATTGGACAAATTAATGAAACATCATACAAAAAGCATTATTTTTGATAAAATTAACATCTTTTCTTAAGAACTAATTTTAAGAATAGTTAAAACCATTAAATGGAAAAATTAAGTCCTCCACTTTTAAGTGGATTGTTAGATTAGAAATGAAAATATTTCGCTTAATCATCAATAACAATTATGCTTTTATATAGAAAATTGGAACCCTGTGCAAAATAATATCAATATTTGTATTGCGTAATCGCTTAAAAATTAAGGATACATTTAGATAAAATTATGATTATTTTATAATAAAATAAAAATAAGTTAGCCTAAGATTATTTGTTTTAGCTTCAATGTTATCCACCTTACGGTGTCTTATATAACAATCATGAAATATTATAATTTATTATAACTTGATGTATAATATTATTTTTCAAGTTAACTATATAGTTTTAGAACAGTTTTATCCAAAACATTCAATTCCTTTGCAAGTGATTCCACGAACGAAATCAATTACAAGGTGTGGTTGAACCATTAATGGGTTTATAGAACTCCATGTGGAAAGTGTATTTGTGGTATCTGAAGTCGTATTGACGATCACTATAATCACAGGTTATTGCGACCAAGAGATTATCAATATTGAAGGAATTTATGTTAGACGTGGTATAATTTCATACTATAAACTCTGCACTTCATCGATTTCATCCAAATTCGTGGAAAGATCATTCAGAAATGTAATTTTATTTCTTTTTAGTAGAACTGCTCGGACCAAACATTAAGAAATGGCTTCCACATTTCCCGATTCAATTCAACATAATTGATGAAGAATTAAACTGTCAATAGACTAAATTGTTTCTCTGAGGGATAGTGCGGGAGAGGCAGGCTATAGTCCGCTCACTAGCTCACTCAATCAGTCTTTTACTGTCCTCCAAACATTTTGTTGAAGAAGTTTAGCTACTGTTATGAAATTTTGGAATTAAGTTTTTGTATAGTTCGAAGATGAGCAAAATTTCGAGAACCTCCTCGAAACACTCCGGCCTGGAAAGTGTCCCATTTTTTGAAAAAAAACATTTTTATCTGATTTAAAGTCGAGTTAATTAATTTGAACTTAAATTTTTTGAGATGAATACGAAGAAAATAGCTTTTTTCGCACAGCTCCTATATATAAAATTAGTATTCCCATTAGAATAATTGAAATTCTAGAGATTTGTAAGATCTGCCTGGGTTCCATAGGAACCAAATATTTCAATAGAATTGTTCGAGTAGCATTTATCCGATTATCTTGAAATATTAAATTGAAATTAATGATAATTTGTAAAGAATTCTAAAAGTAGGTAACAATACTCTCATTCCTTCCGGAGCATCCCATGTATATAGTAACCAAATATTCCCAAGAGAATATGGTATCATTTATCCGATTATATTGAAACTTCTGCCTCACTGCTTCCGTGTACTCCCACTTCTTCCGGACGCATATCCTACTCAGATATTCCCATAATAGATTTGGTGCAGTATCTTTTATATCCGATTTCTTCTATTTTAAAACTTAAGCATTTACGGTTAAGTTCTAACGTAAGGTGACAGTTGATGAGATTACTTTAGATTTTTCGACTATTCCGATTAAAATAAAATATTCCCAATAGATTTGCTAGAGAGTAACTGTAATAAGATTACTTTAAAATTTTGGAATAAAGCATTGATTGATTTGATAACTTCTTAAGATTTGTGAAATGCCTAATATTTTCAATTCAATACCTATTATGCGATTATCTTCTATTTTTTAAATCAGATTTTTCATTTTAATTTAATAAAAATGATGTTCACAGTTTAATAGCTCTAGAACAATTTAGTTTATTTATTTGAATCTATAATACAATTTAATTATTTTATCATAAATTTTATGGAATCTTAAATCATTATCATGTCCTACCCTGAAAATTTTGACAATTAGACATGCGGTGTCATACCAAATATTCTTTAAATTTAATCGGGAATCGATGAAATTTAGTTTCTCAACTATAGTAACAATTCCAAATTAATCCTTGCACAGGGCATCGCCGCAGCACACTAAATTATGAAGAAAATTGGTTGATTATACGATCCTATTTAACTCAAAAACGGGTGCAGTTTTCATCGTATATAGTTTCTGAGCTATACTAACAGCCCTTTTTCTCTCTGTTAATTTATTATCATTACTTTTTAATTATATTTTATATTCAATCTTTTATACATTTCTATAAATGTTTTTTAAATGGGTTTTATGCTTATTTATTTTTATTTATACTTTATGGGATTGTTTTAAATTGTTAATCAATTTGAAAATTAAAAGGTGTGGTAATGTAAAAACAATAAATGCAAATGATAAGTGTTATTGTAAAAACCAAAATAGAATATTGTGTATTTAATTTTATATATAATATATGTTTGTAATATTGGAAAAATCTGATAATGCTACTACGAATTTCTACGTCTTTCTTTACTTTATACTACAATATATTTCTATTATATTACATAATTATATAATATAATAATAGTATTGGTGGTATATATAATAGTTTTACCGAAAAAATATAAATATATTGGTGAGACGTGACCTATGTAAATAACTAAAAAACTACTAAAACATTTCCATTTCTATTGTATTACTATATCAGCTACTTGAATAAGTTCACGTTGGTTTTCGGGTAGAAAATTAATGTTTTATTTAAAAAAACATAGAAAATAACATGTCGTTGAAAGTTGTGTCAATTGCTAGCGACTACATAATATCATCTTTATGGCAGCATATGAATAGTGCGAAAAAACGACACATCCTTTGAGGTTATCTACAAATAGAGTCTGAGTTTTTGGTATCTTCATAAGATTGAAAGGGCAGTTTAACCAGGTCATGAGTTATCGATCGGATTAAGTAGTAATCGGAAAGAACAATGTTTTCATTTGAGAGTGTTAAAAAGGATCAGAACGGTTTTGCGGGCGTTGTCATGCTACAAAATTATACTTTGTCTTATCTACCCTCTTATATTGTTTCCGTTTTTACTTCAATACTAGGCTCAAACGCATCAATTGTAGCCAAAAAATGATAAAAGAATACAGTTTGTTATAATTTCGTTGTGGACTATACGTAAATAAATACACAAAATAATACTAATTAATTAATTATAACTTTCTATAATATTAATTTTTAATGGTATCGATCAATAATTTCGTATCATATTTTCCATAATAAAACAGTTCACACGTGGAAAATACCGTATCTCAGCTTTAATTCATATATACGGCACCCATTTTCCTTAATTTTGATTCATTCCTATAATTATAATGCTTTTAAACATTTTCGAACTGTTGTGCGTTATCAACTCCTAATGATTCTGCAATTTTATTTTGCGGCTGACATGACAATCGATAATGTTTCAAACTTTTTCGTTGCTTCGGAGCATTCTTTATCTTCGAATTAAACGTCATTATTTTTCAAGCGCTGAAAACCCAATCCGTGCATATTTTTTCCGACACATCATGTGTTTCAACTGCAGATATTTTTTGAAAAAAATAATGCTGTAAAATTCCCATTTTTTTCGGCACGAAATTCAAAATGTTTAACGTTATGAAAAATTATGTTGTTTACGCTTTAGCGGAATAATAACGAAAACTACTTCAAGTTCAAGTATATTTCTGTTGTTACAGAATAAGAAGAAGAAATGTTTACAGACTGAACTGAAAATTATAATTAATAATATTATTGTATGAACTTATGAATTATTATATTATAACATTGAAGTAAATATGATTACATTTAACACACGGTACTAATATAATAATAATCCAATGAACAGGAAAACTTTGTAATACTAAATGAAAACCTAATTAAAGCAAAATATTGACATAGTTATTGTTATGTTAAGGCTACACTTTTCATATATATACTATTTTCATTTATCTATGTGTGAGTTCTGAACTTCTGACATACCCTATATAAAACATTGGCGTTATATAATTTTATTTTCTGTACATTTGAATCGTTTTCTATTCCTTTTTTGCTATATTATACGATTATATAATACAATACAAATGTTATATATATTTACCAATAAGTTGATGTCCATAAAGCTTATCAGATTATGGTAAGTTAAAGCTATAAAAGTTTAGTATACATGTATACGTAATACGGAAATATACGACATATACGAGTATATATAGATCGATAGATATAGTTCAGGCAAAAGGAAAATTCAACTAAAAATAATAATAACAACAACAACAACAATAACTATACAACCGCGATAAAAAATATAATAAAACAAGTATAAATATGTGTAATATGTAGAAATACTGAATTTGTAAATTATAATATGGTTCATAAATTTTTAAATAAAATTAATCATAAAATGAATTTGTATATTATAAATTTTAATGCTGTTTCCACAAAATCGTATTTTATTTTATTTAAAATTGTGTTAATTAAATGAATATACAATAATTAAATGAAATGTTCATAATTTTTATGCATTCAAAGTAATTAAATATAAATTCGTTGTATGTATCAGATTATTATTAATATATGGAATGAAATAATTATATATGAATGCAGAGCAGGTTGAAAAATTTGTGACAAAAAAACAATTAAATATTATGACACATGATAACACCCATTCCATACAGACAATCAATGAATAGTTATAAGATTTTATGATAATATGTGTGCATAAGACGATTTAAATTATTGTTACGATTATCAAACAAAATCCTACCATCCCTTTCGATAATTTTTGCACTTCCCAATTCGAATAATCTAAAATATTGTCAGTATTATCATCAGATCATAAATTGTTATACAATAATTATAACCTCATAAGTATTTGTATATTCTTATAGTTTTTATTTCAATTGTTACATAATTTTTTATATATATTTTCTTGAGAGGTCAGAATTTTCAATATTTTTCAAACACTTTTTGACATTAAAATTAAAGAAGGGCCATTAGAAAATATCTGATAAAATGGCTGTTATAGATTCTCAAAACAAACTCTTAAGTTCTATAATATTAAAAGTAATTTAAAGTACTAAATTTTGAAAAATTTCTGATAATAGGGAGCATAAAACTTATCAATAAAGAATCCCCAAAACGTTCTATTTGGCGCCAAAGTCTACATCTTATGCAATTCGCTACTCAAAAATTTTCGTTTTAATATCCATCATACTGCTTCTCGCATCATGTCCGGCGATCCATCCCCATTTCGTCATATGATTTGAATATCGATATTTGTTTACATTTCGTGCAAAACCACCACGAAGGGTAGTTCGAAAGCACTTATTTCAAAAAAAAAGCTTGTACCCTAGTAACATGTCCGTACTTTGAAAAATGAGGAAAATTTTCGTGGAAAAAATCCACACATTTTCCATAGAAAAAATATATCGAAATATGTTCAAAGAATTTTCATACATTTTCCACTTAATATAATAGTATTTTATTTAGGTCAATTGCAATCTTTGGATTGTCATTATAATTTATTTCACCAATTATTCAAGACAGTGGTTCAAATTTTGTATATTTATAATCCTCACTCTTTTTAATTTATTTTCATCATTTTTAAAACAACGCAGCAACTCAAATCTATATATTTCCGAGGAATTTTATAAAACTTTTCATGGATTTTATCCTCCGTTTTTTTTGTTGCCAAAATACATGGACGACCCAAAATCAAAATCTGTGGATCTCTCTCAAAAATATGAATATGAATTCTATGGATATTTTGTGGAATAATAGCAACGAGAAATACTTCTGGGGAGAATCCGTAGAAATTATCATCGAAAATATATGGATAATACAAGGACATTTTTTTATAAAATTCCACGCACAGGCTTGCACCCTTCATATAAAATTCCAGCGGACATCCGTAAGAAATCTATGGATATTTCCTCGGATTGAAACTACGGACTACTACGTATAATGCGGCAATTTTGCGGACAAACAACGGACAGTGTTACTAGGGTAGGCGAGAAGTGATCGCAGAGATAACCTTAACCAAGTTTCGCATGAGTATAATGATACAATTTTAACGCGTTTGATTAAAAAATTCGCGATTAGATATTAAGAGTTACTTTGGACGACCCTCAGATGTTATATACTTTATCATGTTAATTGTATCCCTGGTTTTACATATTCTGTGTCATCAGCTGTTTCCGTACTACAGAGGTAGCGGAATTTATCGACTTCCTTAATGTATGCTATCATAGATAATGAATGTATCA
This sequence comes from Bibio marci, assembly GCA_910594885.2. NCBI lineage: Eukaryota > Metazoa > Arthropoda > Insecta > Diptera > Bibionidae > Bibio > Bibio marci. The sequence goes on along the minus strand of OU343114.1, from coordinate 70,924,718 downwards.
GCATGTAATCTGTTTCAAAACTCTAACAATTTTGTTTTCGAAACGTTGATCTAATAACCCGATTGTTTGGATGACTATTGATGTGCTGACTTCTTTGGCATATATGTCACTCTTCAAATGTGACACAAGCAAATATCATCGTTAAAATCAATGTCCTCAAATCGATTGAATGGCCCCAGATAATACCACGACGAGAACTATATTCAACCATTTGTGTTAGCCGTCTCATTGATTTAAAATATTACTTGTTTTAAGAATCAACGAACATCTCAAGAAATACAAATGGATATTTTTCAAATTTTGTGCTAGATATTATTATTTGTTGCTACATAGAGTACCACTGTACATGAAATATTATATATTGTAGTTATATTTACAAATAGTACGTAATCTTTTCAAATGAACATTATTTCCATTCAAATCACTGTTTAATGTTCTATCATATGAGGAACGCATGCATTGCTAAATGCAAGAAACTATTCTTAAACTGTCCTTGGTGCCTGCAATAACAGCATTACTTAATTCCCCGTTTATTTCACTTTCAAATAAGGGACTGTATAACTGAATCTGAAAACTATCCTCATGAGGTCCTTAAAATGCCCTTGATTCTCGTAACAAATTAATAGCTCTCATTTCCTTATATAGGCTTTTCATATACGAAATGTGTAAAATGTGACAAACATTTCTTTATGCACTACTATATAAGATTTCAAATACAAAATTGTGACTCCAAGTAGTTCAAATCGATCACACCAAGAATTATTAAACTTTGTCACCATTAGCAAAAAATTTACCATTCAATTTAAATAAGTATTTGCAATCTATTACTTTTATTGATATCTTATGATGTATAAACTTCATCAGAAAACAATATAATTCCATTAACATTGAATCACTGATTTTTTATAAAGATGTGCCAATATGGACATTGGGCTAAATATGTGCGTGTTAATGTATTAATATAATAACATCTATAACAAGTGATAGTACATATCGCCTAATATTTATGTATGTGCAAATAATAATTATAAAAAGTGAAGAACCTAAGAACCTATATATAAAATTTAGTTATACCATAATATAATAGAAAAATCTAAATAGTTTCTGGTAGACCGTTTTAATTTGGAATTTTTTTTTTTATCTATTTTGCATGCAAATACAATATAATTTACATAATAATAAGTAATATGGGTAATTTTACAAGACATTTAACTTACGTTATAAATTGTATTTGATAAAAAAAAAACCAAAGTATAATACTAAAATACAAAAACACATATGCATAAATATAAGGATTTATTGTAAAAGATTTTCACGGGATTGAAATTGAGTAAAAAAAAACGAAATAAAATAAAATTACATAAGATTTATGTATGCGCCGCCACACAAGACACAACAACACATGCAGAGATAGTATTTTAAATTTATCGTATTATTATATCATGTATTAGCGAACTAGTTCACTATAGCACTATAGATAGACTATAGCTGCATTACAAAACGTGTACATATATAAAAACAGGACATATATAGCACAAATCCCAACAAACAAATTCTATTCATAAAAACCAATTACTTATTCGTTAATTTTAAGTATGCATTGTTAAATTCAAGAAAGAAATTATACGCTACAATTACTGTTTAATTGTTGTAGATTTAATGAACAACCCAAAAATACTGTTCGTTACCGAAAATTTTTATACAATACTCATGACTTCACACCGTTGACTGTTGCTTTTAAGTTATTTTTTTTACACTAATAAATTGTTATTTGGGATATAGAAAAGGTTCAATATGATTTATTTAATGTAATTTTATTAGCTTCTATAAATGAATGGAATTTTTTTTCCATACTATTTAGCTTTGTAGATGGATGGATGGATACATGAATAAATTTGACTTGAATATTTTCATAAATTGTCACGAAATACATATATTGTACTTACATAGATATATGTGTATAAATAAATGTACCTGTATACGTTGTACCAAATCTGTTGTGTAATCAGATACACTTCCTAATAATATTATTTTTATCACATATAATTTTTAGAATACAGCAATATAATAAAAATATCATATAAGTATGCATAAAGGTTTTTTATCATAACACTTTCATTACAAAATCAGGCAAATAAGGAAATGGATGTATGGATGACTGTCATAAATGTTTGACAATGTTATATAATGAATATGGATTTTGTGTTATGAAAAACATTTATGAAAACAGATTAAAAACCATAAAAAATTTTATAATAAAGGGTTTTTTCACGGTATAGTACACCTCCCTTTGTATGGGAATAGGACAAGACCAATAAATAGCTTGAGTATAGGTTACATAGTTAAATACAATATAAATCCTTATTATCCTTAGTAATGTCGCAGTGGTAAACTGTTGACATGAAAAGCATTTTCATTATATTATTTCCATATAACAAATTATTCGACTGCAATATGATTTGTTTGTTTATGAAATATCAAAATATGGTGTTGGACGATATTCAGAGAATAGCAATGTCTCCATACACAACGCTAAGGGCGATTCACTCATAAGATTAGTAGAATTAATAAAACTTAAATGCAGACCAGTTGGTGAATAATATTATATTTATTCACATACGGAGTAATTTACCAAGTTGACTGCAACGCTAGACAGTATAACTGTAAGGCGAGAGAAACTACTGGGGAAGAATGACGTTTGAGTTATATTTGAATAATTAACCCATATATTCTACTCGATAGGAGGACGAAAAGGGACCCAATTAGTGATATTCCCCGAAATATTTTTTTATAGAAATATTAAATAAATGATTTAAGTAAATTTGAATTTTTTACGAAGGTAATGAGAAAATTACAATATATTAAACACTGTTATATTGGGTGTGTGAATATTGTAGTTGCGTCAAAAACACTTACAAAATATAATATCAATGCTTTTCTGGTAGCTGAGTTGAAAGTAAACTTCTAATATGGAAAATAATTACTACCACATTTTTTTCTGGAAAAACACCTTTTCAATTAACCATTTTTACCATTTTTATATTTAACAGAAGTTGTAAATTAAAATCCATTTCCAATCTTTCATAGAAAATATTTGTAAAATGTCTCCACGTGTACAAAAAATATGCCCGAATTTCCATTTGTTGTCAGTGAATTTAAATACCCTAGTAACAGTGTCCGTAGTTTGTCCGTAAAATTTCCGCATTATATGAAGTAGTCCGTAGTTTCAATCCAAGGAAATATTTCTTACGGATGTCCACTGGGATTTCATATGATGGGTGCAACCCTGTCCATGGAAAAAATTTCCTTGGATTATCCATATATTTCAGATTATAATTTCTAACGATTCTCCTTAGAATTATTTCTCGTTGCTATTATTCCACAGAATATCCATAGAATTTATATCATATTTTTTGTGAGCTGATCCACGGATTTTGACAAAAATATCTTTGGATCGCGCATATATTTTGGCAAGTAATACTAGTGAATTGTCTTTATTAGCAAAATAAATTTTCTTATGACGATGATGTCAAATCGCGATTTGATTCAGTTTTTTACCGATAGACCAGAAGTTCTATGAGCACGGAATGCAGATGCAGAACGATGGCAAAAATTCATCGATTGTGTATTTTTTTTTGTAATAAACAATAAACAAAAACCGTGCAGATAAAATCCATGAAAAATCCTACATAATTCCCAGGAAATATATAGATTTGAGTTGATGGTTATTTTAAAAATTATTAAAATAAATTAAAAAGAGTGAGGAATATATTTATAGATAAGCGAAATATACAAAATTTGAACCACTGTCTTGGATAATTGGTAAAATAAATTATGAATATAATACAACGCGGATATATGTTGGACTTATCACCCTGACAACCCAAAGATTTCAATTGTTCTAAATAAAATACTATTATATTAAGTGGAAAATCTACGGACATTTTTTGAACAAATTCCAATATATTTTTTCCATAGGAAATATGTGGATGTTTTCCATGGAAATTTTCCTCATTTTTCAAAGTACGGACAAATTGTTACTAGGGTAATAATAAATAGAATATATTCATTGAATTGCACAAAAGTGGGATACGAAATAGCTGATCTTTATGCGGTAACATTATACTATTCATAGTTCATACTACTAAAAACAAATCCAATCCCTAATCGTGGTTCAACAAATGTGACGTACTATGTTAATATACATTGTGATAGTTATAATTTATGATAATAATATGAATTGCATTTGTACACAATTATATCGTCAAGTGCTATTGTGTTACGATTAAAGATTATCATTATAGAAGTTATCCCATGCCATCCATCAACAAATTATCTAGTATAGTCTTCCGCATCTTCTATTTTTTTTTTCAGTTGCGATTATCCTTTATATGTTCCAAATAAATTGATAAAATTTCTCTCTTTAACAATTGTTTAGATTTATATTTTTAACTGAACTATTTTTCTCACCTAAATCATATGTACAACGATACATTTTGTAATTACCTATTTCGTGAAAACCAACGACTAACCTAACTCTAAAGTGGTAAACATTTGGTCCGTTTTTAAATATAATAGAAACTTACTGCGTATATTATGTAAAATATAAATAAAATTTAGCAGAAGTATTTCGGAAACAGTATTTGTTGATAAAGTATTTCAAATACAGTAAGTATTTTTTGTATTTTATATTTGAAACACAATTTCAAAAGTATATATAGTTTGATCTAGACACTGATTTTTATTTGATATACATTTGGGTATACTTTTCATCCAAATCGCAAATGTAAACATATTCAATCACAGTCTATTTTAATTCCTTACAGTATTTGATTGACACACTGTGCATATTAAAATATTATTCATTCTATAATACGTGCAATCATTCATTAATATTTACTTGAAATCGAATATATATAGTATATTTTATAAATAATATAATACACATTATATATATAAATTCAATACAATAGGATACACTCATGTGTATAGTGCACGTACACATATATTAAAAATATGATGCATTTATTTTATCACATAATAGAAATCGATATTTATTTTAAATTTGCATAAAAATTGATATTTGGTTATAATATTGAGATGAAATTGAATAGCAAAAAATATATATAGATGCCATCCTATACTTTATATATATATATATATATAGATGAATAGATAGTGTAGCTCTCTATATCTAGCTATACTATATATATTCCATCTATATATTGTAACATCCATATCATTACATTGATATTCTGTATGTTGGAAAATACGTTTTCTGCTTGTTAGTTTTTCATTATATGTTGAGTTATTTATATAAATTATGTGATGTATTGTAAAATAGAAAATATTATGTATAGAGTACTGTGTCCTGTTCCTTAACCATATATTATTTGACTTTAGCTATAGTTATCTCCTCTCCTTATCATTGTTTAAAATGTGATTTTATTTTATTCGGTTAATAATAATGGCAATAGATATATACTAACACCAAATAATAACGATTTTTTTTTTAAAAACACCTTGAACAAACTGATGTTCCCCGTCGCACGATATTCTTGCAGAGCAATTGAAAACTTTGAAAATGTTTATATTATCAATTGTTTAGAAATTTCAAAATGTGGACATATGACCATATGCATCAATTGAATATAATATTTTGATTTAATAATTTGACTTTCATTATATTTATACATTTATCTGTGACTAAATTAAAAGAAAATTCATCAAAAATTATTTCAACAATAACTTCCTATTAGAAATTTACGAGATATTCCTAGGGCATCCATGAGATATATATCACAAGGTCATCCCAGAGATGCAGTACGCTATGTGTTTTAAGGATGTGGAAATGTCTGGTTGGGAAAGTATGTAAATAAGATTATGATAGGATAGGTATTGCTAAAATACCCAATCAATGTCGACTAAACATTCCGAACGATAAAAGTGTGTTTAGAAAATTCACTTCAAGGACAAATATGATCTAAAATAGGTGCCATTACTCTACATATATATTATATTTTTGTAACACATACAAATAATGTAAAGAAAATGCTATATACGATTATGACAAATACAAATAAGTGTCAAAATGTTTGATCAATTCTTTTATTTTATTTATTTATTTATTTATTTATTGTTTTTATTTCAAACAGATGAATTTCAAAAAATAATTAAATTTAAAGTCTCATATATCATTCATTTATTCAGTCTATATATGGTATTGTTTAGTTATTACAAAGAAAAAAGGCCACCCGCCAGTATAGTAGGTCAAACTACACGCTCTATATGTAGGAACATAGAGGAAAGGCACGATACGCTTCTTGTGGGAACGAAAAATTTGATGAGGGTAATGTCTCCCACTTCCACCTAACTTTACAACCTAAACGAAGCGGAATAATATATTCTACTTCCATCAATCTTTAGAACTTCCTAATAAATACTTACACAGGAGCACGGTGAAGGAGTAGGGATTATACCTCCTACTTTCGCTAAGCTTTAACATTTATTTTTAAATGCTTATGTTCGAAATTTCAAAAAATCGGGAAAAATCTATTTTTTTTTATTAATTCTATTTGGAACATTCAAATCCATGGATGTGGATGAATATTTTGCAGATCTTCCACGAATCACACACTTTAATTATGGTATTGAATTATTGGCAAATCGATTTGGAATAAACGAGTTGAAGTTTCAGGTGATTTAATTTAAAAACTAGAACATATTTAACATCAACAAAAATTATTTTTCATCATTAGGCCAAGAATTTTTCAGACAGTCTTCTTATATGAGATTTTCATGATCTAATATATAATATACTTATTATAATTAATTTAATTACAAATAATAATAACGTTAAATATATTTTATGCTACTGTGTCCACTTTGTAAATATTTTGAAAAATGTTCCAAATCAATTTTATCACTTCCTTATACACAATTCACTTAAGCCAACGTTTTTTTCCCCATTTCTTAAAACAGTCTGAAATTTAATTTTTCTGAATGGCTTTCAAAGTGCGCTTATGTGTTCGCTTGTATCTACGCGATGATGGACGTACAGGCCGCTGTTTGCCAAAGACCTTCTGCACCGTCTTTAATGAATTTGCGGTAGAAAATTTATTCTGCAAACAAAATCAAATGCAAGTTCTTTGCTCAACAAATTCAAACTTTAAATAAAAATCAAGAATAAGGATATATCAACAACTAATGAATAATATATGAAGTGAAATTTGATACAGATAATTCGGTAGAATACTAAATGAATGAAATTTATAATAAATCGGATAAATCAAGAGAACGAGGCGTAAGACTATAAACCTATGGTATGTGCTTCATTAGCAGAATATCAATCATATGTGATTTGGAAATTTTACGTTTAGGTACCGGTATTTAAATATTCCAAATTCAATATTCAAAATGTTGTTATTTATTTTGATTTGAATTTCTATTAATTTAAACATTTACCAATACATTCGGTGTATCACCTGTAATAAATTATTACGTTTACGTTTAAAAATGACATCGGAACTGCCAGCTGTTATTATTGTAACTAACTAACTAACATAAGTATTAATTGTTATATAAATGCATTATTTATATTTATTTAGTAATTGAAATTTATAAATAATGATTGTAATTCTCTCTAGTAAATAAATGAAATACAATTTACTATTGACTTATATTCACTATTGAATAAACATATTTAGATACTAAATATTACATAGAATAACTAATAGCACTAATAGCTATGAGTATTCAAATAACTAATACCTAATAGTGTATTATTATTATAAAACATATAAAAGTGGCGAAGTGTGAAAAAATATTTTCAGATAACAAAGTAATTTTTCTTTTATTCATCTCTTGAGGTCTCCATAAATTAGAATAAAATTTGAAATTTTCGTTTCAATTAATAACACACTGTTTAATTTTCTACTGTACTATTTGTTTGATTAGTCACTGAGATCGAAATGGTCGATTATAATTTTTGAATGCATTAAGCGATTTTAAAAATTACTTCTATGAAAGATTGGAAATTAACAGATACTGTTCAAAAAATTAGAAATTAGGTAAAAATATGATCCTTAAAAAAATCGCTATTGATAAAATTTGTTTTTTTTTAATATATGTGCTTTTTCATAAGTTGTCTATAGTTGTTTTAATACAACTATAAATTATATCTCACGTTTCGGCCGCCACTGACACATACACATAATACATTATTCTGAAAATAACCCAATTTTATATTATATTTACATAAATTAATGCATTTAACGTGCTCGAATTATATCGATTTTATATATTTTGTGATTGTTATAATATATGTAACAACAAATTGTTCTTTTATTTATATATACATTAATTTAATACAATATAAAATACATTTCATGAATCTTTTACTTTTCCATATTAAATGCGAGTATATATTGTAATATAGCGTAATCTCATAACGTTCATGCTAATCAATCATGAAATACTGATTTCGATTGCCGAAATTTCCCGATATTTATTTTAATACTGAAATTTTTTCAACAGCGGTGTACTATTTTTGTTCGTTTATGATATAAAAGCAAAGATCATCTTTGGCAAAAGGATGCAAGTCTTAGTATATGAGTATAGTAGGTCAAACCACCATATAGAAACTGCGCGTTATGTAGCGAAATGGGGGAAAAGTTAATTTAAATTTAGTATACGATTATAATAACTGACATAAATATATAGTAATTTCTTGTAATTATTTGGAAGCTGAGCTTTTCACAACCGTAATTAAACTGCGTATACTCAAATCATATCAATTTAATTTTAAAATTCATATTGAGATTTTAATTCTTTTATGTAGCACAGTAATTCTTCGGTGCATATTTAAAAGTGAAACTGGTAATAAAATGTATACTTTCGAGAACTATAACCAAATTGAACAATTCAATTCAAGACAAAGCGACCAGAATTGACCTATATGAAAGGTATACACAGACCACGCACATCTTAGGTCACTAGACAAAACTAATTGGAGCTTGTTTCAGGTTGCCATGTGATTTTACATCCACCGATATATCGTCGCCGTAGACATCTAGACCGTTCACCAATTGTTTTGGTTCTTTGCAATACTTCTTGAATGGCAACAATTTGTCATCGAACAAAATGAACAATACATTACTGAATAAAAATGTTTCGTTATAATTTTATTTTTGAGAACGTAAATATTTTAAAACATTTTAATAAGAACGGCAATTATTTTAAAGCATTTTTTTAGAACGAAATTTCTTTACTAGGTCTTCTTGACATTTATTAATCTATCTGTTTGGGATCAATGGCAGTAAAAAAATACCATATTCCTTTCTACAACTAACGTTTCTTTGACCTCATTACGGATAGAATGATTAATTAATTACCCGGTTCGGAAGTAACAACAAAAAACATCAAACATCGATCGCTATTCATCTGATAAGTTTTAATAATCTCCCGGTAGGCGATCAACAGTACAGTAACAACATACACGTTAAAACGCGTTCTATTTAATTGATGACGGGGTTACACTGCTACACCTCTATTTCAGTCACCATATATCAGTCCCGATAGAAAACTACCACCGCTTCTCAATCAATCTCCAACCGACATATATTAATTTACAAACTTTAATATTAATATATTTCTTCATATATACACATTATGTATTTGCCTTTCCATATAATCTTCAGAAATGATTAGACAATTTTGGGTACACAACAATAGTTGGTAAGGATCATCATTGTGCTTTATATGATTTGATATAAATGTTTTCAAAATACAAACTTTAACCCCTCATGTATGGTGTTACCCGTTTGGTTAAATCAAAAGTTGTATATATAAGACGGTGACGCACTCCATTGATTTTTAGATCTCTTGCACTATAATACCATGATGTACCATTCATATTATTCTTATTAATTTAGTTTCACCATTTATTCAATATATTTATTTTACAGAATTTTCTATATAGAAATTTATAAAGAATTAATAATCAAAAATAGGAAGCTTTCAAACATATATGTTGTTTCATATTTTTCTACTATTGTATATACGAGTACTAGATAAATTTAACAGTATCAGAATATGAATAAAAGTGTATGACGACAGTACACCAAAAATTTAGATTATTCTATATTAAATGTAAAACAATTCTCATGCAACGAATTAAAAAAAAATGTGTATGTTCCAATTAGAATCTCTTTACTCTATATATTTTAGTTATACACATGCACATTTAGTTCATGCAAATATATATTTAGTACCAAGTCTATAATTTAATTATGTTATATATATGTAAAATAAATTCTATGTTCTATATACATAGAATTATGTAAATTTTATATATACCATATTTAATTATGTTAAACAAAAAGAGCTGTCAAATGAATTGTATATAACTTTAAAACTATTAAGTAAATAAAGAGTGTAGTATATAACTTTATAATATATAAAATAACATGCCATTAATGTATTATTCTATAAGAGTATATAAGATTAATTTATATATAACGTGTATGTGTGTGTGTGTGTGTGTGTATAAATAATTTTGTATAACAATAGGAAAAATCTTTTAGATATTGTCTTCTTTTATACACAAACACACACCCCCACACAATGATAAATTAATATAAAAGAAGATAAAATGTATAAGGTAAATTTCATTATATAATATTATTATGGAGCGGCGATAGTTTTTTTTATTTTTCTAAACAAATATTTAATTATAGTAAAATGCATTTTTAAAAATATAACTCATTTAATTATAGTAAAATTATGTGCTCGTATATTTAATTTTAAATTAATACCAAATTTACCTATTTTATAAATGTCCTTATTTCGAATAGTATATTCTATAAGCGTATAATAAAATTAATATATGGTATTAAACAGAACATCTCAAAATACATATACTTAATATTAGTGTAATACTAGAGTACATACGTACAATATAATTATTGTTTCATCCATACAAATTAATTCACTTAATTAACAAATGACATTAGTTAGTAGTTACTCGTATATTATGTATTTATTCAGGTATAGTGCGTTAGACTATAATATGAAATGTAAGTAGAATAGTGTTATGTTATATATTAATTGTGTGTCATTTGAAATAATTAATATTAGCCCCTTTCTATTTACATATTACAACATATTTGTTTATTGCTGTAAGATGTTTATATGTACAGCAAAGTACATATCAGGTGTACCGGTATCAAATGAACGTTTTTTTGTGAAAATAAAACACTCATTTTAAATGGGAAAGTAAAATACATTCTATTCAAAATATTGGTCATTGCTTTCTACACATTTTGACCATCTTTCTGGCAATTTGTTGGGGATACCACGCCAATAGAATTGATCGTCTTTAGAAGCATACCAATCAGACACTGAATTTTAGACATCTTCGTACGAATCGTAGTGCTGCTCAGCCAATGCGTGTCCCATCGATGAAAACAAATGGTATCCGGAAGGTGCCAAGTCTGGTGAATACGGCAGGTGGGATAGCAGCTCTCAGCCAAATACTTTGATTGTATCCTGAACCAGTTTTGCTTTGTGTAGAGGTGTATTGTCATGGAGCAAAATTACCTTGCCGTGTCTTCTGGCCCATTCTAGTCGTTTTTCGATCAATGCATGGTTGAAATTGATCCTTTGTTTTCGGTAGCGATCAGCATTAACAGTTTCACCAGGTTTTAGGAGCTCGTCGTACACCATATCTTTCTGGTCCCACTTGAACACACAGCATTATCTTCTTGTCGAAACGATTTGTTTTTGCAGTCGATATTGATGGTTATCCTGAATTAACCCATGTTTTTTCCTTTTAGGATTCTAAAAATAAATCAATTTTTCATCGCCAGTAACAATTCGATGCAAAACTGATTTTCTTTCGTGTCTGACAAACAAAATTTCACAAGTGCTTTTTCGGTTTTCCATCTGTCTTTCATTCAATTCATGTGGCAACAATTTTCCACACTTTTGGATCTTTCCCATAGCTTTTAAATGGTCAGAAATTGTTTGTAGTGCAACATTTAACATTTCTGCCATTTGCTTTTGATTCAAAGTGTCATCTTCATCCAATATTGCTCGGCGTCTTCATACTTTTTTGGTGGTCTTCCACGTTCATTATTTCTCACATCAAAATCATAATCTCTGAACCGTTGAAACCATCTTTGGCATGTTGCTTCTGATATAGCATGATCACCATATGTCTCGACAAGCATTCCATGCAACTCTGCAGCACTTTTCTTCAAATGAAAACAAAAATTTAATGTTTTTCGCAAATCATCATTTTCTGCTACAAAATTCGACATTTTTATACGATGAAAAAATTGGATGTTGTTTGTACAATGACTTGATGTATACTAACTATGTTTGACATATGTGATAGCAACCAAACAACAAAAAAATAAAGGCTCGTTCACTACAAAGGGAACATTTGTATCTTGACGCTCACTTGATACCGCTACACCTGGTAATTGAGTATTTTACTATATATTTTATGTATAGGTACCCATAACTTTATTCTATATATATATGTCTAATTATACTACAGAACTATATATTATATAGAGTATAATTATAAACTAAGTGTGTACGCATAAAGATGTATATTTCTTTGATAGGAAATGAGAAACAAAGTTTATATAAAAATGTTAAGGATAATTTCCTTTGAATAATAAAATTAAAATAAATCCTATATTGAAATTAACAAAAAACGTAAATACAAATAATTAAAAACCACCTTGTAAAGCAGCGAAGTGTGGAGCTAATTAAGAATAATTTTTGTAGATATAAGATTACTGCTATATAGAGTATTTCTAAAAAAAATTTGTAAAAGCAATGTTTTAGTGCTGGGAAATCATCTTCTTATTATTGTCGATTTATGTCAGAATATTTCTTGTATGGCATATTACGTAATATTTAAACTTTAATACTAAAATAATTGCATAAATTGATTTTATTAGATTTGATTTATGCAAATTAAATTACAATATATATTGTATTATAAATAATTTAATTTAAATTATCTATTGCGATCGATCAAATATAATTATTATTAATGTATTGCATATAGACATATTAATATTGGAAATATTTCAAAGTGTATATCAATTGATTATATGTAATATACAGGATGTTCGTCAGAAAGCTTACAGTAATTCCATTGTAACTTTGGCTGTATGTAAAGTTGCACCGTCTGGTCGGAACCACGTATGTTAATGTAGCCCAAAGCATTCAATTCTGTTGTTAAATAATTATCAAGAATGTTGCAATTATTTAAAACGGTGAGCATGGTGTTAAATTGTGGTCAATGGTTTGTTTTGAACATTTTTTAGGGTAGCACAACAATGATTTTAGCTGATCTTCTAATACATTGTGGCTCAGGCTTGTACTTATCTGATGTAGAGTTTCTTTTTTCAAAATTTTTCAATAAACAATAAATAATAAAGGGGTTTTGATAGCACAATATTTTTACACAAAATTTAACATAATTTTCTAGCCGTCACAATAATTTATGAAAATACCTTAGTTTATCGAGTATAACATTTCCAAATCTGTAAAAATTCATGTTTACCAAAATGATGACCAAAGTAAATATTCTCGACGAACACGCCTGTATATAATAATGATCAAATATTTAAATAAACGAACATATTATAGAAAGAGGTATTTTTATTGTTTAAAATTGATACGGATGTATCCATCAAATTATTTGCCTTCATTTTCTATAATATCACATAAATGGTGATCCATTTTCGTACTTCTTCAAGATTATGGAACTCAGCACCAATCAAATTGCGTGCTACATCTATCTGAACAAATTATTTTCGGAAGGCCTTTTGTCTGGTTGAGTACGATGGGTGAGTAAGAATTTGCCATTCTATAAGCTGCAGTATATTTTTGAAATGTGTGACTCCTCGTTTTCATGAAATGACGTTTGCTACTTGCAATAATTTTTCTTTAAATTGTTTCAATAGACGTTGATAGACATTGGCTGTAACAGTTTCATTGGGTTGTAGAAACTGCAGAGCATTACTTTGTGATGGTTTTGTCAGTGATGTTTTGTGGTTTTCCTCCGTCAATAAGCATGACCATTTAGAATTCACAAAGTAGATCCACTTTTTATCGCCGTTTACATTACGCCACAGAAAATACTTTCATTTTTGTTTGGTAATCAAAGACAACGTTTATGTTGTACCGATCAAAGTTAATTACTTTACATATTTGTGAGTATTTAAAGCAATCGCCGCATCAATTGATCTGCAATTATATGTTTTTATAGTTTGTACTATATATGATTCATTTATTGGGGAGTTTCGAGAAAATGATACCCACAACAGATTTCATGGATGTTGGATTGCTTGACAATTTCTCATCCGTTTTTGATTAAATTTATATAATAAAATGGAGATTTCCTGTGAAAACTCTAGAAAACTTATACCCAAGAAAAGATTTCAGAACAAACGCTAGTAACTTGGAGAATTTAGTCATTTCTCAATTGTTTTTGATCAAATCTAATGTGTATATATATTATTATGTATTCCAATACAGGGATAGCAGGAACCTACGTAGTCAATTTTCTCATCGGATTTGTATGCAGAATGTGAGAACTGAGAATAGATCCATGGCAGTGCTGTTATTCTTCATCCGATTCACACAAAATTTGGCACATATTTTGTATAATGCATTTTTATGAACACTTAGTACTCGTATTCTAAATTATCCATATGCTCGAAAAATATTCAAAGAATCTTAACTATAATTCAATTTTTCATTCAATTTTGTTCAAATTTGGTATGCAACTTGAAAATTAAATTATATATGAACTGTACCTGATCTGATGAATTTCAGAGAAATTAGTACCATTGCCATACCATACTTTGAAATTTGGAAATTACTTATCCACATAAGATATAATACTATTCATTTAGAACGATTTTAATTAATATTATTAAGTTTTGGAAATAGTTTTTTCTAATTGACTGCATATTTTAAAAAATTCTGAATAACGCTAAAAGTTGCTTCTCATATGAATTTAAATTTAAATTTGTTTAAAAAAGTATGTCCTTTTTCAATAATTGGGGAGCTTATGAAAACTGATTGTATGAAATATAATTATATAAAATGTTTATATATGAGTCGAATGATGCGATAATGTTTGTCAAGAATTGAATAGTTCTCTTAAATGTTATATAAATCTATAACTGCAATATATTTAATTAAATATTCATTTGCCATACAACTTTATATTTAAAAAAAACAGTATAATCTTGGGATGGAAAAAAAAATACCTAGCCGTTCATGTGTCAGTGTACTGTGTTTATGAATACGATGGTACATTAAATACTCTAATTTTTATACAAAACAATAAATTATCCTATTTAAAAATTTGCATTTTATCATGGAAGCCGCCTCTCCTCATAAGAATTAACAAAATTAAGTTTTCCAATTTTTTCTAAATTCAATTTCAATTTGAGGCTGATCAAATAAATAACCACTTTATAATAATTCTTCTTCAACTAAATGGTTTCCATATATATATGTAAATAAAATTTTTTATTGTTCTAAAGTTCAAATAAATGTCCCTTGGCATATCACACCGGCTATACTTTTTTTTTGTTCCTATAATGGTTAATGATTTTATAAAAAAAATTTAAATTTATTAAAACGATTTTCTTCAAGGAATATATATAGAGAGAGTAAAGCATGTAGATTTGTGTTGTGTATATCTATACATACACTCGTACATAGACGGCAACATGATTCATATATATTTATTTTCATTTGGTTGATAGGAACGTGATCGGAATTAATTTGTCTTTTATGTTTGTGAAAGCTTAAAAAGAACTTAGCAGATGTCATTTCGTTAAGAAAACGTAACAGAAAATATAATCATACTTATATACCCAATATTTATAAGAATATTCAATATATACATAATAATATACCACAAGTACCATAATAATAATAATAAGCATATCGGTTTTAATATAATTTTATATGACATCGTCTTGTCTTCTTCGAATATTATTGATTTAATCTATATTGAATGAGCTATCAAAACGTTTACTTCGAATTAAATTTTTTATTATAGATTATTAAACAAACATAATGCACGCAACTGTTGTGAGATCTGGTATGGAAGTTGAGTTGATGAATGGTATTTGTTGAATATTTTACTAAATTTACTTTTAATTTCTGTCATCAGGTGACGACGAACGTTTCCATTATTTAATTGTTTTTCTAATTGAATAGCTGATTTTGGATATTTAATCAATCACAACAATTCTTATATACCATAATTGTGATATAATGCATATCATTAATTATCTATTGGACCACCCGTTGGACTTAGAATAATTAGCGGATTCGCATTTAGCACAAAAGATATTTAAGCACTATCTATAATATCTAGCTAATCTAAGGTTTTCTTTTGCATAATGGCAACGTAACGAATCAGATCAAAAACTGATTTTATCCTCTAGGTTTCTTTTTATACTGTTAACAAATGTAAAGCATTTGTTGTCATCCATTATGGTAACTAGGTGCGATACCTCCAATAAAATGTTTTGTCTTTCTTGGTATTTCTGTTAATTATTCACCGGCACCGTCTAGCATTTGATATGTTTGTTATAGCCTTTTATGTTTAATTTTTGAAACTTTCATAAATTATTGATTATATTAAATCGTAAATTTTCTTTAGATGCTAGTATTAACTCAATACTTTTCCTATAAAATTTTAGTTACACACTTTCATTATAAAATGTTCAACAAACTAATTTGATGTGACATACGCCAAATTATCCTCCCGCAAAATGAAAAATATTACCAAAATTTTTCATATCAATACTGGAAATTAAATCACATGCAAACGCCGGATTGTGCTTTTGTCATTGCGTCACTAAACCACTTAAGCTCTTGGTTTTAGAAATTGCAAAATTGGAAAAAATTAAAATAGAGTATCTTTTTACAAAAATTACTGTCAAATAGTTACTTAAATGACATATTAAGCTGAAATTTTGTGGAAATATATAAATAATCAATGTACTACATTTGAATTAATGAATCAGTTCGCATAATTTTTGATCAGCGTAGTAATTGTCAGAGTTGCAATAATTTATATTGAATAAAATTATAAATAATAATAGAAAATAAAAAATTAAAAAATATATTTGTAAATGAAATGCTTGACAAATTCATTGAAATCGATTTAAGTGGAATTACTTTTTATTTTATTTAACTTTTAAACACCAATAAAGTTTTTTTTTAATGTGTCTCTTAAATAGTTCTTTCATAAATGTCACACACTTATATTTTATTTGCCAATAAATCGTTCAGCAAAATGTCCTAGAAAGTTATGTTAAAATCTGTACAATAATTAATTTTTCGTTACTGCATCCAAAATTCATTTTCAAAATTTTAAGTGTGCCTTTAAAAGTTTTAACTAAATTAAAATTGTAATTTATACCAAAAAAAGTTTTAAATAATTTTTAATCAATTTTTCTTAATCTACGAGCGATGTCTGCAAAAAATCTCGGCCTAACAATGAAAGACACTTTTTATTACGGTGAAATATATATATTTAATTTTTCAATTAAGTTTCTTCAACACATTTATTTAAACGAATTTCCAATAATTCAATAATATCATTGAAGTGTGATTCCATAAGGATTCCACAAAATATCAATGCGCACGACTGCAAAATCTTCGCCATTTTCTGTAAAACTTTATTCTGTCAGAATTCTTTTCATGTTTGGTAACAGATAATAATATTAAGATGGAACTAAATCTGTTGAATGCAATTGGTGTTCGAGCAATACGTAAACTATGTAGTTCATTGAAATTTGAAACACTTGTGTGTAAACACGTGGAATATCTTGGTGAAAAATTATGATTTACTACTTTAAAGTAGGGTTTTCTCACAAATGTTTGCATCTAGATGTGTATGTAATGTAAATTGTTTTAGCTTTATGATGAAGAGAAATCGATCGACAAAACACTTTTGAAATTCCTGCCATAATATTTTCTGTTGATGGAACCGTCTTTACCTCCTTTGGTACAATTTCACGGGTTTAAATTCACGCTTTGGTGAAATATGCATTGAAATGCGTTTAGTTTTTAGTTTTTGGTCAATTGTTTGCAAATGCAAATGCAGCCATTTTGTCCAAACCTTTCTCATGCAAAATATTTCCAACTCGTTCTTTGTCTATGACCGCGCATTTATTTCACTTGGTTGATTATCTATCACCATATATATAGGACTGGACTCGAATGATTTGTGGTGTTATAACAGTATTTGAAGAAATTAATCACTGTACGATATTCAAATTTTAACTTTTAAAAACAAATTAATGATACACAATGAATTGGCAAATCGAAATTCCATTAGGCAATTATGTTTTCTATATGCGTTAGGTCGAGAACTATTCAGACTACCTACATATATTATTATGTATATCCATATTTATTGTTTTTTATATACATAATTAATGTACTTGAAAACATATTCAATTTATTTTATGTTCAAATAGGCATAACTAAATGTGAAACTTTATCATTTATATATGTATATATTATACACAGGGTGAACATATATGTTAAAGTATCTTATGATGCATAATATAGAGCATTAATAAATATTTTTATTATCACATTATTTAAAGGCAGAATTCATTTACAATATTTTGAAAAATCTTTGAATGATATTGTCAAACGTATTCTCATTCGATTACCCGAAAAGTAATAATGTTGTTTTTAATTATTGTTTTAACAAAACTATTGTTGTCCAATTTTTGGATTTCTGTCGGAATAATTCACCCAAGTAGTTTTTAAAAGTATTCTATGGAACGTAAATTTGTTGCTCGAATAAGTAAGTGTTGCAGACAAACGAATCAAATTGTGGTCTCTGAAGATGAAAGAATTTTACATAAAAACTTTCCATTCAAATTTATAGATAAAAATTATCACAAAATGGTAGCAGTCTTTTGTCTGTATCAATATGACAACTTAAAATATGTACAATCTTATAACACTTTTTCATACCAAAAACAACCTCAACGATATTTTAACGTATTTTATTTTCCCCAATTCGATAATAAAACAATAAAGTTTACAAATATACTAAAACAAAATAAAATGTTTAGTAAGACTTTAGGCTGACACCAGAAAATACAAGAAAAAAATGTATTTCAATGTATGGAAACCCCGACTCACTTATAACGATCAATGCCGAAACAAAATAGAAAAATGAACCCTATTCTGAACGACCGATACGTTTCTGACAGAAAACAATTGCAGATTGCAATGGCTCAATGAAATTATGCTCCCTATAACCTAACCAAATATGACATATCGTCTTATTTTTAGGATATTATAATGTCATCATGAACAAAGTTACCCCAATACTGAAATAATATAAACGTTCATAATAATATGATTACGAACAAATATTATTAAGTGCCTGGAACGATGCCGAATGTAGAAAAATTTTCTGAAAAGTTTGATTTAATGAATAAATGAATAAATTTTCTGTAAACAAATTTTTTGAAAACTAATGGAAAATCTTCCGGAAAAGTGTATTTATTTTTTAAATAATATTTTAAATTAATTGCGTGAATTGAATTTCATAATTTTTCAATCAAACCGACTGACAATATATTAAATTTTTATAATTTGTTGGAAAAACATTTTCGGAACATTTCCACTACCTTTCAAAAATTGTTTTCCAAGAAGAATAATATAAATTTATAAAATAAGACCGTAGTGTTTTAGGGTCGCAATTCATTTATTTGAAACACTATATTGTATATAGACATATTTGGCGAGTTGCAGTTCATTTTTGGTTTGGGACGTTTATTCATGGGTGCGTATGTTCAGGTCGCCGTCATCGAAACGGAACGGACACATTTGATGTTCTATATATTGTGTAATTTCAGAAATATCATTTTTTATGCCAACAGTATATATAGGGATAATATGTGTGTCCATACCACCCTGTCTATTATTTATATTATCGTAATAAAGAAGGATAAATTTATTCAAAAATATAATATATTTTAAAATAGATATTATTCTAAATGCAATTCATCATAATATCCCTTTCGTATTATTTTTTAATACATTCAATAAATGTAAAACCCTATGCTGTATGCGATGAGGATGATATTTATATAGCAAATATTGATTGATTTTATATTAGATTTCAATATTATAGCGTTTTATAGCCTATCGCAGATTCATTCATATATCGTTTTATGTCTTTTATGATTACAGTTAACATTTTAAGCAACTGTATGTGATATTTATGAAAAGGATATATATATTGTACATATGATTAAATAAAACTATAATATATGCAATATAATTATATAAACAGAAATTTAAATAATTCAATGAATATGAATATGAACAATATATTTTTTTAATAAACTGCAATAACTATAAACAAGTTGTTGAAGAATAAATACAATTTATTATTTTGACATGTTATTAAAATGAAAATAAAAAGGATATAAATTTTCCTTAAACCATATATATTCTTTATGTGTTACATAATAACAATAATAATAATAATAATAATAATAATAATAATAATAATAATAATAATAATAATAATAATAAATAATACTTCAACTTCATATAAATATTATTAAGATTATATATTTAACAAAGATTAATTACATTGAGAGGGCGTATAATAATAATAATAATATGTTATATTTTAATATTTTTGCTTTTAAGACATTTATAATTTGACATATGGACAATTACTGTTTCTTATTATATGTGTACAATATATACAAAGAAATTCCACATAAAATCAAGATTAATATAATAAATATGTGTATAAAAAAAACTGCGAATTGCTATTACATTTTTGTGTACGCATAATTATTTTTATACTTATAGTTTTATTAAATTCGATTAAAGCAGACTAGATTTATTATTGCAACTAAAAAACACATTCAAACATCCATTTTTCGTCGCATTATAATACTTAAAGCACCATCATATTTAGTTTATTTTTGCCAGTGCCATGCAATAATAATAATGATGATACAAATTTCAATTGCAGAAAATTTGATAATATGGAAATTCTGCAATCGAAAGTGACATGTTGTCTGTCAACTTTATATAAATATTTAAATAAAATTAAATGAATAATGTAAATATTTGTGTTAAGCTATTGATGTGTAAAGCAGACTGGTTCAAAATATAACACAGGCACCTAGATGCATATACAATTTCTCGAACAATTACTACCCGTAGACTGCGATTCCATAATTTTTGAAATTTCTCTATTTTTTCACAAATATTGATAAAATTTCATACTCAGGTAGCAAGTCATATTACTCATTACGGCCAAGCTATGGTAAATTACTCTGCAAGTTTTTATGAAATTAAGATTGGTTTTAAGATAAAAGATTAGATAATGGAAAAACTATGACCATGACAATGTGATCATTTCTCATCCAAATGTTGATGAAATTTCGTATGAAATTCCTTGAAAAGAACAATATTCAGAAACGGATAATGTACCTCTGGATAATTTATCATTTCATATCCAATGTTGATTAAAATTTTGTAAGTAGATTGATAATGAGATTATATGAACAATTTCTAAGAAGTTCTTATAAAATGATACTCAGGACTAAGGTTTCAGGATCAAATACTGAAAACGTGGACAATTTGATTATTTCGCATTTATATTTGATTAAAGTTTGTATGTGCTATAGATTGCAAATTTTGTGACACTCGGCATTCACTAATAGTTAAAGTGCTATAGTTTTATTGTGCCAATATCGCATATAGTTTAAAAGTCAATAAAGTGAGGACAATAACAGCTAATGTGATTATATTAATGGGCTGGAAGCACCCATCATTTATTTGCACAAAGATGTGGTCATTCAGAGGTTGTGTGTGTGCATGAATCGAATTATACTTTTTTCAACTCCAAACATGTCGAATTACTAACAAGGGAAACACCACACGGGGTAGGTTCTACTTTTCCTGTTCAATTCTAAGAAAAGTGTGCCAAAGCGTCTTCGAGTGAGGTAGGAAACTTACAATATACATACTGCGACGTTTTAAAAGTCGTGATTTCGATATAGTAGATAAAGAACGCTCCGGGAGGTCAAATGAAAAAGTTCGAATATGAGATGTTGAAAGCCGAGTTTCATATTGTCAAATGCAAAGATGAACTCGATTAATCGTTGATTGTTGGACGCGTACATCAGTTTCCAAATGTTTCGCATTTTTCATTGTAGATTAATGAGTTTTCCATTTTGAATTGATGAAGTCATATTCCCGAGAAAGGCGGTTATAAAACATAATCTTAAGGTTTAATTATAAAATGCAAATAACTTACCTTCGTATGACTTAAGGTTTTCCATTTATATCATTTATAGCCAATCCATTTCATTTATCAACTATTACAGGACCTATTATTAAACTACACCTTATTGGATAGAGAAATTTATTTAACCTTAAATATGATGTGATTGAATGCACATTAATAAATAATTCGGTAAATTAAAAGTTTACTTCCATCATAGCATTACCCAAAGTCATTTTATTAAATATTTTTACTAAATGAACTGCAAAGTATTCAATTTTTCAATAGGTTTAATTTAATATATTATTAGAAATACTCCAATACAATGCAATAAATAATTTCTCAATAAACTATTTGATAAATAAAATAATACACTTAAGATATTTTAAGAATTTAGAAAACAAATCCAATATTAAATACCATAATCGAAGTATTATTTTTAATAGAAGAAATACTTTACACTCACACAGATGAAATTAATAAATTTTTCTAAGACATATTATATGACTTCTTCAGTAGAAAAGAAAATACTGTAAACATGTAAGCATTTTCTTTTATTTAATAACTAAATAAACGTATATTTATGGAATTTTTGAAAAAATATTTTTAATATTTTACTTATTATATTGTTTGAATTGAATATCTTTATATGCTCATCACATATTATTTTGCAATTTATGCATCGCATATATATTATATTGACATAAATAACCCTCTGTCCGAAATGATATTCTAATTTGTGGATTTGATACCGTCATATCTATATTGGCTTCTGATTGATTTATATATTGTGAACAAATTGTCAAATTCTCGGGTTCCGTTTAAGCCAAATTACAACGCATTACAGTGACAGTATAGTTTTTGTTTGTCGCTCGACGATGACGCAAAAAACAAAGAATCAACTTTAAATTTTATTTTAAAATTGATAAAAATGTTATACTTAAAATCTCTTATGATCATAATGGTTTATGCAGAAAACCTAATTGTTGAGAGGCATCAGCATGCAATATGAATTGCAGTTGAAATCACACATTTAGAATATATAAAATTATTTTTATTAAAAATTAATTAATTGTTTACTTTTTTCGAAATCCATTCCAGTTATTTCTCGAACACATTGTATATGAATACCATAAGACAGACTAAAAACCGTATCACTAATACATACTGCAATTCTTAAGTTATATACGATGCAATATGAAAGATTTTTATAATAAAATAAAATAAAATTTTGATATACCAAAATTGATTTCTCGTACAGTGACAGTTATCTTACCGGATTTATATTTTTTGTCACGTGACTAATCATAATAATAAAATTAAATTCAAATAAACCATTCAGCCGTTCAGGATTTGTATTAAATTTTTTAGAGTTAGATGTTTCAAAGCAAAATTTAAGAGTTTCAATGTTAGTCTATTTCTAGAGTGAGGAAAAATTCTGCTAAAGCTACGGAAATGATTAATTCGGCATGGGCATGGGATAATTATCGGTTATTGCTTCAACCGTTAGAAAGTAGTTTACGAAGTTTCGTGATGAAAATTTCATCCATTCAACCCAACTCATAGTCAACAAAAACTTGCGGAAAACGGCTAGGAGTCATTCTAGTAACAATTTCAAATCGATTGCAATGCAATGGAAAAGATCCGAAAAGAAAGAAAATAGAATTTTTTGCATAATCATTGCTGAAGATGAAAATTGGATTCTATTTGATAATCCTAAATGTGGATGGGTTAATCCAGGGGTGAAGCGCATAATAATATTCATGCCAAGAAAGTGTTATTGTGTGTCTGGTTGGATTGGAAGGGAATCATTACTTCGAACTTCTTTAAAATGATCATACTGTCACAGTTGAGCGTTATCAACCTCAAATGAACAAATTGTCTGATGCATTAGATGAAAAAAGATCATTTACTTGCATTTTCAGCCATATTGCTTCATGGCCACACATAGCAAAAACAAACTGGTATGTAATCTTCAATGTGGTCTAGATAATCCTCCCGCATCGGTAATTCACCAGACTTGGGACTACTTTTTTTTTTTTATATCCATGTAGTCTTATTTAATTGTCCTGCGGTTCTTGAAAGTTGAAGATGTCCGTAAATGGCTCGATGACTATTTTGTCTGCATACAACCAAGTTTCTATCGCGAGGAAATCCATCAACTAACCGATAGATGGCAAAGGACCATAGATAATACTGGTGTATATTTTGATTTTAAACGTATGTCACAAGTATGTTTTTAGCCAAAAAATGCTACGTTTCCACTTATACACCTAATCTATTTTGACATACAAATTACAATTACAATGTTTCGCATGGTTTAACTTTAATATATAATCAATTTTAACAATAATTGGTACTATATATACCATATATAATTCTAATACAATTTGTGAGTACTATATATGCACACGTTAAATAAGATCTAAAAACCACTCCATTACATTTTCTACAATTTCAATCATAAATTTATAAATTTTCATTGACAATATACACATAACACATTATATATATAGTTATTTACATATTATAGTGTATGTTGTGCTTTTACTATTTGGTTTATATGTTATAAACAGTGAATCTATCTATCTGTATTTACATATACAATATATATGGAATAGATAGATCCTCCATACATGCGGATATACGATGGTAAATCATCCATCTAATAAATAAAACCAACAAAACCACATTCATTAACTAAAATTTCGAAATATTTATCTTGTTAAGTTAACGAAGTGTATATAATGAAAATGTTTCAAATTTATATAGAATATTTGTAAATATAGTTAGTTAAGTACCGGCGTAGAATCGCGTATTCATCATAGACATACATATATGAAACAATTTTAGGTGCCGACAAGAAATATATTGGTTGAGTGTTGATGGTACTTATTTTTTATATGATTTTATTTCTTTACAATATTTTTATATGTATTCATTGGAAATAGACAAATAATTATTGGATTGTGGTTTTTTTGAAGAAAAATACAAATTTGTTGAAGTCATATGAAGTGAAAAATTTCTATAATAATTTCAAATATGCATTTATCACATGATTGACTACATTATTATATTTGTAATTTCAATAAAGCCACTTGTTCCATTTGATTTATGTGTCAATAATTTATTTATGGTCTATGATCAATTCTTCATATTTTGTATTTATAATATTTATATAAAAAACCTCAACACACAATGAAGTACAAATTATCAAAAATAGATAGAGAGAGTCAGTTCAATAAACGTAAATTATAATTGGCAATAGGTTTCCATTGTAATATGTCTTATTTCGGATATAATATAGTCTATTTTATGTACGCAATTATATAAATTTTAATTATACAATAATTTGAAATTGAAATGAAATTACATAATTTGTATTATAAAAATTGACTGTTTGAACTTCTGACTACGGTCGAGTCATTACCTATTATCCTAATGATAAATTAAAAAAATCCAGATCTTATTGATTTCTATGATCGCTACCCGAAATGCACGTACCATATAAAGTTCCATCACATATTTTAACAACATATACCAATAAAATTGAACAATAAACATATATCCTGATTGGAAATAATTTAAAATATGGGTAACACGAACAATACATATCCACACTACTAATACAATATTTCACTAAAATAACAAAAAATTAAATAGACGATGGACATAAATATCTATAAGCCCCCAATCAATAAAAGCGGTTGAGTGTAACTCTACATCAAACATATGGAAAGCAAATCAAAAACTGAGGCATTTCCGTAGTGAATGTAAGAACGGCAATAACAAACAAAAAAAAAGATTCAGTAGAAAATGGCAGATCACAAGAAATCCAGTTTACAAATACAGCTGATTAACAGAGCAACAATTGAACTGAAAATAAGTGTTAAATAGAATTGCATGGTATTCAACAATATTTATAGATGGAGAACCTTTCGCCCATATGGAAGCAACAAACTACTTCTTATGAAGTGCTACAAAAAGAATAAAACAGTCAAGTATATCGATTCCAGCAATAACCGATGCTTTTGTTGAGCACTGAAGAAGAGGAAATAAAACAGCGACGAACTTCGTGATCAGTTTAAAGCCAGCAGAAATTACGTTCACAATATCGAAAGCATGTAAATTGAAAACAAAAAGCAAATACAGATATAATATGATCGGATGAAATTACGATAATTGTCAAATAAATGTATTACATTATTAATAACCATAATTTACAAGGCAATTCTGCGAATTGGTTATACTTTACTATACCCGGCTCAGTGGAAAGTTTCACAAAGTTCAGTCATACCAAATACCAATTTCCTTTTTTTATATCCTTTTTATGCATTCGAAAGTCCGATGTAGTTTACAAAATTGCACGTAATCATTCGTGATTATTTGACGTCAGTTATTGATAATAAAATGTGATGTAATAACAATAATTTCTGAAAAATTCTTGAAAATTCTCGAGAAAAAAGTGTTTAAATATATGAGAATTCTCGAATTTCGAAAAATTGCATATATAAAAACTCGAGAAAACGTAAACCCAAACAAAAACGCTAACTTATGGATCTCGTAAATAGTACGCAAGTTCAACCAACATTTTACTATCTTAACCAATCAGTATATGATTAAGATCACCCTGTTGATCACATCAACAAATAATTAAACCTCTTATGCAGTACCAAATCAAAAAATGGTATATCCCAATACAATACAATATGACAAAGGTATTAACATACCTAGAATTCATACCACAGACAACAGACAGATGCCTCACATATGCAGGCAATCATCATACTAGGGATTGCCAAAGAAAAAACTTGGACGTCAGACAGAAAAAAAGTTGCAATCGGCAAAATGATATCGATAAGATTAAAATAACAACACAACAAATTGGAAGTAAAAAAAATTAAGGAGATATAACTATAAAGCTATTAAAATTTTAAATAGTACAATTCGTAAAACCGTAAAATCGGCAACCATAAAAACAACAGACACAACAAACTGTAGTTAAATCAAAACTAGTAGAAAAAAGGTAGGCTTCGTAAATGTTTGCACAACAAACGAGATCGCCAACTGACAGCTTCAAATTAAATAGGGCAGTAAAGGAAATCAAGCTACAAGTCCGTAGTTTCATTCCGAGCTAATATCTATGGATTTATTACAGATGTCTGCTGGAATTTTATATGATGAGTGCATCTATGGATTTTTATGTCCTTGGATTATCCGTATATTTCCGATGATAAGTTCTACGGAGTCTCCTTAGAAATATTTCTCGTTGCTATTATTCCACAGAATATCCATAAAATTTATATTCATATTTTTTGTGAGCAGATCCACGAATTTTGACGCTAATATCTTTGAATAGTCCATGTATTTTGGCAAGTAATCCCTTTGAATTGTCCGTATTAACAGAATAAATTTTCTATAACGCTGATGCCAAATCGCACTTTTTCCCCGATAGACCAGAAGTTCTATGAGCACGGAATGAATATTGAATATGGTGCCCGAACGATGGCAAAAATGCATCGATTGTGCATTTTTTTTTGTAATAAACAAGAAAAACAAAAAACCGCAGATAAAATCCATTAAAAGTATTACAAAATTCTTAAGAAATATATAGATTTGAGTTGATAGTTGTTTTAAAAATTATGAAAATAAATTAAAAAGAGTGAGGATTATATCTATAGATAAAACGAAATATACAAAATTTAAACCACTGTCTTGAATAATTGGTGAAATAAATTATGAATACAATACCGCGCGGATATATGTTGGACATATTACTCTGACAATCCAAAGATTTCAAATGATCTAAATAAAATACTATTATATTAAATGGAAAATGTATGGACATTCTTTGGACAAATTCCAATATATTTTTTTCATGGAAAATATATGAATTATTTCCACGAAAATTTTCCTGATTTTGCAAAGTACGGACAAATTGTACTGCTTACGAATAGCAAAAATAATATGTCTTTTGAAGTAGATATCCCGAAACGGTTTTTCAATCTTAACATTTCCTTCGTTCTGCCTGACAGCCATGTACCATATATACGAATCTGATTAAATTGTGTAAATATTTAACAAAAAGCTAAGTTTATTAATTTACTTTAATTTATACGTTGAACATGTGTGTGTGTGTGATTGATTTAAAAAAAAAACCCTCACACAATTTTAATATTCACATTTGAATATCGCATTTATTATTAAATATATCTGTAATTTAATATACAGTGAGTCACAAAAAGATTGGCACTGTTATACATTTAATTAATTTTATAAAATTTGATTATACTTTTTACATAAACAGTTGCAATCAACTTCTTGTGAAATATATTATTTGAAATTAATTAAAACAAGCATATCCATAATATTTCATTTTACTTTACACGCATATTTAATAAATTATTTGCATTGCATTATACATTGGACAATATATGCAATTGTTTTTGTGGATCGGACAAATTATAGTTTATAATGTAATTTATAAGTGCTAAACTCTTACTACTTTTGAGACTCACTATATATAAATGTATTGTGTGTATTATATAAAGCAAGAACTAACATCATATACTAGTAAAACCATCGAAATTTCTAGCCACTTTTATATAAAATATACTCGTTAACATTATATATAAATATGTATACAACTCTCGCAGACCTTCAGATACACAGAGAAGAAATGGATATCGTTTATCAGTTTATTTCACACAATTTAAGTATAAATATGCTTTACGTTCAATTCACGTATATTTTGTATACGTGTTTCAAATTTTTTATTCATATTACTCATACATGGTATATAACATATATAGTTTATCAATACAATATATATACCAGCCCAGCAGTTGTTTGTAGAATATATTGTATAATATAGAAAATTGTGCATACATTTTTCCTTTCATTGGTTTTCGCTTTGCTACAATTATATACACATTCATATTACAATATATTGCGAGTACACATATATTTTATTTATTATATACCCACCCGCAATATATACCATTTATATATGAATGAATAGATATAAAATACATATACACAAAAAATTATGCCAACGCTACATCATCCTTTGCCGTCATCCTTTGTGATCCTTTGTTTTTTTCGTTTTTATTTTGTTTTTATATACATTATCTTCTTAAACACAATAGACTTATAATATGCGGAAGAAGAAAAAAAAAACAAAAACCGTAACACAAGTTTCAATTTATTTTATTTAATAAAACTGTATATATATAAACAACTTATATGAGATAACAGCAACAACATAAGAATAACAATATACCAAAAGATATCAAATACATGAAAAATATCTGTATATTGTACTTATGCTGAGTTTTCTCTGCATATATATATATATATATAGGTAGACTTTATGTGTAACGATACAGTGAATTCGCTATATTAACCAATCCGACGACATTTCAAGGTCAAATGCATACAAGAATTGTAATATTAAAATTTAAAATCTTTAAACATTAAATGTTATTATATGTTTGATCAAAATTTATTGGTCTATAAAGGACATTCAAATAATGTCAAAAGTAAGATGACCCAACGTTAACCGGATGAAAATCTGAGAGTTATTTGATATTTGATGACATTTGATATATAGGGCCTATAAAAGTACCGTTAAACTGATCAAAATCTTATCGATAAAATACCATTAATTAATTTTTCTATAAATTTGGAAAAATCAAAAAGATGAGGTAATGGCCTCTTTTTTTCGAAATGTTTTCCATCAAATTTTGTTCAGCTTTGAACATTGTGATACTGCACAGCTGTTCTCAAAAATTTACCAGCAATATTAATTTTATTTTGCGGTTTGAATTTGATGCGTGGATGCGTGGTACTACCACGCGGAAAGAAATGGGATCGGTGTCCTGGTGGAACGTTTACCAAATGTGAAATGAAATGAAAAAATACTATATAATTCAATGAAATTTGATGAAATGTTAAAAATAGAAAATTTAAGAATAGATAATTTGTGCGATTTCCATTTGCTACATTTAAAGCATATGCTTATAGATTTATATGTCATGTATAACTCAAATCCATATAGTTGCAAAGAGATTTAGTCAGTGACGCGGCGGTAACTATATAGTGTTTATGCTAAATACGATCTTGCGATCTACCCAAATTTTGTATAAGAAATTTTTCGGTATTTTCATTCTGTATATTTAGCAGTTGAATTTTTTTTCATTTATAAACAAACAAATATTTTAGTTCAATAGTATAGTATAGACAATATGTCGATGTACGTATATTGTAAGAATCCACTGTATATATATATAAATAAAGTATAAGTATATTAATATTAATATATAAAACATAAGATGAATAGAAAGTGTGAACGATGCGTGTAAAAATGGACAGGTCACTTTATTATATTTTATTTGATATAATAAATGATGTGCGGAAAATGTTATCCACAAAATTAGATAATATACGATTTTCTTTTTTTCTCAGCTTTTGTGTGTTTTTTTTTTTTTTTTTGTGAAGAACACACCAAAATGAAACTTTTTACAAGTGTGGAATAGAAAATATGGTGTTATCATTATTGTCACATTTTCGAACTATATATACTATGTGAGAAGATATATATATATATATGTCGTAAATATATAGTACTAAAATGTATGATTCTTAAGACATCTATCCCATTTATTATACATTCGAGTTGGTATAATAAATTATTTCACATAGGAACAATTCACCAATTGGTCAGCAATTATATTTCTCTATTTATATTTCATTAATTCGATTACACTGAATATATAGTGTGTAATATCAACATCCTATATTTATTGTATAGTATCAACAGTTTTTTGAATAGAATGTCTTTAATTGATTTTGATCAATTTGAATTGGATTTTAAGTTTAGTATAAACTATATAATTAGGGCGATTAGGAAGTTTCTATAAAACATTATATCTATGTTGGACTTGTTTGCTGGACAACTTGAAGGAAGCTCAACAATTTTGCCATTTCTCATTCGATTTTGATCAAAATTATGGTATATGCAAGTTGAGAATGTGATTATATTGTGAGTTTCTAATGAAATGCTAGAAAAATCATGCCTACGATAGGATTCAAGCATAACTTCCAAGCGCCTAAACACTTTTCACAATTTTTCATTCGATTTTTATTAAATTTGGTTGGTATGTTAAGAATACGAGTATGCGTTTATATTGGGAATTTCTAATGAAATTCTGAAAAATTGATAACAAAAGCAATATTATAGGATTGACTTAAAGAACCGCTGATTATTATTTTGGTCATTTCCTATCCATGATAAATAATAAAAATGTCGTTATTGATTGCGTAGCTATTTATATAATCTGTGCCATATATAATATGTAATATGTATGGAGGACTATGTACAATTGACACGAACTGGGAATGCAATGCCCGACACCACCTTATCTTTCAACCTTTCTAAATGGTTTAGTAGCATTTTATATATTTAAACATTTATACAAATATTTATAACTTATTTTCGCCGAAAAGAAAACTGTACAAAGATATAGAATAAAATATTTAAAAAAAAAACCGATTTAAAATTTGGGTCAACTTTGTATCAATCAAAAATTTAATCGTAATGTACTCAAATCTATATTATTTATTTTTTGATTACTTACCATAATATTGATTGTTATATATTATCATAGCCAATATATTTGATTCGCATTATGGGAAAAGGAACTGTTTTCAGCACATCTCTCTGTATATACATTTATGTGCTGCGATATGTTATATGAAATATGGATTAATTAATTAATTAATTAATTTATATTATTTGTACGAACTACACATACCTATCTTATATATGTAAATGCATATATTTACTATATTATTTTAATTCTGTACATTGTATGTAAATAACAATTATTACCTCTGTTTGTTGTATTGGATTATTGTTAGCAATAACCATTTTAGATTTATATATAGTTAATGTAAATGTTGATAATAAATAGAACAGATTTATATATGTAAAATAATAAATTGACTATATATATTTACATTCATACGGTATACATACATTGCATTTACTTTACATTCTTGCAGGAAATTATATAACTGATTCCACATAAGAGCTAATACAGACGTTCTGCAGGTGATGGTACATACTCATATCAGATTTTAAGTTCACGTCGAAGTGATGATTGTATAAAACTAAAAGATATTAAAATTGAAAACCACTCAAATTTCTAAAATTCATATACACTTTTGCAATAATAAATAATAACAAAAATGATGTACGCATGCAATCAAACAGCTTGCCTAATCACCGGTTGCAAATGCTAAGCGTAGACCTTGAATCACCTAACCTTAATGTCAATAATCAGAAAATCTTATGAAAATTTGCATTCCGGATTTGTGTACTATATAAAATATAACTAAACCAAACACAAACAATATATGGTATACGTTTATACACAAAATGGAAATGATCCAAATGCAAGGAAATTACGGTTACCATATACACATGAATTGACCGAAAGAGAAGGGAAAAATCGAAAAACCATATATGTGTTTTCATTTTCTTTATTCTCTAAATCTGCGTAAAGTATTCGTACGAAGTCCATTTCATTTGATTATTTTTTATATATTGTATTTATTATTATACACATATAAATCTACACATATAAATCTATAAATTACCAATTACAACACCTATTTTGGATGGATATATTTGCGATGAAATTCAAAATTCCTTGCTCTATATTACGTTATTTCTTTATATTTTAATAAATAAATTTTTGCATTAATAATTTTTGAAATAGTTGAATTAAAAAAAATTAACATCCAGCAAATTTTTTTCTTACAATAAAAATACTTATATGGTTTTATGGTTTAAATTTCAAACCAAACCCGGTAAAGTTGATCGTATAGTTACGGCATAAACCCGCTTTTATCAAGAAAAATTATTGCAGTAATTATATAATAAAAATATTTTTATTTGTTTGGCTTGGATATTTTTCAACTTTTGACATTTAATTTTTTATAGAGAGCTTGTATGACACAGGCTCTCTAATTTTTAATTTTGTATTGTGTTGTATTGTCATTGGTCATTGTCAAATTGGAATAAAAATTCAAAATGTCGGTATTCAATTATTCTCAGTCATCATCGTTTTTGAAATTTTAATTATAAAATATAAAAATAGTGTAAATTTTATTATATTTGGTACATAAATTAATTAATAATTAATATTTTGTTATAAAATTATATTGATCTTATAATAATATCCAAATTCAAATCAAGTGAATAGAATTTTATTACAACCGTATCGTGTGCAAAAAATTGTAAGTTGGATCAAAGCAGCGTTTGAGAAAAATGAAGAAATTGTTAAACATATTTTTATCTAAGTTTACACATACACACCTACCTCTTACTACTAAATTTAAAAAAGAAATTAAAAATAATTTAAAATGTTATTATACTTACTGATAGAAAAGTATTTTTTTTTTATATATATTTTATTATAAATATTTTATAATACATGATACAACTAAATTAGCCATTTATATAATGTTATGTGCTAAATGAAGAATTATGGCCTGTTTACAAAGTTTCAAAATGTTGATGCAAAAAACCAAATATTTAATCATATCAAAACAAATAATTGGTATATAGAAACAGTAGTTAATAGGATAATGCATTAAAATAGAATAGAAGAATTTAATAAATGTGAATATTTGATGTTGAGACAAGTTCCTTGACAATTTCCATAAACTGCAATTTTGTCATGTCTCATCTAATTTTAATTTATTCCATTTTTATGTTGTGAATGTGATTAAAAAAAAATAAATTTCGCGATGATCTGAATATTTCACGATATTGCTGAATGGCTTCCCCAGAAATAATACATCCAATCTACTTCGAGAAAGTTTTTGAAAAGTCTGTTCAGACATTTTCTTTGGAAAAATTTAACGAAATATGTACTTTTTTCTATATTAAATGTTATATGTTAATGTTTTTTTTTTTATATTTTTATTAAAGGTACAAAATTAGACGATGCTGTTTGTATATATAGAAGAAAATTATGGTATTGGTGATCGTGACTTATATAGTACCTATCGGATTCAGAAATTGATGCATCAATTGCAAATTCAAAATATTTTTATTGTGAAAATACAACCTATATTCCTATATTTTCAAACTTCTCAAATGAACATTTTACGATGTGAAATACCCATATGAATGAATGTTGGGATATAGTAGCATTTATTGTACGTGATATTGTTGACACAAAACCATATAATTTTGAATATTGTGTTTAATATATATAATAGCATTTGCGGACGCATCAATTAATGTGGCCTATGAACAACATGTAGCACATTGCAAATTGTTAATAAAACAACAATAAATTTACGAAGTATTGTAACAGCTATGGTGGCGAAAAATAAGGAAAAATATGATCTAAAATAAACAGTGAACATGGAATCAAGATTGATGTTTGTCATTACCGGGTATTGCATGATTTGCAATAGATCAAGAAAGAAGTATAATAAAGTATATAGAAGAAATTTTAATATAGAATTAATTCATTTGTGTAGTAAATTAATAATAATAATTTTATTTTTATCTATAGGTAAAAACAACTGCAGTGGAATATTATGAATGGAGTGACGCATTCCACATTACTGGATTTCACATGTACGTATTGATGAATTTAGGAATTTATGAATATTTTAAGTTATGTTTTTTTTCTATATCGTAATTCTATATGTTTTTTTTAATTTATATTTTGTGAATAATTTCCAATTTCTTTTGGACAACTTTTTTTTTAAATATTGTAGAAGATTCCAATGCATATCCAATCGTAGGTTAAGTGATGAATATTCGATAGTTTTTATTTGCATTTCTTGTAGCTCGAATTAACATGTTCAGCTTGGATGCATTTTTTGCATTTAGAACGTGTAGACTATAGACCAGCAATTTAATTTCAATGTTTGAACTATATAGGCACCACCACTAAATAAAATTATTTCAATAGTATATCGCTACAAACTGAACATACATCTACTGCGCTTTTAAAAAGGTCTGATGACATCACAAGTGAAGTGGCACGTGAAATTTGTTCGATTTTGTATTTATTGAATTTATCTAAAGCATTTGATACCGTACCATAGTAACTCAATTGGGTTAAACTAAAAACTTTTTTCGGTTTTTCTGGTAATGTCGGTTTTATTGTTAGCTATCTCTCCAATCGTTCCAAATTTGTTTCATTTGATAGTGGTATTTCTGATTCTAGCGTTATTTGCAATAAGGTACATGGGACGGACAACTTAATTATTTTACTGGGTAGTTTTTGTTTTGCGCACGTTGTGACATAGATATCGTTCTTCGTTGTGTCTTTAATTGTGTCTTTGTTTTTATGTTGTGATGTATTATTTTCCATGGTTTCTTGCCATGATTTCTATTTTAAGATACTAAACAGATTGAATATTTCTTCAATAGCACGCGATTTGTTCATGAACTTCTAATTTACTTGTTCTAACATTTGAAAATTATCTCAACTATTGATATTTATTATTCCTTTGTAAATCTATAAAATGTTGTCAACCTGCAACGTTGATAAGGTCTATGGCAATAACTTATGCAATTCACACTAAACATGACATAATAGAGTTACCATTTGTTCGTTTATTTAACCAAAAAGCAATCATCTATGAAAATATAGTATTGCACGCTATACATAAATGAACATTGGTTCCATACACCGCAACACCATAAGAATAATTTAATTTTTGTTATCTATCGAAACATAATTTCAGACCAATTGGTAAATTATTATACACACATAACGATTAATTTACCAAAATTAATTGATATATAAAATAAATACCAGATTATGACTAAGTCCTCATTCCGCACGACGAGGTGACTTTCATGTTATTATATTTGATATAAACTGTAATATTTAAAAATATATTTACTTATAATTTCCTTTATTTGTTTTCGAATAGCAAAGCGGTTAATCAGTTGAAAATAACAACAATTCAACAAATTTACAGACTCAAACAAAAAAACAACGAACATGTATTTGCTGTTATGAAGAAAATAATATTTAAAGTGTAAATTAAGATTTTATTTTATAAGTTATATTTAATAAGTTTATAGTGCAGTTAATTTAAGTTAAATTAATAAGACACAAGTTAAATTTTTATTAGTTGATATATTGGAAATGCTAAATTTTTTGAGAAAGATAGATATTCTACATAGCGAATGTTGAAAGTAGAAATTGTGCAGTTGCAATTACGCGCGGGACATATATTATGTACTTATATTTTTCCATGGTTAATAGTTTTCAAGTGTTGTGGCCAGGGGCCGCATCGTGTGTAATGCCTCCATTTATAATTTAATGACTGAAATAATCTGCAATATAATTTCATATATTCTGAAGTATTACTAACTAAAATTTTACACATTCGTATTTGATTAGATTGTTATTTCACACGTCATAACTTTGTTAATGCAAAATTACAGCTTGTTGGTGAATTGTTACATACTCACATACGAGAGTAATTTACTAACTGGAATGTAATATTGGTTAGATGTGCACAACAAGGAATGGCACTATTATGACATGGTGGGTTAGCGTATGTCTTCGCACACGTCCAATATGGTACAATCCTAAGTTGAAAAATATTATAATGTTTTCTTTAAATTGATAAACACACACGCATCGTAAGAATAACTCAAATTCAATCGAATATTGTTTGATACACGGGTTGAATATTTGGTTGTTTAATCAATTACAAATTTTTTGACTCTTCGAACGCTGGTATTTGCTATGTACAACGAGTGGATGTGCGTGGATGCGTTTTTTTTAAAGAAAATGTTATTCTATTGTTTCAACTTCAAAATGTCGTGTAAGGGGAGTAGAAGGTCATCTAATTTAATTTACATTAACACTACGTTATGAATAGGGGATGCGTTCCTGAGGCTGAATTTAATAATTTATGATCTGAACGAGCCATCGGGTGTGTGTGTAATGTTGAACGCGTAATATTATTTGTTCGAATTTCATTTTGGTAGTCTTAATGGTGGGTAGGATCTATTGAAAAAAGAAACATACTATTTTTATGAAAATGCTATTAACGTAATGACGAAGTACAATACTTAAAACGATCAATTTTTAATTATATCATGTCATTAAATTAATAATTTACAAATTATTAAAATTATTTATTAAAAAAAAAAAATCAAATAAAAATCAACATTTTCTTTGCACAATTGCATCATTTCATTTATAATTTTTCAGTCATTTAAATATTGGTGTAACCTCTCAGGCATATCCAATGATTTACTTACTCACATCCTGCAAATTATTACATGGAAAGTTAACGTACATATAGCAGAAATTTACCTATTTCATGGTACGGGGTGTTATGGAGAATATCTATAACCTCTTAAAATTTAGAATTATTTTTATATTGTGTCTTTTTAAATATAAGTTATAAATATAAGTAATAAAATTATGTAATAAGTAATTAGTAATTAAGAAAAATAACTAATTTAATATGGTATTTAGTGATTAATTTTATTTTGATCAAACTAATCCAGAAGCTTGTTTTTTTTTATTGAAATAATAAGCGTTCTGGATAGTTGAAACAAAATTTACCAATTATTTCCTCAATAATTTTATTGGTCTTCCCTCCTATGTGTGTAGTCGGACAACCAATAAAAAGATTGAGTTTATAATAGATTCGTGATCACGTATTAACAATTTATTCGTGGATTGAATTCAATTTAGCTTTATATTTTAATTATATATGAGTATTTTTTTAAAATGACATTGTCAAAATGTTATTATTTCTCATATTTTTGAATTTTTAAAATTTTTAAACTGCGGGAATCACTTTGCCATATTATTTAAATATGTTACAATTATAGTATAAATCTAAACTTTTCCCTAAAACCGTTCTGAGTTGTGAATGATCAAGTTTTTATTTTGTTCGATTCAGAAACCACGGGGCTTTTAATACTCTTCAAACACCTTCGTGGAATTTTACAAATAGTAATTTTCAGGCTGAAATTATTGAATTTCAACGGTAGTGTAATCATTTTGAGCTACATTATCTAACTATTTTTATCCATTGTCAATAGGTTTTCCATGTTATGGCCGGGGTCGTGGCACTTATCAATTAGCGTTAATTGAGGCCTGGCACGCGCACGACCCTTGTTCTGGTTGCCAAACGATTATTCATGTGATTGTAGACATTCATGTTCACAGAAAGGAAAATTTGCCCTATATAAATAGGTAAAAAACACAAATTTTAACCTTTGTGAATATTGGTCTACTCTCGCATGTGCAGTAATTTTGTACTCATAACCGGCGAATTATATTACATGGATAATTATATGTTACGTTGTAGTCCCATGTGAGAACCACGTCTGACTGAAGTTCGTACGTATATATATATATCATTATTTTTTGTAATCATGACCATGAATATAGTCGAATCAAATTCTGTATTTAGGATATATATAATCTATAATATATCTATAATCTGTAAAAATATGGAATTCCCTCTAGCATAATTTTTAATTTTTATAAATATATGTGATTAAATGCTCGGGCTCACATATAAAAGTATCTGAGGTTTTCGATAAAACCGTTCTGAGCTGTGAATGATCTCTTTTCTTTTTTTTGTTAGATTCAGGTCCGTGTATAGATTTTAATATGTAGTACGAACCTATTTTCATATGGTGTTGTGTACCTTCATGTACTATCCTGATCTCATTGGTTATCGCTGTCTTTGTAATTCTATAAGTCTTGAATATCAGTCGACTAAGTGTTTGTAAAAATAGGTCTTTGTAAAGTTAATTATGTACCGATTCATTTATTGAATAAGTAAATTTCAAATTATACAATACAATCAGTTTAATTTACAATATATTTATAATTAAAAAGAAAAGCACAAACAAAAATATTAATAAATGTATGTATAAAATCACAAAACGACTTATTATTATCAAAATTTATCACGTACAAAATATATGTGTACAATAACAACAAAAGTCTAATTTATTGTAGAAGAGAAAAGAAAAACTTTGTTATTGTATTATCTTTCAATATGAAATGATTGAAAAATATTTAATGTAGCAAAGACAACAACCACATATTGAGCAACACTTATATGTAAATTCGTGTCGAAATTATTTAAAATAATACATTTTTAACTACTTTTTTTATAATTCGCAAATGCAATAAATCATTTGGTGAATATAGTAACAACTAAAATTTTAAAGTATTTGGTGTAAATTAATAGTTTACATCCATTGTTCTGACCGTATAGGGTATGGGTCGAACTCAAAGCATAAGTAATTAAATACAAGTGGGTACATAATTGCTTATAGCTATTTTTGACTTGAGGTTGAGGAAACTATTTATATAGGAGTACTTAACTTCAAACCATCCGGGGAAGTTTGTTGCTTGTCTAGGAAGTAGATTAGCTGATAGAAATATCACAATTTATTTCCATTCAGGTTGACATACTTCTCTAAAGCATCCATTGCCTCGCTATGGTATGAGTGGGTAGTTGTATTCACATCATACTATAGTGCAAGCAAATAATTGGATGAACACATATGTGATATGTATGAGTGGCTTGACACAGGGAGTGAGTTGCTTGTGTAGGAAATAGATTGGTTGGCAGACATGTATGACTATTTATTTCCTTGCAAATTTGACCCTCTCAAGAAACACATCCAATGCTTGGTGATGGTGAGGTACGGGGTACTCATCATACTACGATGCCAAGCAAAATATTTGGATGAGTGTCGCCACACACGTGCTTACTTGAAAGTACGTGCAAAGCAAATACTTTGTGCTGACTTTCAAAGTACGTGCAAAGCAAATGCTTTGTGCTTACTTTCAAAGTACGTGCAAAGCAAATGCTTTGTGCTTACTTTCAAAGTACGTGCAAAGCAAATGCTTTGTGCTTACTTTCAAAGTACGTGCAAAGCAAATTCTTTGTGCTTACTTGAAAGTACGTGAAGTACGTGCAAAGCAGGACTGCTTTGTGCCTTCTTCGAAGTACGTGCGGTTACAGTCTGGTACAAATTCCGGAATAATTATTAGGAAAAACAATTTTTTATTTCGAAAAATTCTGGATAATATTCTAGCCTGGTTCAAAACCCAAAAATTCGTATGGAAAAAATTATTTTTTCAGAAAAATCATGGATACTATACTCTCCTGGTTCAAAATCCAATAATTTGCACGAAAAAAAATATTTTTTGAGAATAACCATGAATATTATGCTCTCCTGGTTCAAAATCCAATAATTTGCTCGAAAAAAAATATTTTTTGAGAAAAACCATGAATATTATGCTCTTCTGGGTCAAAATCCAATAATTTGGGAAAAAAAAATAATTTTTCAGAAAAATCATGGATATTATGCTCTTCTGGGTCAAAATCCAATAATTTGCTCGAAAAAAAATATTTTTTGAGAAAAACTATGGATATTATGCTATTCTGTTGCAAAATTCGAAAAATTTAATCAAAAAATATGAAAAAAAAACTTTTTTGTAACAGAATAGCATAATATCCCTGGTTTTTCTGAAAAATTATTTTTTTTTGCCCAAATTATTGGATTTTGACCCAGAAGAGCATAATATTCATGGTTTTTCTCAAAAAATATTTTTTTTCGAGCAAATTATTGGATTTTGAACCAGGAGAGCATAATATTCATGGTTATTCTCAAAAAATATTTTTTTTCGTGCAAATTATTGGATTTTGAACCAGGAGAGTATAGTATCCATGATTTTTCTGAAAAAATAATTTTTTCCATACGAATTTTTGGGTTTTGAACCAGGCTAGAATATTATCCAGAATTTTTCGAAATAAAAAATTGTTTTTCCTAATAATTATTCCGGAATTTGTACCAGACTGTAACCGCACGTACTTCGAAGAAGGCACAAAGCAGTCCTGCTTTGCACGTACTTCACGTACTTTCAAGTAAGCACAAAGAATTTGCTTTGCACGTACTTTGAAAGTAAGCACAAAGCATTTGCTTTGCACGTACTTTGAAAGTCAGCACAAAGTATTTGCTTTGCACGTACTTTCAAGTAAGCACGTGTGTGGCGACACTCATCCAAATATTTTGCTTGGCATCGTAGTATGATGAGTACCCCGTACCTCACCATCACCAAGCATTGGATGTGTTTCTTGAGAGGGTCAAATTTGCAAGGAAATAAATAGTCATACATGTCTGCCAACCAATCTATTTCCTACACAAGCAACTCACTCCCTGTGTCAAGCCACTCATACATATCACATATGTGTTCATCCAATTTTTTGCTTGCACTATAGTATGATGTGAATACAACTACCCACTCATACCATAGCGAAGCAATGGATGCTTTAGAGAAGTATGTCAACCTGAATGGAAATAAATTGTGATATTTCTATCAGCTAATCTACTTCCTAGACAAGCAACAAACTTCCCCGGATGGTTTGAAGTTAAGTACTCCTATATAAATAGTTTCCTCAACCTCAAATCAAAAATAGCTATAAGCAATTATATACCCACTTGTATTTAATTACTTATGCTTTGAGTTCGACCCATACCCTATACGGTCAGAACAATGGATGTAAACTATTAATTTACACCAAATACTTTAAAATTTTAGTTGTTACTATATTCACCAAATGATTTATTGCATTTGCGAATTATAAAAAAAGTAGTTAAAAATGTATTATTTTAAATAATTTCGACACGAATTTACATATAAGTGTTGCTCAATATGTGGTTGTTGTCTTTGCTACATTAAATATTTTTAAATCATTTCATATTGAAAGATAATACAATAACAAAGTTTTTCTTTTCTCTTCTACAATA
The DNA here is from genome assembly GCA_910594885.2 of Bibio marci. Classification (NCBI taxonomy): domain Eukaryota; kingdom Metazoa; phylum Arthropoda; class Insecta; order Diptera; family Bibionidae; genus Bibio; species Bibio marci. Next base: position 70,882,518 of record OU343114.1, on the reverse strand, counting down.
AATTAGACTTTTGTTGTTATTGTACACATATATTTTGTTCGTGATAAATTTTGATAATAATAAGTCGTTTTGTGATTTTATACATACATTTATTAATATTTTTGTTTGTGCTTTTCTTTTTAATTATAAATATATTGTAAATTAAACTGATTGTATTGTATAATTTGAAATTTACTTATTCAATAAATGAATCGGTACATAATTAACTTTACAAAGACCTATTTTTACAAACACTTAGTCGACTGATATTCAAGACTTATAGAATTACAAAGACAGCGATAACCAATGAGATCAGGATAGTACATGAAGGTACACAACACCATATGAAAATAGGTTCGTACTACATATTAAAATCTATACACGGACCTGAATCTAACAAAAAAAGAAAAGAGATCATTCACAGCTCAGAACGGTTTTATCGAAAACCTCAGATACTTTTATATGTGAGCCCGAGCATTTAATCACATATATTTATTAAAATTAAAAATTATGCTAGAGGGAATTCCATATTTTTACAGATTATAGATATATTATAGATTATATATATCCTAAATACAGAATTTGATTCGACTATATTCATGGTCATGATTCCAAAAAATAATGATATATATATATACGTACGAACTTCAGTCAGACGTGGTCCTCACATGGGACTACAACGTAACATATAATTATCCATGTAATATAATTCGCCGGTTATGAGTACAAAATTACTGCACATGCGAGAGTAGACCAATATTCACAAAGGTTAAAATTTGTGTTTTTTACCTATTTATATAGGGCAAATTTTCCTTTCTGTGAACATGAATGTCTACAATCACATGAATAATCGTTTGGCAACCAGAACAAGGGTCGTGCGCGTGCCAGGCCGCAATTAACGCTAATTGATAAGTGCCACGACCCCGGCCATAACATGGAAAACCTATTGACAATGGACAAAAATAGTTAGATAATGTAGCTCAAAATGATTACACTACCGTTGAAATTCAATAATTTCAGCCTGAAAATTACTATTTGTAAAATTCCACGAAGGTGTTTGAAGAGTATTAAAAGCTATACACGGACCTACAGAACTGATACATATATATTAAAATAGGGATTCCGTATGAACTTCATTCAGACGTGGTTCTCACATGGGACTACAACGTAACATATAATTATCCATGTAATATAATTCGCCGGTTATGAGTACAAAATTACTGCACATGCGAGAGTAGACCAATATTCACAAAGGTTAAAATTTGTGTTTTTTACCTATTTATATAGGGCAAATTTTCCTTTCTGTGAACATGAATGTCTACAATCACATGAATAATCGTTTGGCAACCAGAACAAGGGTCGTGCGCGTGCCAGGCCTCAATTAACGCTAATTGATAAGTGCCACGACCCCGGCCATAACATGGAAAACCTATTGACAATGGAAAAAAATAGTTAGATAATGTAGCTCCCAATGATTACACTACTGTTGAAATTCAATAATTTCAGCCTGAAAATTACTATTTGTAAAATTCCACGAAGGTGTTTGAAGAGTATTAAAAGCCCCGTGGTTTCTGAATCGAACAAAATAAAAACTTGATCATTCACAACTCAGAACGGTTTTAGGGAAAAGTTTAGATTTATACTATAATTGTAACATATTTAAATAATATGGCAAAGTGATTCCCGCAGTTTAAAAATTTTAAAAATTCAAAAATATGAGAAATAATAACATTTTGACAATGTCATTTTAAAAAAATACTCATATATAATTAAAATATAAAGCTAAATTGAATTCAATCCACGAATAAATTGTTAATACGTGATCACGAATCTATTATAAACTCAATCTTTTTATTGGTTGTCCGACTACACACATAGGAGGGAAGACCAATAAAATTATTGAGGAAATAATTGGTAAATTTTGTTTCAACTATCCAGAACGCTTATTATTTCAATAAAAAAAAACAAGCTTCTGGATTAGTTTGATCAAAATAAAATTAATCACTAAATACCATATTAAATTAGTTATTTTTCTTAATTACTAATTACTTATTACATAATTTTATTACTTATATTTATAACTTATATTTAAAAAGACACAATATAAAAATAATTCTAAATTTTAAGAGGTTATAGATATTCTCCATAACACCCCGTACCATGAAATAGGTAAATTTCTGCTATATGTACGTTAACTTTCCATGTAATAATTTGCAGGATGTGAGTAAGTAAATCATTGGATATGCCTGAGAGGTTACACCAATATTTAAATGACTGAAAAATTATAAATGAAATGATGCAATTGTGCAAAGAAAATGTTGATTTTTATTTGATTTTTTTTTTTTAATAAATAATTTTAATAATTTGTAAATTATTAATTTAATGACATGATATAATTAAAAATTGATCGTTTTAAGTATTGTACTTCGTCATTACGTTAATAGCATTTTCATAAAAATAGTATGTTTCTTTTTTCAATAGATCCTACCCACCATTAAGACTACCAAAATGAAATTCGAACAAATAATATTACGCGTTCAACATTACACACACACCCGATGGCTCGTTCAGATCATAAATTATTAAATTCAGCCTCAGGAACGCATCCCCTATTCATAACGTAGTGTTAATGTAAATTAAATTAGATGACCTTCTACTCCCCTTACACGACATTTTGAAGTTGAAACAATAGAATAACATTTTCTTTAAAAAAAACGCATCCACGCACATCCACTCGTTGTACATAGCAAATACCAGCGTTCGAAGAGTCAAAAAATTTGTAATTGATTAAACAACCAAATATTCAACCCGTGTATCAAACAATATTCGATTGAATTTGAGTTATTCTTACGATGCGTGTGTGTTTATCAATTTAAAGAAAACATTATAATATTTTTCAACTTAGGATTGTACCATATTGGACGTGTGCGAAGACATACGCTAACCCACCATGTCATAATAGTGCCATTCCTTGTTGTGCACATCTAACCAATATTACATTCCAGTTAGTAAATTACTCTCGTATGTGAGTATGTAACAATTCACCAACAAGCTGTAATTTTGCATTAACAAAGTTATGACGTGTGAAATAACAATCTAATCAAATACGAATGTGTAAAATTTTAGTTAGTAATACTTCAGAATATATGAAATTATATTGCAGATTATTTCAGTCATTAAATTATAAATGGAGGCATTACACACGATGCGGCCCCTGGCCACAACACTTGAAAACTATTAACCATGGAAAAATATAAGTACATAATATATGTCCCGCGCGTAATTGCAACTGCACAATTTCTACTTTCAACATTCGCTATGTAGAATATCTATCTTTCTCAAAAAATTTAGCATTTCCAATATATCAACTAATAAAAATTTAACTTGTGTCTTATTAATTTAACTTAAATTAACTGCACTATAAACTTATTAAATATAACTTATAAAATAAAATCTTAATTTACACTTTAAATATTATTTTCTTCATAACAGCAAATACATGTTCGTTGTTTTTTTGTTTGAGTCTGTAAATTTGTTGAATTGTTGTTATTTTCAACTGATTAACCGCTTTGCTATTCGAAAACAAATAAAGGAAATTATAAGTAAATATATTTTTAAATATTACAGTTTATATCAAATATAATAACATGAAAGTCACCTCGTCGTGCGGAATGAGGACTTAGTCATAATCTGGTATTTATTTTATATATCAATTAATTTTGGTAAATTAATCGTTATGTGTGTATAATAATTTACCAATTGGTCTGAAATTATGTTTCGATAGATAACAAAAATTAAATTATTCTTATGGTGTTGCGGTGTATGGAACCAATGTTCATTTATGTATAGCGTGCAATACTATATTTTCATAGATGATTGCTTTTTGGTTAAATAAACGAACAAATGGTAACTCTATTATGTCATGTTTAGTGTGAATTGCATAAGTTATTGCCATAGACCTTATCAACGTTGCAGGTTGACAACATTTTATAGATTTACAAAGGAATAATAAATATCAATAGTTGAGATAATTTTCAAATGTTAGAACAAGTAAATTAGAAGTTCATGAACAAATCGCGTGCTATTGAAGAAATATTCAATCTGTTTAGTATCTTAAAATAGAAATCATGGCAAGAAACCATGGAAAATAATACATCACAACATAAAAACAAAGACACAATTAAAGACACAACGAAGAACGATATCTATGTCACAACGTGCGCAAAACAAAAACTACCCAGTAAAATAATTAAGTTGTCCGTCCCATGTACCTTATTGCAAATAACGCTAGAATCAGAAATACCACTATCAAATGAAACAAATTTGGAACGATTGGAGAGATAGCTAACAATAAAACCGACATTACCAGAAAAACCGAAAAAAGTTTTTAGTTTAACCCAATTGAGTTACTATGGTACGGTATCAAATGCTTTAGATAAATTCAATAAATACAAAATCGAACAAATTTCACGTGCCACTTCACTTGTGATGTCATCAGACCTTTTTAAAAGCGCAGTAGATGTATGTTCAGTTTGTAGCGATATACTATTGAAATAATTTTATTTAGTGGTGGTGCCTATATAGTTCAAACATTGAAATTAAATTGCTGGTCTATAGTCTACACGTTCTAAATGCAAAAAATGCATCCAAGCTGAACATGTTAATTCGAGCTACAAGAAATGCAAATAAAAACTATCGAATATTCATCACTTAACCTACGATTGGATATGCATTGGAATCTTCTACAATATTTAAAAAAAAAGTTGTCCAAAAGAAATTGGAAATTATTCACAAAATATAAATTAAAAAAAACATATAGAATTACGATATAGAAAAAAAACATAACTTAAAATATTCATAAATTCCTAAATTCATCAATACGTACATGTGAAATCCAGTAATGTGGAATGCGTCACTCCATCCATAATATTCCACTGCAGTTGTTTTTACCTATAGATAAAAACAAAATTATTATTATTAATTTACTACACAAATGAATTAATTCTATATTAAAATTTCTTCTATATACTTTATTATACTTCTTTCTTGATCTATTGCAAATCATGCAATACCCGGTAATGACAAACATCAATCTTGATTCCATGTTCACTGTTTATTTTAGATCATATTTTTCCTTATTTTTCGCCACCATAGCTGTTACAATACTTCGTAAATTTATTGTTGTTTTATTAACAATTTGCAATGTGCTACATGTTGTTCATAGGCCACATTAATTGATGCGTCCGCAAATGCTATTATATATATTAAACACAATATTCAAAATTATATGGTTTTGTGTCAACAATATCACGTACAATTTAATGTTACTATATCCCAACATTCATTCATATGGGTATTTCACATCGTAAAATGTTCATTTGAGAAGTTTGAAAATATAGGAATATAGGTTGTATTTTCACAATAAAAATATTTTGAATTTGCAATTGATGCATCAATTTCTGAATCCGATAGGTACTATATAAGTCACGATCACCAATACCATAATTTTCTTCTATATATACAAACAGCATCGTCTAATTTTGTACCTTTAATAAAAATATAAAAAAAAAAACATTAACATATAACATTTAATATAGAAAAAAGTACATATTTCGTTAAATTTTTCCAAAGAAAATGTCTGAACAGACTTTTCAAAAACTTTCTCGAAGTAGATTGGATGTATTATTTCTGGGGAAACCATTCAGCAATATCGTGAAATATTCAGATCATCGCGAAATTTATTATTTTTTAATCACATTCACAACATAAAAATGGAATAAATTAAAATTAGATGAGACATGACAAAATTGCAGTTTATGGAAATTGTCAAGGAACTTGTCTCAACATCAAATATTCACATTTATTAAATTCTTCTATTCTATTTTAATGCATTATCCTATTAACTACTGTTTCTATATACCAATTATTTGTTTTGATATAATTAAATATTTGGTTTTTTGCATCAACATTTTGAAACTTTGTAAACAGGCCATAATTCTTCATTTAGCACATAACATTATATAAATGGCTAATTTAGTTGTATCATGTCTTATAAAATATTTATAATAAAATATATATAAAAAAAAAATACTTTTCTATCAGTAAGTATAATAACATTTTAAATTATTTTTAATTTCTTTTTTAAATTTAGTAGTAAGAGGTAGGTGTGTATGTGTAAACTTAGATAAAAATATGTTTAACAATTTCTTCATTTTTCTCAAACGCTGCTTTGATCCAACTTACAATTTTTTGCACACGATACGGTTGTAATAAAATTCTATTCACTTGATTTGAATTTGGATATTATTATAAGATCAATATAATTTTATAACAAAATATTAATTATTAATTAATTTATGTACCAAATATAATAAAATTTACACTATTTTTATATTTTATAATTAAAATTTCAAAAACGATGATGACTGAGAATAATTGAATACCGACATTTTGAATTTTTATTCCAATTTGACAATGACCAATGACAATACAACACAATACAAAATTAAAAATTAGAGAGCCTGTGTCATACAAGCTCTCTATAAAAAATTAAATGTCAAAAGTTGAAAAATATCCAAGCCAAACAAATAAAAATATTTTTATTATATAATTACTGCAATAATTTTTCTTGATAAAAGCGGGTTTGTGCCGAAACTATACATTCAACTTTACAGGGGTTTGGTTTGAAATTTAAACCATATAAGTTTATTTATTGTAAGCAAAAAATTTGCTGTATGTTAATATTTTTTAATTCCACTATTTCAAAAATTATTAATGCAAAAATTAATTTATTAAAAAAGAAAGAAATAACGTAATATAGAGCAAGGAATTTTGAATTTCACCGCAAATATATCCATTTCTTTACCCAGATAGGTGTTGTAATTGGTAATTTAATTAGATTTATATGCGCATAATAATAAATACATATAATATAAAAATTTATCAAATGAAAAGTACTTCGTACGAAGAATTTACTTTTACAAAATATTTCAAATAACATAATAATATAATTATTTTGCATAATGAAAATGTTACACATTATGTTGCAAAACAGGTCATGAATACGTTTAAAGCATTTGACTGTGTAGTCTCAACCTACCCATATAGGCCATATGCATCAAACATTGCTTCATCAGACTATCATTTGTTCCTGTCGATTCAGCCAACTCTTTCTGTCTAGCGTTTCAGCATTCATACGACTATATCAAAAATTGACTTGATTACTGCGGAACTTCTTCCTTTGAGGAATTTGTTTATTTCACGAAAGAAAGACAAATTTTGCAGCCAACAATGGACAGTACCCGTCCTTAAAATACCATATTTAATGCGTTTATTTAAAATTTATTGATTTTTTAATAAAACAAGTATTCGCTTTGTAGTGCTTGCAAAATAACGATTAGTTCTTCAAAGTTATAAAGTAATGCTATGTCGTGTAGGGGTATAACTAACGAATTATTTCTTTGCTAATATTGTTGAACACATCTAGTTTAATTAAAGCTAAACATACATATTTGCATCATATTTCCTGCAAAGGATACAAAGTACAGGTATACATTTGAAACAGTTAGTTTGAAATATGCATAGTAATACACGAATACACATACATATCGTATATATATGGTAAATGTAAATGTTTTGTTGGCATATTTGCATAACACTTTATGTTTAATGAACAAATACTACACAATATATATAAATGTTTTGTACTATATATGGTCGTATACGTTTTTGCTAAGGAATGCTACTAAATACAAATACCTATACTCGTATATTCATATAATTCTAAGCAGCTTTGTAATTTTCAATTTGTTAGATTATATAATTAATACGTCTGCTGAACACACACATGATGTATATATAAATACAGACATTCTTCCATATACATATTTAGCTATATAACAGATACACTAATTTATATATTTAGTATAACAATACATAGTGTGGATATATAAACATTAAATTTAAACAATTATTATTAGTTAGACTACATATAAAAAAGAATAGAATAAAAACATGAAATTTTTGAAAAAAAATCACTTAAATTTATAAATTTTCACTAATAAAACTGTAACTGTGTAGCCATCAAAAACACATTTCTATGAATGAAAAAATTGTAGAGATGATAACCGAACAATTTTGTTAGCTAAAAATCACCACTGACCACCACCGAATATTTAAAATGACTTAAAATAAATGTTTTTATTCTGCGCGCTATTTCATCTATCAATCAAATAGATTCCAAAAATACTGAGAAACAGAAACAAACAGAAGAAATCTCAATAGTTCATTCAATTTGAATTGGTTATAGTACAAAGTGATAATGGTTCCTTTGGAAAATTGAAAAAACTACTTTAATGTGTTAAAAAAACGTATAAAATCTAAATAGCTACAGTAAAACTGAAGAGTCTGTAATTATGTTGTTAAGGCATAGAAATAAAATCGACAATTAAAAATTAAAATTAAAATCGAAAAATAAAGTTTTGCCAAATCAAAAGCAGAAGTGTTATAAAAAAATCGTGCAAATCATGTATTTTTTTTTTTTTTGTGGAAGTTTGTGGTATGGTACAAAACTTTCAGCACAGGTTGCACCGAGATATAAATGGGAATTCGCATTTAATGAAATATGATTAAATTTTGAAGTTCGCTGATACGAAATATGGTTTTGTTATTATACAACTTTAATTTTACACAAATTATGATTTGTAAAATTAAAATTTAACATTTTTGAAAAAATACAAACGATTTACAATGAGACTGCATTACCGATATGAGCAAGACGGAGTACGACAATGTCTTGCAAAAACTCTCTGTATAGTCTGTATAGATACATCATTTCTTGGATTAAATGAAAAATCGAATTTTTAATAAATTATAACTCTCAAGAGAATACAATAAAACTGAAGAAATTGTACCATTTTAAAATATCTACGAGTTATCCGCCCCGGTTGTTACCACTTCAATAACACTAACGCAGTGAATCAGATGTAATATATGAGCGAACAATTGTATACGACCACCAGCTTCATTCATTCTGACAATTATCATATATATTTTAGATTATAAAATATACACATTAACGTTCATCGTATGCAAATATTATAAACAATTAAAATATTCCAGTGAATACAATGACAAATTACAATAGCTGAAACATTGGTAAAATGACAAGATAAGTGTTTTCCTTGTACTTGTGGTTGGCATCTAGCAAGTGTACAATTGTTTCAAATATATAAATGGGTCTCTTGCCTGATGCATATAACAATTAAGTACAACTCTAGTAACAATTTGTCCGTACTTTGAAAAATGAGGAAAATTTCTTTGGAAAAAATCCACATATTTTCCATGGAAAATATATATTGCGACTTGTCCAAAAATGTCCATAGATTTTTCACTTAATATAATAGTATTTTATTTAGGTCAATTGAAATCTTTGGATCGTCAGGGTAATATGTCCAATATATATCCGCAAAGTATTGTATTCATAATTTATTTCACCAATTATCCAAGACAGTGGTTCAACTTTTGTATATTTCGCTTATCTATAAACATAATTCTCACTCTTTTTAATTTATTTTCATAATTTTTAAAACAACCAGCAACTCAAATCGATATATTTCCTAGGAATTTTGTAAGGCTTTTTATGGATTTTATCCGCGGTTTTTTGTTCTTGTTTATTACAAAAAATATGCATAATCGATGAATTTTTGTCATCGTTCAGCATCTTAATTCCGTGCTCATAAAGCTTCTGGTCTATCGGTAAAAAACTGAATCAAACCGCGATTTGACATCATAGTCAAAAGAAAATTTATTCTGCTAATACGATCAATTCACGGGTATTACTTGCCAACATACATTTTTGACAAAATCCGTGGATCTACTCACAAAAAATATGAATATAAATTCTATGAATATTCTATAACAACTAGAAATAATTCTAAGCAGAATCCGTAGAAATTATCATTGAAAATATACAGATAAAGGACATTTTCTATAAAGATCCATGTACAGGGTTTCACTGATCATATAAAATTCCAGCGGACATCCGTAAGAAATCCATAGATATTTCCGTGGATTGAAACTATGGACTACTACATATAATGCGGATATTTTGCGAACAAACGACGGACAGTGTTACTAGGGAATATATTATTTAATAAATACATATGTTATATTAATATAAATTTCTTAGTGACACGCCGCAAAATGAAGAAACACAATTTAAAAAAGTATCGATGACATTTTTTTTTATGTTGATTTTGACTTTATATTGTATAACACCAAGAAATTTGATCTCTATAAACGGCAATAACGTGTACAAAAGCAAATAAATAAGTTATTAGTGCAAAGCATATTGAAAACATAATTTATGTTAATTTTTTCATTGTACATTTTATAAGAATAAAAATCATACTTTTATTCCAGAGCCATATACTCTTGCATTGCTTTCTCATCCGTTCATTAAGATTAAGATTAATCGATTGTTTCAGTTATTGTTGTACACATCTATATTACGCCAGTATTCTATATATGTTTTGAGTTTTTGGAAACTTGAAAAACTGAATGTTTATTTTAAGGCACACAAATCACTCTTTCTATTATAAAAAAATCAATTATATCAATTAATTTCTGTTTAAGATTGCATAAAATTTAATTATAATCGATAAATGTATGATATATATAAGTAAAATTTCCACATCATGTATGCGATTACATGAGATGAGTGTAATAATAAAATATACTAGGTCGGCATAGTCGTATACACGTCTACAATGTACATTATAGAACATCATATACATATATATTCGCTTTATTATTATATTATTTCAAAGAGGAAAATCATCTAATTGTGATTGACATTTATTATTAATAGGGAAATTTGACCGGAACTTTAAATTATATAATAGCTAATTGATGAGGAGATCCAGTTTGAATATATATATATATAGAGAGGGTTGGTGCACGGAATATATTGTACAATACATAATACGCATATATTTGCATTGGATCGGCAACTAAATGATTGCCCATTTTACTTACAGATATTTACTTTTAGTTGAATTTTAACCATTTGTGATGAAACGGTTGAAAAACGGATAATCAAAACATGAATGTTTGAACTATTTTGATTTTCACTGTGGTACGTTGGTAACGAAACCTTAAAGTGGCGTCAGTATTTCAAATTTTTGGATTGCTAAATTTCGTTCTGATGATTTTTTACACAAAGATGAACAACGTTCAGTTCTCGCATTCAATTGATGTTGATGACGACCAAATCAACAACACAACACATGAGATTGCAGAGAAGCTTATATATAATCCTGACATTTTACCATCAGAGATTACCATTTATTTCGTTTTTTACAAAACTTCTCTTGAATGAAAAGAATTTCAATAATAATATAATGATGTCAAAACACACTCCAGTTCAGATTTTTTATTGATAACAAGCATCAAAAGGAATAGGAATCATATAAGGTTAACAAAAAGATGACAAAATACGAACGATATGTTATGTTGAATTAAGTTATTTCTTTTTAATAACAAACTTTCGGTATGTTTTCACAATATGCAATCACTTTTTTGTCAATCCATTATTTATGTAATTGGCATTAGCTAGAATAATCCAATTTTAATTTTATATCTATATATATATTTTACAATCTAATAAGGCATACACACACACACACATAAAATATTTAAATTACATAAATGCATATGTCAAAAACTTATTGATAATATTATATTTTTTTTAGTATCTAAAAATTATTATATCTTTTGCCCAAAAAATTACCAGAATGACTTTCTAATGAAGAATGCAGCTAAAATGCATTTAGTGACAGTAATTTTGTGCGTCGGTTTAAAATTGGTAAAACTGAAACATTTGAAATACGAGTGTTAATTTAAAATATTAAAATTTCTATTGCTGTAAAAATAAATTAATTGTTTACGTTTTTTCTTACTCCCGGAATTGATATTTTTTTCCGGGAATATGGTGTTTATGTAAATTTTATGTTTTCATAAGGCAACATATTAAAAATTCTAAAATGGAAAAGAATAATATTTATAGTACGTATCGTATATTTTAATCTATAACAAAAATATCTGTTAGCTCTCCTTAATAAATTTTCTCATTTTAGACAAACATTCAATTATTAAAAGTTAAGAAATATTGAAACTCGATATTGTCATCTGTTCTTGTTCCTGAAAAATTTCAATATAGCTGGTATATGTACAACGTTTTTCAAGTTTACTGTCAAAATCACTGAATCACGTAATGACACTAATATCTGAGATATTAGTAATTACATTTGTGAAGAATTGGTGGAATATTAAAGTATCCAAATTTTCTAATGTGCCCTCTAGTTTGTTGGGCAAGTATCAACCTCGAAAAGTATATTTCTTTATTTTGAATTTGTAAAGGATTTCAAAAACTAAATATTGCGGGCGCCACAAACTCATAACAGAGAATTATAAAATGAAAATCAAGTTTTTTCTCGTAGAGGTTGGGAGAGTTAGTGTTTTGCCGGAGCGGTAGTGTGATAATATTATTCAAATTGAAAAAGTTAGTGAAGCATTTATTCATTGCAGACTTTGTTGATTCATTTGTTTGAGATTAACAAAAAAAATGTAGCAAAATGCAGGATGATATATTCGTTTAATCAAAGGAATGCGCTATGTAATGAAAAAATTTAATTGTCTGCAAGTCGATAATCACGAATTTATTGAATTGAATAACAAAAATGCGAAACAAGAATCTGAATTGTAGTATTAAAGCACAGAAGACTTTGGACAAAGATTACTATATAAAAGAAAGCTGATTCGAGAACATCTTAATTTAATAAATACACAAACACGTCTAAACAAGTAATTAACGATTCGCGATTAGCCTAAAAAACTATATACATAAGAGTATAAACCCGAAAATTCAATACATAATTTATCTGTAAAAAAATTAATATATTTCCCATTTCAACAATTTACGCACAACTTGTTTTGCATCGCTAACTCATAAAATTTGAAATTTTTGCAATGCTTCCTAAACGTTGAAAGGGCCATATGGATGGATGTTGATGTTTATATACTTAATTTACCATTAATTACAAATAATTGGTTATATAATAGGGTCTCTTATTATTTCAATTATCACTTTTTTATGATGTTATGAGTGACTTAGGCAAAACTAAATTACAATCCCTTTATATTTATATTTGTTGAATTCTATTGAATTATATAGCAATATTTAAAATCAATAAATGTAATTGTGTATAAATACTAAAATTTTACTATTAAAATTTGATCGACAATCATATTGTTCATCCATAAGAAAATTTGCTTAGATCCTATTGTAATCTAATACCGATATTGTGATCGCATTCATAGTTTCCTTTTTTCAAGTAATACATAAGAAATTTATATTTCAAGTGAATTTTAATGCGATTATTCTTAATAGAGCCGTATCTGAGTCCATTTAATTAATTTTTCTACGAAACAAATTAGAGATATAGATAAACGAAAAACAGTCGTGAATAGGAACAGGATATTCTGGTCTGCGGGACCCTTTTTTTTTAGTCACACAGTCAAATTTTTTAATTTCAAATGTGTAAAATTTTTATTTTGGAATCTAAAACAAAAATATGACCCACAAAAACGAATTGAATATATTAATCGTTGGTTAAACAAAATGTTGGAACATTTTAAATGAAGTTGTCACTGATTATAAGAAACGACTAAATCAACGTTATATAAACGCTATCTATATATATGTTATTTACTTCCTCGCCTAACAAGCTGAACAATCATTTATCTAATAATATACAACAATAATCGTTAGATTACCATATAATAATATTTTCTCTATATAATTATTATTATGTTATGCCATTCATTAATTTCAAACTTTATGTGCATTTTCTCTTGTTCCAAATATGTACAACGAATACATATACACACCCAGTCCACAGCATTCATCCATATAACAACATCTAAATATTATAATATAATAAATGTAACATAACTACATTTACATTAAATTTTATACAATAGAAATATGAATAATATTTGAAAATTACAAGACTATTTATAGTACAGAGTGTAATGAAATATATCAGCCAATGAACCAATGACCAAATATATGGTAATCGATGAATTTCAAGTTGAATATTATACGGAATATAATGTTTTTGATACACAAGATATTGTTTTCATATTCTTATCTGTGCTTAAGTAACAACATTTGCTATAAAAATTATTAATTATTGACTTCCAGAATTCTTTGACTGGTCTATACACACTAAACTCTGTGTAATATCTATTTATAATAATAAAAGTTTTTCCATCATTATTCATTGTCATTGTATGTAAATGTTTGATAACCTCTGCCTGCATGTAATCTATATAATGTAGTTATAAAATGGTATATATATATGCTCAGTGTATACCTAGAAAGTTATGAATTTCAAATTACAACATATTGTGTTAAATTTAAATTAAATTAATGAATGAGAATGGATTTTAGCCATGTTCGAAAAATGTTTTGTAATATATTAATTGTACGTGGTTACACAAAAACTTGTGGAAAAATGTAGTGTTTTTTCTATATTATATAGAACATTTCAGTTGCATGTAACGATTTAATAAATTGATTTTCGGGTAAACATACAACAATAATAGTAGTAGTAGATGGTATGTAATATCAGTAATATATATCAAACCGACAATTTGTATTAAAATGCTCATAAAAAAATCTATCAATTTTCTGATAACATTCAAATAGAATACCATATATAGTTTATATACTAAAAGAAAATCTACAGATAATACCAACACCAATGAAAAATTTGATAAATTCTACTCTGGAAATCAAGTAATTTGTTATTTAACATTTAGTATTTAGACACAAATTCTAATTCAACTATATATATCGTTACATACATTTCATACATATATCGTATATTATTATTATTATTATAACATATAAAACAATTTAGTCGGTCACATATGTTAAGTTCCTCACTCATCCCAAAATGAAACAGACTTTACATAATTGAAAATAGTTAATTTTAGTTCTATGGTTTGTTTGTATATAAATGTGTTAAATATCTATGTGTAGTGAATATATTACACCCTCCGTGGTCCGAAAAATAACCAAAATAACTTTCTATTATATGGATTTGGTAATGTAATCTATTGTCGGCTGATTAATTTATTTTTCTTGACCAGACCGCAAATTGTTTTATAACATTTTCTAGAGTGTAAGCAAAAAATAAACCCACACAGTATCGCTTTATTGTGCATCGATCGAAAAAATCCTTAAAAAAAATAGTATCGCTTTAAAATTGATGAAATTGTTGCCGGAAACGCTTAAAACACAAGTTTTTGAGTATAGCATAGGTGCAGCAAAAATGTGGATGATAATGAACATCATCTACACAATGATTACTGAAGAAAACATTCAAAAAAGTGAATTATTTCATGAAAGTTAGCAAGAAATAATGGAAGAGACATTTATGTGGGGAAATTAAACTTTTGTTGAACCCAAAAATACCACAATTTATAAGATTTTATCTGAAAATATTGGTCTACGAATGTCGAAAGATTTCAGTTCAAAGTTTGTACCACATTAATTGAGTGATGACCAAAAATTGCACCGAAATAATGATTCCAAAGACATAATCAATAATGCTGGAAAACTATTTCAAGTGGTGGTAAAATATTGTGTTTTCAATATACAAACTAAAAGCAAAGAGTTTATTTAAGTTAAGATTCTAAAGGTAGGTATTATCAACAATGAATGCATTGTATTATATTGAGGTGTATTAAAGTTTTGCTAAGTATCCACATTCGTCGTGTTCGTCCTGTATATGAGTAACCGCAAGCGATTATATTGCACGATAATGCACCTCATCATTTAATGATTATCACTTCATTTTATTTAATAAAAATCGAATTTACATACTTCGATATTCGCCTTATACAATATATTTGACTATTTTATAATCCCTAAACATCATTTGACGATTGACGATGGAAAACGATTTGCATCAGTTTTTGTAGGCATTGAACCCTCAGCAATACTCAAATATATTTCAATCAGTCACATATAAGAAATTCATGTGTTACACTTATTAAACGTGAAAATCAATGTAGATTATTTAGTATTTTCTTTAACAATAAATTAATTTATTAATTTTACCACAATCCACAGCCGGCTATTTTTCAGACACATTGTGTGTATGCAATATTTAATATAATAATATAGGATAGGTATTTTTTTCTTACCTTTAGAAACGTTAATCTAGTTGTGTCATAATAAATAACTAAATTAAACGTATATAGAAATAAGAGACATAGGCACCACACCGCATTGTTTACAAAACTGGTATTTTAATATTAAATTTCAAATGAAAATTGCATTAATTTACTAAATGCTACAAATGTAAATTTATGTGTATACGAATTTTAATATTGGAATAAATATTAATTAAATTTTTGAAATAATAATATTTTGTACTAAATGAAAACATGAGTTTTTTGTGTTAATTCTACTTCTTTACCGAAGGCAACAATATTTATTAGATATTTTCGGTTACATAAGACTCCCAGAAATTGTAATATTAATAAAGATACACCTTTTCAACAACAACTTCAATCATTATCAACAGAATCAAGTAACTCGGCAATAACGCAGCAACAACTACAACAAGTAGCAGCAATAGATTTTAATAAAACAATAAAGTGATATTTATGTTGTAAAGGGATATTTGACTGACGTAAACAATTCTGAATTATTAGATTCAAGCTATCGTACCATTAAACGTGATACTAATACACGAAAATTCCAGTTGCTTACTAATGATTGTCATTTCAATTGCTTCTAAGTATTCGGCTAGTTGGGTTATCATAACAAATATAAATACTATTTTGAAATATTTATGCTTTGGCGTTGGACATAATGATGGACGCACTTATATTGTATATACGTCTAAATCCCATGAGTTGTATTTATGAATATTTGCTGAATAAAACGAATGAACGCACAATTATTATGTGTTGATGAAGATGAAATTTATTAATATATTTAATATTTAACTTTGTACTAATTAAGTACAGATAATAATATTTTGATTTCGCAAAATATCACTGCCATTATATTTGGTCAAAGTGAATGCTTTATCTGAACTACGCTATAATAGCCATGGTTACAATAGAATGGTAATAGAAGATGTTGATGCTTTGGTTTTTATTAATGAAACATACTTTTAAAAATTTTTGTGGTTTTGTCCTACTTTATTGTAAATGGAATACACAATTCTATACTGTTTATTATTTTATTACTGTTTATAATAAGTAATTGAATTTATGTAGAAACTTTAAACAAAATAGCTTAACACAATTCTCAATAGAATGGCTTCACTACACACTTACGCAATGTGAGTGTGTGCATGCCAAAATAAAATAATGCTAAATTAGATTACACAAAATTGGTGTACTTTTACTAGAGTAGCACCCATAAGATATTGGCATATTAATGTTATTAATTAAATAAATTATTCGATGGAAATCTTTTTCCATTGTCAGTAATTTTTTCATGGCAATACCAAGAAAAAATTGAACTTTTTATATCAGAAATTTAATTTGATTCTACAAAAAATTTATGTTATATCACATTTAAATCAAAGAAGACAAAAAAATGTTAAGTAGCAATTTCAGATAATACACAAATGCAAAGAATTCAAACCAAATTGCTACATATATGGGATTTAATATACTTGCCGACATCTACCATTCTCTCATACTAACTTTACTAACAACTTGCCATACTTTAGCAATGTACTACAAAAAAAAAATATTACTAAAATCATAAATACAT
The DNA here is from genome assembly GCA_910594885.2 of Bibio marci. Lineage (NCBI taxonomy): Eukaryota > Metazoa > Arthropoda > Insecta > Diptera > Bibionidae > Bibio > Bibio marci. The sequence continues at coordinate 70,864,670 of OU343114.1, read as the reverse complement.
AAATTATTTATTCTCATTTCGTAATAAATTTAATTTGCACAAATTATATTAATAAAAAACAAATATTCATATAATCAATAAATGACTCAATGGTGGCTCAGAGGGTGTAAATGTGTACTTAACATAATAATGAGGATCATTTCTATTAGATAATTATGATGGTTTTGATGCGTAGCATTTTTTATGTTATTTAGTTTTACAATAGTATTGGTAAGTTGTTGAAAATTAAATTTAATACATTGAATATAAAATAGAATAAATATACACGTATAAATTATTCGTCTAAATTGTAATTTTAAGTTAATTTTAGTTTTCTTATTACAGTAATAATAATAATAATAAATAATTTTTAAATACACGAACAAATTATAATTAATAATATACAAAAAAATAAATAATATTTTTTTATAAATACAATAAATTAATATCAAACTCACCAGTGCCACTACAACAAGCCACACATTATCACCTCAGCTCAGCACAATGACCTTTATTTAATTAAAACGAACCAGTAAATGAAAATATATATTCTAAAATCTAATAATTAAACTCTAACCGAACACTGATACATTATTGAATCAAAAAAAATACGTACACACAAAACATTTCCAAAAATTTTATAATTTACACTTTACATTTCTTTTTTTATTCATTTATCAATAATAAAATTAAAATAAATTTATATTTAATTTAATTTATATTTTTTTCCATTAAAATTAAAGTAAAAGTATTGAACAAACACGCAACGCGGTTACACGACGATTGTTTATAGAAATCAAAATTATAATTTTATATTTTAAATAACAATAACAAAACAATTGAATTAAAGTGGTGAGGAGAATGGATGCGACGGAGTGCCAGAGAATAGAAAAATTAATTAACATAACTTGTTTTTTTGCGTAGGCACGCAATTTTTATGCTTTTATGTATTGTTTTATATTATATTTATATAATTCTTGTTTTTACCGTTTTTACCGTTTTTACTAAACAATAGGACAAATGAAAAATTTAATATTTGTTGTTATTGTTATACCAAAATGTGACGAATTTTTATTAATTAAATAATATTGTTAAGACAACAATAAATACAGGGTCGTACTTTTAATTTGAACACGTACGAAGGAAATCAAATTTAAAAATGTGTTTACATTTATTTATAAAATTAATTTTATTATTATTAAAATGATATTTTAATATAATTAAATGATCTGATTGTGAGTGCGATACACTTTTCATATATACAGAGTGCGCGTCTATGTAAAATCATCATTTTGCTATTTTAGTTACAAAAAAATGGTAAAACCAATAAATGATTGTTTATTATTCGTAAATATTAAACCATTTTGAACGAAGAATTTATGTTAATTTTCATTCAGCAAAGAAAACTGATCTATATGGGACAGTGTATGCAGCTCAAACATTATAAACTGGAGATATTAGTTGTTTTCCTTTCGGGAATTGCCAAGTACTTATAAGTAAATTGGTTTGAGTAAATGATGATTTTTCTACTTCTAACAATTTGCATTTTTTCTTTTGATCCCATGCACAAGTAGTTATGAGTAACAAATTGCATTGGGGAAGGAATATAAATTTTTGGCATATTGATGTTGTTTTATATTTATTTTAAATTTAATTTAATTTAAGTTAATAAAATTACTTTGTAAAAAAATATTAATCACTTTTAGCACTATTTTTAGCACAGGTTTGTATCACCGCTAAATAAGTACTTGTAAGTAGTACTTGGCGATTACCAAAGGTAAACAACTACAGAAAACAGTAGTGTAGAAACTACAAATTGCAAAGTAAATGATGTTAAAAAATAAATTGATTTATGTTCAAAAATTAATTCCTTGCCACATTTTTTTTTTTTTTGTTAAATAACATTTGTTTTGTAATTTTTTATATTTTAGTTTATATTATTGAGCGCATATATTAATTTAATACATTGCAATGTAAAATTGGCTTTATGGTTGTGCGATGCATTTTAAAAACTTAATAATTATTACGAATCAATGATAAAATGCTCAAAATTTAGTTTAAAAATTACAATTACAATTTAAATTATTAAAATTAATTTCAAACTATTCAACTAAAAAAACCACTTATCGAGTTGTTTCTTGAATTTTATTTTTCAAAAAATCAAACAAAAAAAAAAAAACAAAAAAAAGTGTTACAAGTAATTGTTTTTTTTTTTTTTTTTTTTACGCTTGCTTATACAAAGAACAGGCTTAGGCGGTACATGTACATTTATTTTTATAACAATTTATTTAATTTTAAATAATAATTTTAATTATGATAAATATATGTTTTGATTTATTATTTTAATTGTGTATATCGTAAATATGTAATTAAAATTGTTTAAAAAGTATTTATTATTTTATTTAGAGTAATTTAATTTTAATTTTTTATATTCTTCTTTTTTCTTTATGTCTTAAAAATAATAAAATTTTTACAATTTAAAATAGCAATTTATTTATTTTTTTATATATATATTTATATTTATATAATTAATAGGTAATAATAATTATTAATAATAATAATAAAATAATAAAATTAAAATAAAAATAATTATTGTTAGAAATAAAAATAATAATTTTTAATGATGTTTGTGGTGTGTGTGTGTGTGTGTGTGTGTTTTGTTTTTGTGTAATTAAAATATTGTATATTATGAATTAAATAAAAAAAGAAAATAAAAAAGCAGGCGAATGATAATTTTGTAAAAAAAAATGAAAATAAAATATCACGTGTATTTTTGTGTTTTATAAATGTAATTAAAAAAAATATTATTTATTTAAATAAATTTAAGAAAAACAATAGAAAAAAAAAAAAAAAAAAAATGTATGTTTTTCTTTGTGTATTAAAAAAATTAAATTTAATTTAAAAAAAAGAAAAATTAATTTATAATTTTTATAAAATAAAAAATTAATTAAAAAGCAATGATTTTCTTTATTATTAAAATCATGTTTTGTTTGTTTTTTTTTATTTATTTATTTAATTAAAATAAATTAATTAATTTCGTATTTAAAATATCGAATATTTATTTTTTATTGTATTATTTTTAATAAACTTTTTTTTTTTTTTTTATGTTTTATTTATTTCTTTTTTAGTTTTTTTTTTCCTTTTCTATTTTCTTTTTTTTTTTTGTTTTTTTTTTTATTTTATTTTTTATTATATCACATAATTAAAATAATTATTTTATTTATATATTGAAATTAAAATGTTAAAAAAAAAAAAAATTAAAATCAAATAAAAAACATTGTTTTGTTGTGATGTCATGAAAGGTTTTTTTTCTATTTAGATTTAAATTATTATTTATATTATTTAATTTATTTTTTATTTTTTATTTTTTTTTTTTCTTAAATAAAAAGAACACAATATTTTTCGTATTAAAAATGTAATTTCGTTAATTAAAATAAAAAAAAAGAAGTTAAAATGTGATATTTTTGTAAAATAATATATAGTTTAATTTTTATTTCTTTTCTAGTGTATTTAAATAATATATATCTCATTAAAAATTATTAATATTACAACTAAAAAAAAAAAAAAAAAAAAAAATTAAATAAACAATAAAAAAAAAAATTAAATTAAAAACTAAATATTTATACATTTAATATATAATTTTAATTTTAATTTTTTATTATACGCCATTTTTTTTTTGTTTTTTTTTTGTTTTTTATTTTGTTTTTTCTTTTTAAATTTGAGAGTATCATTTTTATTTATTTATTTATTTATTTATTTAAACCAGCAAAATATTTAACATAAACATTATTATAATTTTAAAATGTAGAATAATTATATTAAAAAAAAAAAAATTAAATTAAAAAAAAAAAAATTAAAATAAAAAAAAAAAAAATCAATTTAATTTTATTTTTATTTTTAAAACACTGGACGCGCGCGAGCACGTAACGCAAAAACATATAAATTTAAAATTATATAAAATTTTTGATTATTTACAAATTATATAATAATTAATTAACAAATGATGCGGCGAGTTAAATTATGTCTATACAGGCGAGAGGGTTGGGATGTGGTGAAGATATTTTATTATCTTAATATTCGATTATTTTCGTAAGCACTTGAATATTTTTATTTAAATAATTTTTTTGAAGTCAAACATGTGTCACATTTTTTATGGAGTAATGGGTATGATACATTATACATTAACAACAGATTTTCTGTAGTAGAGAATATTCAAAATCTTTTTATAACCGAATTAATATTGATTTTAAAAGTTTTTCTATAATACGATGCGAATACAATGTGATTTTTATGAGAAAACATGTTTTAACATGATTAAGTGTAAAAATGATTATGATCCGGGGTTTTTGTAAATTAAATTGATTTTGATATAATCATTAAGTGAAAATAAAAAGAATCGTACATCCGCGTTTGAACGTTGATGTCAGATAGCTGGGAAAAGTATAGATATATGGGGCATCCGCCACGATTAATTCTGTATCGCTACCATTCACTTTGTATTTGTCGTTATTTTCCTCCTTCCAACAAATATAAAAACACCATTGGAAGAAAGTTATTAAGAAGAAATAGATGAAATTAATAAATATTATGAAGTCCTTAATAAATCGTTATTTGAGTTTGTATTTAAGCACTTACTCGATTTTGATTTGCTCAATGGATATATTTAAAAAAAAATTAACCAATTCCAATTTTAACAAAATTATGTGTGTGACGAAGAGTCCGCCGCGAGTTACTTATAATTTACGTTTTTTTAAATTCTGTGTCGTTCAATGTGCAAACTTTAAAGAAGAAGCTACACCGACTTTTGGTGACCAAAAATGAATCGCATTTTTTCAACAACTGTCTTATAATGTATCCGATGGTTTGTGTTTTGCTTATTTTTGTTTCGCTGTGCTGCAAATCACAAGCCACTTTAAAACAAATTTACTATTACTTCTCATTCGAAGTGCTTACACTACAACGTAATTAATTTTTTATTTAACTTCGACACCTTTACGTTTGAATCAATAAAAAAAAAAAAAGAAAAAAATTAATTATGACGACGACATGTTTGACATTTCATGAAACCAATTTTTTCTATGAATAAAATTTTTGAACTCGCTACACTTCTCTTTCCGTTCACATAAATATAAAATTAATAAATTTTCTATATACAAATTATTTTCGATGATTTTCAAATTAATATTTAAACTTAAAAATTGATTACAGAAAATTTTGTTCTAATTATTATTATTCTTATTATTATTATTATTATTATCAAAATATTGTGTTATATTGAAGAAGAAAAGTAATATTATTATTATTATTATTATTAAAGCAAGAAATAAAAAAGCTTAAATTATGATGAAAACAACGCCGAATGCCGATGATGTTGAACACCAACAATGCACGATACGATGATGATGATGATGATGATGATGAAATTCTTTAAAGTTGTATATAGTATTTTATTTATAAAATGTGGTGGTTTGTAAATGTGGTGTAGTATGTTTTTGAATAATCTTATTATATATTTTTATGTATAAATCATCTGGAGAATATAATTTTTACCAGAATCCAATGGTATAGTTTCTGGTGAAATGACCCATACGACGTTGACGTCCCGCTAAAAAGAAAAATGAATAGGAAAGAAAACAGAAAAAAAAACTTATATTATTATATTTATTTAATTTTTATGCAAAATTTAATGATTTTATGTGCTACTGTTCAACTACGTGGGTGCGATGACCGCACACTTTTTTTTTTTAATTTTTAGCCAGAAATGATTTTATAAATTTGATGAATGAATATTTTCATATATTATATCAACATTAATTTAGCATGTAATGTGTGGGTGGGTGTGAGTGTAAATTTTAGATGTGAATAATGTGTTTTTTGTTCTATTGCAAATTATGTGTAAAATTATTATTTAATTATTTAATAAAAACAAAAGCTAAATATAGTATTTTATTAAGAAATATACACCGCCACCTCTTTTTATTCTATAATCTACTATTTGGCTTTATTGTTTTGGCAGTAGTGTGTTGCTATGATTTCTAAAAAACTGTTCACCCACTAAATTCAAATTAATTTTTACAAATTTTCAAATTTTTTAAAGAAAAATTGATTAAAATATGTACAATTTTTTTGGCGTAGTTGTTAGAAGGCAACACGAACTGCTAAAAGAATAAAAGGCAAATATCTATTTGCACGTACTATTTTGATTGTAATTTATTAATTATTTTATAAATATGTTTAAGGTTAGTGTTTTTTTTTCGTTTTGCCTTGTACTACTACTACTACATATGCAGAAAAGCACCAATAAAATGAAAATATAGAATTTTAATGCATCGGTCGCCTCAATATCATAATAACAATAATAGAGAAATGTTATGGAATAAGAAAAAATCATTTCAGTTTATTATTTTTCGAACCGATTGATTGTACCCCTCAACTGAAATGCATTGATGCCGCTTTCTCAACCGTCATTTGTAATTTATTTTTATCAAATTATAGTTGTTTTAATTTGGTAAGCTACCAAACTAATTTGACGCAGTGATTTGGTACAAATCAAATGTATAGTAATAGTATGCTACTATTTGTGTTGGTCACTGATACGATTGATAAGTCAAATTCAGTGGTGGTTCCTGAGAAATATTTGCATGATCTTGTTCCAAATATATTATTCTTACAGTCACTACTAATACTACATACATTGTAAAATATTAGCTCGGAGACCAATGGAAAATTTTCAGGAAAATCGCTTTTCATGAATTATTTCTAATTACGATCCATTGTTTTAACGAATTTCCAATTTTTATTACATAATTTCAAAATCTAATCAATTTCCAATCTTTCATAGAAGACATTTTTAAAATTGTTTCACACATCCAGAAAATACCGTCGATTGATGTCATTGAAATTTTGTATGAAATAATAATATTGTACAAATTTTTTGAACCATTTTTTATATTTGAAATACAGTACCATTATTTTAATTTTAATTTCTCTAACATCGGATGGAAAATCGACGGTATTTTCTGAATGAGTGAAGCAATTTTAAAAAGTTCTTCCATGAAAGATTGGAAATTAATTAGATTGGAAATTGATTAGATTTTGAAATTATGTAATAAAAATTGGAAATCCGTTAAAACTATAGCTCGTAATTCGGAAATTTGTTAACTCATGAAAAGCGATTTTCCCGAAAATTTTCCATTGGCCTCCGAGCTAATATTTTACAATTTATTAGATTTTTTTTTTAGTAGTAACTTTAAGAATAATATATTTGGAACAAGCTCATGCAAATATTTCTCAGGAATGGCCACCGGTCAAATTTAAAACTGATAATAGTAAATTTTTGGCACAGACGGTGTGAAATCATATCAAATTAATTGGTTAAAACTAATTTGGTATGATGATGTGAAAACGGTATGAATCGCCTGTGCCGCACCTCAAAAAGTATTTCAAACGTTTCGGTAGCATTTTTTGCCAATTTTTAATGTTATGGCATTACACCATTTGTTGAAAATCCGTAAAAACGCTGAACCACACTGAACTTGCCACTGCACGATGGTGTAGCAAAAACAATAAATATTGTAAACATACCGATGATGCTAGTAAAATACAACATTCAAAACTATAGGTAACAGTAATAGAAAAAAGGTGTTGTAGAATATGGCTAAAATTTTATAATCAGTTTTATGAAGAAAATATGGCAATGCCCGTCGTTTAATGTATTTTTTATAGCATCTAATGAAATCCTTTCCGCACAGATTTATAAATTTTATTATTCATATTATTCTATATTAATTATCGCATATAAAATAATATTACAAGGCAAAGTGAACACAAAACCATCACCATTATTACACTCAATATGACATTTATTGTGATCTATTTGTTTTTCGGTTTAATCTGTTTGTCTATTTGTGATGAAAAAAAATTTATATGTTTAAAAAAAAAAAAAAGTATATGTAAAATCCTTTTTTTTATAAATGATGTGTGTGAAAAAAAAAAAAAACTATTACAAAACAAAACAAAGAAAAAATAAAAATTAAAACTAATAAATAACAAAGCTGAAAAAGCAAATGAAATATATGTAAAAAAAAATCACAAAATGACAATAAAATATACAAAAAAAAACTTATAATATTAAATATAAAACATAAAAAATTTAATTTATATATTTAAGGATTCCGAATTTGTGCCCATATTTTTTTCTTTTAATCGAAACGGAACACATGACGACGACATTACACAATGACATAAAAATATATAAATAAAATAAACAATATAAATATTATTAAAACTGAAACAAATAAATATAAACTTTTAATTTGAAAAAAAAAAAACAAAAGGATATCAATTGTCAAAATATCGTACAAAAAAAAACGTGGTTATTAAATTACATTTTAATTATAACAATTTCTATTTATTTTTATTTTTTTCATTTAAACAGTCTCACGTCAGTTTCAAATAGGTTGCACTCCACCAATATAAAGCTCAACGGTACATTTTTTATTTTATTTTCTTGACTTACACTGTATTTCCGTCATTCCGTCAGAGCATCTCGATCGCAAAACTGACATCATTTTAAAATTTATTGACCACAAAAACCCTAAGCTATATATGGGGAGTGGGAAAAAAAAAACTGGCGATTTGTCCATTTAAAATGTATTGCATATATTAGGTCACTTTCTGTATGTATATCTGCCATTTTAGATACAAATAAACCGACTAATGGACATCATTTTCAGATGCCATACTGTGGAAAACATGCAGATACCATCATAGAAATGAAAATTTAAATATTTAAAATATGTTTAAATAATGTTAATTTTTGGAGAGACAATTTTAATCGGTACAAAAAGTTTTTAGATTTAAAATTGTACATTAATTGTTATTGTTTATTTCTTCATCTTACTTTATGCGTAAATTCAAGTATTAGAGACATTTTACAAACCATATGCGAAAAACGTATAATAATAAATCATATCGGATGAGAAGGAGAGCACGAAAGTTGTATACGCATTATTGAAAGGAATGACTTAAATTGAAATTGCGAATTAACGATATGACCACAAAATAATATTTTCTGGTGGTTTGAAATGTTATCCTGAATTTTGATCCTTCCAAAAAAATTGTTAATTGCTCGAAATTAATTCTGTTTACGAATATAATACAATGAATATACCAATGCTTTAAACTATTTGGAATTGATCTTGATTCCTGCGAACATAAAACATCATTGATAAATCTTTTTGCGTTTTAGTATTACTTCTAAGGAAACATAGACACAGAAATTAATCGACACAGAAATATATTTATTTACAAAATATCTATTCTATTCTAAAATTAGGATGAGCAGTCACATTTCTGTGTGTAACAACAGAAAATGTTAACTGTTTCTATAGTTTAAATTACGAATCAAAGGACATTTATCACATCGTTGCTTTACCAATTACATGATTAGATTTCCGAAATTATCTAAAAAATACTATAATTATTCAGCAAGTTCTGTAGAAATTTTCTTATTTCTTAAATTTATACATAAAATTTTATTACGTACAAACATTAAATATGATAAAAATATTTACGAGGTTATGCAAACAGATTGTTTAAACATTTAATTTATATATGGAGATGTATTACAATATTGGCAAACATTATATAAGAGAGAATAATTTACCATTTATTGGATCTATAATGGAAAGAATAAAAAAACATTTCCTATATTATCAAAAGTTATTTGATATGATTTTTCTTCTGTCAGCGGTGGCGAAATATGAAAAAATGAATTCCAAATTACTCTATCCTCATCATTTTTATTGAAGGCAAAATTGTTTATTTGCAAAAGTAAATGTTCTGGATTTATAAAATACTTGAATTTCGCGCTAAGTTACTTTTTTTACAGAGCAATATATGGAAGAGAATACCGGGATTTTTTTTTTTAGTATAAATCAATTGTTCCATTAATCAAATTTTAAGTTGCGAATTATTATATAATTCTTATTTCGAATTTAAAATTGAATTTAAAAATAAATAAAACGATACTTTAATATGTTTCCGTTTCATTGTTAGCGCTGTGGTCTTATTTTCAAACGTCGGATTTCTTACTAAACTTTATTTTGGAATCCATTAAAATTAATGCCAATCGAATATTATACCTGAAAGGTGTTATACAAAATTAATGAATTGTAATATGTATTTTTTTGTATATTGAAATATTAAATATTTGTTTGCGCCTATGCAATTAAAATTTAATTAACTTAAAACTATATTGATTTTAACAACAACTTTTTCTCAATTTCTATTGATATAAAATATATGCGAGTGATTTAATTAAATGGAAAATTTATTGAAAATCAAATTTTTTTTATATTTTAAGTCGACTGCGACAACTAAAAAACTAATTTGTTATCAACAATAATATAAAGTAATGCATATTTAAATATTAAATATGTATTATTAATTAAAAGTGAATTTTAAGTATAAAAATGTGTGATATAATATAATTTTTTAATAAACTATGATGCGCATTAATTAAAAAAATTTGTGTATTTGTTAGTTTTTGCTATAAACATTTTTTTTTTTATTTTTTACGATGACACAATTCTAATTATTTTTTGATTTTATTTTATTTTAATTATATTAAAATTAATTATTTTAATGTTTTTATTGACTATACAATAATCAAAAATTTTCCCAACTATTTAAAATAATACATTATTTAAATTATTTTATTTTATTTTAAATAATTTTCTAATTAATGGATGAAGAATAATTAATAAAATATTTATATTTTTTAACATTTTTTAATCATATAATTATATTTAATTATTTATTTTATTAACTACTCAAATTTATTTTACATATATTGTATTTAAAATAATTATGTGTGAACATCGGGGTAAATAAAGCCATAAAACACCCAAATAAAACCAAAAATAGTATAAAATAAATATTTTATGGAAATGGAAAAAAATTAAAAATATTTAAGCAAAATAAATTACTGTATATAAAAAATATTAAAATGCATGCAATCATTAAAAAAAAATTAATTAAAAATTACTATTATATAAAAATATTAATTAAAAATGAACAGAAAAATAATATGTGTATATTTATTTTTATATTACGTTAATAAAATACTTTAAATTTTATTTTATTAATTAATTAAAGCTAAATAATAAATGAAAAAAAAAACAACTACAGCATAATAATATGACAACAAATTATTTAATTATTTAATTATTTAATTTTATTTATTTATTTAATTTTTTTTTTATTTTATTTTATTAATAGTACGTACTGTTTTATATATGTCTTAGGATATTTAGATGTCACTTTATTTACGCTGGTTCAGACGGGATAGGCGTACTGTAAAACATTTAAGAATTATATGATATTATTTTTATTTTTAATAAAATAAATAACAAAAATTTTCTACTAATTAAATTTAAAAATTTTTAAATCAGTACGCACTACACAAAATTAGTAATAATTATATTTTATTTGTTTATTTATTAATTTTTTATTTTTTTTAAATAACAATTGATTAAATTAATTCAAAAACATAAAAATTTTAGTTTTAAAATTATTTTCAAATAATAAAAACAAAAAAAGGCAATTGTAAAAATTAAATTAAATTAAAAAATTAAAAAAAAAAAAAAACCAAACATGCTTAATGTTAATTTTATTTTAATAGAATAATTTTCAAGTTTTTAATTTATATTTTATAATTAATAAAAATATAATATATTAAAAATAAAAAAAAAAAATTAGTTAATAATTTTATAGTTAATTATTTACGCTCATAAAAAATAAATATAAATTGTTATTTCATCATAATTTCTAATGCAGACACATAAAATTACCGAAAACAGAAAAATACTAATAACTTTGTCTACAGGAACGGTCCTCTGAATAGTTATTTATTATAAAATTAACATATTTGGATTCACTAATACCACTTCAATGGAAATGCATTGCTAGCAGAATACAGCAAATGGGCTGTGATAGATTTAAAAACATTGTATAATCAGAAGGACTGAAACTTATTGTCAATTGATAGTCATTTAAAAAGTTGACACACACATTCCAAATTTTGCCTATAAAGTTTCTTTACATATAAAAATCATGATATTGAGAAGTCGGTCAACAGATATGTTATCGAGCAATTTGTCTAACATCATTTCGGTATTCGACACCCATCTAAGGGGACCTACAATTATCCTCGCCATATATAGAATATTATAAATCTGTAAACAAAAAATAGTCTTCGTTATTAACGGCACACAATTAATTCGCACAAAAATTGCTACGTACGATCGTTGTGTAGTTATTAGAAAATAAAATAATAAATTAAAGGGTTTGATAGTTGTAAATTTTAAAAAAAAAAATTACAAAGACTTTAATAACTTAAAATGGTTAGTTTAGAAATTATTCCCAACTGTAACTGTTTTGTGAGACACAAAATTTCCTCCATTCCCACTAAGTTTAAAATCTTTTCAAATATATTACTATTCGTGTCAAAATATGATCTTAATAAGGAACAAGAAACTGTGTCGTTGAAGGACATTTTTTTTTAATTTTATATGAATGCCCAAAATATATTTATAAAAAAAAACTCGTTCTAGTTTAAAGAAAAATATTGTATTATTTTAAAATTAAATTAATTTAACAATGAAATTTAATCAGTTTAATTGCTTCAAAAAAAATAGAAAAGGACATATCATTATTATTGGCATCCCAGCATCCACCGTAATTTTTGAAAACTTTGTATATATCACTGTGAATTTAACATTTCAACTTCACTTCATAAAAATTTGAACAGTACACTAATGCCATGTCATGTTTGTCGTGCTGCAGTTGAAACAGTTCCAACAGTCAACGATGGCGCAACAACGACAATAGTTGTATCGTAACAAATGTTATATAGTCAATTGAAAGAGTATGTGCAGCTAGAAATTGACACATGGAAAATAACAAATTTTGGTTTTCCACTTTGCAGAAAAGTTCAATGAAAAACGACATTAGGCATATTTTTATAACAGTTTCATCAAAGCAGTAGTCCAGGGACGTCTCGTGAGAAATCGAATCGATATCATAATACTGACTGATTAGATATTCTTGAAAGTATATGTAAATAGTAAATAGTTTATGAGAAATCGAATTTTATGAATAACAAAATTTCTTGAACCGTTTTTATAAATTCAATCCACTCGCAATCTTTTATAGATCAAATTATTGAAATATGTAGATTATTGTGTTTAAAAAATATAGCCGATATTCCGTACAACAAATTTTTACAGTATCATTATTTCATACAAAATGTTACTTAATTAATGAACGGAAAATAGAATACACTGAGCGATTTTTCTTCTACGAAAGATTTGCAATTTATTGAATTTAGAAAATATGTTTCAAAAATTTGCAATCCATTTAATTATGATCTTCAATATAAAAAAATATCCATACTAGTCATTTTTTTCGGAAGCCACTACGGAACCCAAGTTTTCCACAATCTACTTTACTTTCATACCGCGCACAACTAGAAAAATATCGTGATATCTTAATCCAAATACACTTTTTTTCCACGAGACACTTTAAATATGTGTCCAATCAAAACTGTTGTTCCATTTTTGTTTCAATGGATACGATGAAATAACAAAATATATTCGGATAGTTATAGTTTTTTTTTTGACTTTAAATGCCTAAATCTAAACAATAATATTTATTTATTTTTTAAAATATATTAATAATAAATTTCAAAAATGCAACAAAAAATATAAATCACAAAAAAAAAAAGTAATTATAAATATTATATTTAAAAAAAAAGGATTTAAAAAATTTGGTAAAAGTTAAAGAAAAAAGCATTATATTTTAATATTAGTTTAATAGAAAAAAAGTTGAATGCGCAAATCAATTCAATTCAAACACACATTCAGTTTGTTTTCAAAACTTGGTTGACTGAAAAAAATAAAAATATTAAAATAAAAAAATAAAATGTATTAATTTTGAAAAAGGAAAAAATAAAATTAGGAATATATTATCAGTAAAAAAAAAAAAACACACAAATACAAAAATCAAAAAATTATTATGTTCTGCTAATTAAATTGCTAAACTGCACACACACATAGAAATAAATTGACGACGACACACAATCACTAAAAAATCTTATAAAAATATAATTAAATTTTCAAATAATGTTAATTCTAATTTAAAGTTTTATTTTAGTATAAATTACTTATGTAATTTTTCATATGCAAAAATATAGCAATAAAAATCCTCTGAATCAACTTATATTGAAAATGTTCCAATTAATTATTTAAAATACGCGGACGAGGAATGTTACTTTTTCTACAAATTTCGGCATTATTTGGAAAAATGATTAATTTTTTAAATACATTTTACATCAAATATAAGTTGAATTTGTTTTCCATTACTATATCGCACACACATTTTTTTTGTTAAAATGTTATAATTAAATTTATTAACACACACACACTGAAATACATGCACCGCAGGAGCATATATAAATAAAATAAAATTAATTTAATTTTATTATAGAAAAAAAAAATAGGGATGCAATTTTTGTTGAATGTTTATAGTCTCACAGTACAATTAAAAAAATTAATTCTCTCAAAAACAATGAATTGCATTAACAAATAGAAGATGTATTGAAAGGTACCCCAGCCATTGACTTATATACTTCAGATTCTATTTTGGATTTTACTTCGAAATTTTTAAATTACATTTCTTATTGAACACTTCTATAGTGGCATTGCGCGTAAGGACACAATTACCATCACTTTTTCGAACTCTTTCGACATAATAGGGTATGTCAAAGAAAAGTTTGTTGAATTAAGTTTTCCACTAAAAGTGTGGTTAACAGTTACTGAGCACTTTAGTTAATTCAACATCTGTTTACAATTACAATTTACGACAAAGTCTGTCCATAAACTTAAATCATAAAGATAATTAATTTAATAATACAAAATCAGGATCCGATAGATAGTTGCAATCTGAAATATATAGTCTTTTAAAATTTTTCCCACTAATAATACTAAACTATTTAAAATGAGATTTACAAATTATAGTTAAATTTAATTTTAAATTTCGAAAATTCATTTTTATTCATATAAAAAATTATTTTAAAAAATGACTATGTTTGAACTATCGTTCAGAGCATGCGATGTGGTCGTTTCTTTTGTCCCATTATTATACTTAAATAAATAGAAAAATAGATATGAATTAGAATTTGTTTGAAAAAAAAAATATCCATTTCAAAATTATGGCAATTTTATAATTTCTATTTAAAATTTATCATAGAATTTGGCACTAGCTGATTGTACTGTGTGTACCTTTTAATACTTCCAGTATATGTAAAAGAATCTATAAACGATATATTCTAATAATTTTATAATAGATAAATACTGAAAAAATTATCTAAAAATTAACAGCAATTTATAATTATGAAATATAATGAATGTTTTTGAGAAATATACAATGGATTTTTATCAATTCGATAATGAAAATGAATGTTAAAATTTCATTCAATTATAAACATCTATACAATTATTACACATACGCATAAAATATCAAATTATTATAGCTAAAAATCAGTGGTAGTTATTGAATAATTTCTTTGAATTCGATAGCTAATTGTTTCTGTAACATATAAGTTATGTAGAAAGAAGCAAATTCTGGCGAAAGAAAAAATCGGAGTAAGCGACCTACTACTCTAAACCAACTCTTATGAATTAATCTTGTTTTGAATTTTGAAACTGCATATAGTTTTATTCAATTTTTATAATTATTGTCGACACGAAGATTATAAAAATTTATTTAATTTCTAATCTTTTTTAAAGAAAAAATATTTTAAAATCGCTGCACTCTTTCAGAAAACATAGACAATTTTGGAACCACTGAGCGCCACTGTATGCAAAATATAAAAAAACGATATATTAAATTTTCATTGACATTATGATATTAAAACTATCTAATATTTATTTTCCGAAGCGGTCGATGTTTTAATTGTTTTCGTACAAGAAAGATAGGCAGGTAATTAAATTGTCATAATTTGACCATACAATTCAAAAAAATATCCGTCGGTTTACCGGTAGTAGATCTCTTTAATCCAAACTTTCTTTCCAGAATTTGTTTAGCATTGTTTGCATTCTATACAAATACGATGCTTCAAAATGAATTAGCTCCTAAAAGAAATTATTTCATAACAATAAACCACTTCTAAATATAATAATACATAATTATTTAAGTAAATTTATGGTAAAACAATCAATTAGAAAAACTGCAACACAATAATTGCACAACAACAACTGCAACAACTACAACAAATATAATTTCGTTTTTCCTTATTTTAGTTTTAATTTTCCTAAAACAAAATATGTTGTAAATGTAATTATAAGTTTAACTGGATGGTATTGTGTTTGCTGTGAGAGGAGTAGTGTATAAATTTATGTTTTCATGTAAAAAATTTTATATAAATTGTAAAATAAATATTATATAAAAAGCATTATTATAAAATCAAAATTCACATTCGATACAATAAATTGATTGTTACAAACAACAAGTCATGCAAAAAAATGAGCACATCATTTTTTATATTAATAAATTAGTATTAAAGATAAGATAAGTTAAAAAAAATAGGTGCAATAGTGAAAAATTTGTAATTATTTTTTATTTAAATTGTAAAATGTACGAGTATATTTTATAGAAACTGTAATATAAAAGTATTTATTTTATGTTATAGGTCACTTTAGTTAATAGTATATTTATAAGCCAATCAAGAGTCACATACTCAACCTCTTTAATGGATACATTAAATAAATATGTTAAGAAAACTATATTTGGACAATTTTCATAATAAAATTTATATAGCGAGAAAGTTAGACTTTTACAATAACTTTGATTGATATATATACATTAATTTGTGTCATTGGATCTAAGATAAATAATAATCTGATAATGAAATTACAATTACTCCAACACATTTGTTTTTGATTAATTACTCTATTAACACTATGATGTTTCTAAATTATAATGTACTGTGTTGTCACGAGCTACACATATTCATCAAAGTTAATTGTAAAAAATATCGCTATTGTGATAAGAAGAAATATAATTACACAGTAAATCGGTAATCATATAAAAATTAATAATAATATGGGTGAGAAATTATAGAAGATTTAACCATTTCGTTGATGATTAGAAACATGGAGATTTTATTGCAGAATAATACAAACAAAAATCTCAATATCTCGATTTTATTCTATATTAAAATATTTCAATTAATTTCATCAAAATAAACGATAATAAGAAAGATTTTTTAAATAATAATAAAAATTGAATATAATAAACATAAAAATATTAAAAATATAATAGAAAATTTGAAAATTTGGTAAATATTTCGACCAATAAATTAATCAAAAATTTCAAATGTGATTAAACAAATTGAATTGATTGAAACAAATAATTTTCATTTGTACGCGAGTTGAATACTTGTTGTAATAAATTGAAAATCTTACACAGTTTTAGTGTTTATAAATTGTGCCTATGGTTTTTTTTTGATTTCACACATCTTAATTATGAACGAATAGGTTTACCGTAAATTCCGTTCGCATTTCAATGTGCATTAATTTCAACATTACATCAGACGACTTTTATATTATTGTATCATATTCAAAAATAATTATTACGATTAAAATATAATTTCTTTGCAATATAAATTCAGCGTTTAGTTAAAATATTAATTATTTGTACAATAAAATATTGTTGTACAGTGAGACATTCATTTTTTTTTGTTAATTCAATAGTTTGTATATTGTAGTTTGCGTTCAAAGAATTTATGCTCCGTATGCAATATAAAGTGAACCAAGTGTCGTTCGTACGGAATCATATATACCGGTACACTGAATCTGATGGAAATAAATTACATAATAATTCTATCAAATGAGAATAAGTATAATTTAGACGGTTCAGGTGATCTTTCGATGGCAACAAGCAGAAACTATGCTGGATGAAGAGTTATGATTTTGACGACATTTTACAGTACATATGAAACTGAATTTTAAACGGAATACTAAAGAATTATTGTAATATGTGTTAAGAATATTTACATGGACAATTATATTTGTGATTTTTCAATTTTCCAATAACATAATGCAGCCATAAAATTGGTTTTCATTAAATCATTAAGGCATTATATTTAACTGTATGAAATGTTGAACAACTGAAAACATATGAAAATTGTTTGTCGCCAATAGCAGTAATCCAGCGGCGGCTCCTGAGAAATATTTGCATGAGCTGCATCAGCATGAGTAAAATATTAGCTCGGATGACAATGGAAAATTCTCGGGAAAATCGAGCTATAGTTTTAACGGATTCCCAATTTTTATTACATAATTTCAAAATCTAATCAATTTCCAATCTTTCATAGAAGAAATTTAATTTAAAATTGCTTCACGTATCCAGAAAATACCGTCGATTTTCCATCCGATGTAAGAGAAATTAAAATTAAAATAATGGTACAGTATTCCAAATATGGAAAAATTTTACAAAAAATGTATAGTCTTATTATTTCATACAAAATTTCAATGACATCGGATATATTTTCTGAACGCGTGAAGCAATTTTAAAAATGTCTTCTATGAAAGATTGGAAATTGATTAGATTTTAAAATTATGTATTAAAAATTGGAAATCCGTTAAAACAATAGCTACGAGCAATAATTCATGAAAAGTGATTTTCCCGAAAATTTTCCATTGGCCTCCGAGCTAATATTCTACAATTTATGTAGTAGTGACTTTAAGAAAAATATATTTGGAACAAGCTCATGCAAATATTTCTCAGAAGCCGCGCCTGTATAGTAATCTCTTATGAAAGTGTTATATTAAAGTGTATAAAATATATAAATATTGTAAAAAAATGTTAAAATATTTACAAGGATATTGCTAATGTTGGTACCCACAATCATAGGTATATTTATATTTACAAAATATTTCCACTAATATGGTATATTTAAGTAATGATATCAATATAATATAAATATGAGATTTTCCCTTGTAAAAATGCCAATTGTATAGATTCAAAATTTTTCTTTGAATAATATAAATTAAAAATGGGTGGTAAATTTTACATTTTCCTCTAATACACAAAAGTGTCTATTATAATATTTTTGGTTGATCCTTTCCTTCCATATAAAAATAAAGTCACAAAATTTTCGCAATAAAAGTTTAAACTCTACAAATGATTGTTAATTTTCGTTAATCGCAGATCGCAGTAGTAGAGCACTTTACTAGAAATCAATTAATTTTCAATTTTTTAAATTCTAACGTATGTCGCGGCGCAATAAAAATTTAAATAAATTCAATGAAATAAAGCACAAAAAAGCATTAAAATTAAATGCTTCGTTTGTATTTAACAAAAAGTTAATTAAAAAATATATACATTTTTTATTTGGTTGATATGGGGGAAGGGTAGTTGTATTTTTTAAAACCACCCCTAATTGCAATATATAATTAACGAAAAATTTAGCCATAAAGTTTAGCTGCATATAATTATTATTAACTGCTGAAAATGTGTGGAAATTTTCAAAATATGATTCAAAAAAGTAAAATTTAATCGTATATAGTTAATTAATTAATAATTAACACGATTATGCGTAGCAGTTAAATCTTTATATACATTATTTTATAGTTTTATATTAAATAAAGTTGTTATATAAATTATAAAGTTATAGTTAGTTTAAGCTATAATAAATAACGCTGCAATTTCTTTATGAGAATATGCCAATTCAAACAAATTTTTTAACTAAGAATTATTTTTTCTAAAAATTGCTTTTAATATAACAAAAAAAAAACCAAAAAAAAATCAACTGCGAACTCTAGGCGCACAATTTTTATATTTTTTTTTTTGTTAACTTTAATAACTTCTGATACCTTTTTTTATTGAATCATAGTACCCGTCCTATGTAGAGAATTAGTAAAAAATCTGAATTGAAGACGTAAATCAAGATCTTTTCGTACTGTGTATCATTTTTTTGTTTTTTTTGTATGTATAAAATGAAATAAAATAAATAAAAAAAAAAAAAAAACAATAGTAAAGATTCTCATTTGCATAAAATGTAGTTTTTTTTTTATTCACTAAGTCAGTAAGTAAGTTTTGTCACACAAAAAAATCAATCGGTAAATGTTTCATGTTTAATAAATAATAAAAGTATATTTACCGAACGCGCGTTTAGTGTAGTCAAAATTGAATAACGCGATAAAGTACTTGAAAAAATAAGTATGTAATAAATAATAAATATTGTACTGAAAGGACTATAAAATCTATCTAGTATTTTAAAATTTATGGCGGTTAAGATTTGTGGAAGAAAATAACAACCGCCTCAATTTTCTTCACCTTAAAAAATAATATCTAAACCTATTTCTTTTTACCCGAATTCCTCTTTAATTCTCTTAGGTATGCGGTATCGCATGCACAATTAAAAAAAATC
Source organism: Bibio marci (assembly GCA_910594885.2). NCBI lineage: Eukaryota > Metazoa > Arthropoda > Insecta > Diptera > Bibionidae > Bibio > Bibio marci. Next base: position 70,844,194 of record OU343114.1, on the reverse strand, counting down.
CTTGTAAGGTCCTTGAAATGTCCGTAAGCCTTGAAACAACAATTCTACTCCATGTGCTGAGTTTTCCTTGCACAGCAATAAAATCAACATTAAATGAGAAAAATAAATTTGAATAAAAGCTCATTATTATTCTATATTTATACATCTCGAATTTTAAAAAACCAACGCAAACATTTCTCAAGGGAAGCCAAATGAAAAAAAGTTTCAAGCTCAAATTTTTTGTTTTCGACGGTGGACTTCTAACGGTGACCTTGAATTTGTATTGAAACTTTTTAAATGGAAACGCCCAGATAGAGCGCAAAATATTACATTTAAAATGATATGTCAAATTTTAGTTGCTATAATCCAGCGAAGGTGCATTTTTAAACGTAAACCGATTTTAAAAGGGTAGTTATGAAAAGCAAGAGAATTTTCACAACAATAATAAATTTCGTGCTATTATTACAAATGTGAAACTTGTCACTTGACACAAAATTATACTCCACGAAATGACAATTTACTCTATTTTATATCGATTGCTTAAACAACGCCACAACAAAATAGAAACGTAATCCTTTAAGTAAGAATTTTACATAAAATATTCGAAAAATTTTAAGGAAACGACTCTAAAGTTATTCAAATTAGAATTTCTCACAGGATTATTTACAAACGAGCAAAAATATCCTATTATAATTCTAATATTTTCATTTATGCATATTTTTTATGACAACATTTGAATGCGCTCATCATTTCTACAATTTTTGTTTAATGTAGGTAATATATATTGTCACAAAACTTATTTTTTCAAGCACAACAACATATTTTTCTATACATAAATTTTGACTTTTATATATATTAAACTTTTAGAAATTATAAATTAATACAATTATTTTCGTATTTCGTTAATTTACTATGCGGTTTTGATTTTTTTGTGTTTGTGTTCGTATTGTGAATAGAAGAAATTCGTATATTAAATTTAATTATTGTATTTCAAATTATCTATAAAAAGTTTAATCTATCTATTTTTATATACGCTAAATACGTGCAAAATTAAAATTATTAAATAAATTATAATTAAATAATATCTATTTATATGCTAAAAGTAAAACACTAATAAATATATAAAAGTAAGTAAATAATAAAGTTAAAATTTAATATTATAAATTGTGTTTTATAATATCATATTTATCTATATATTTAAAAAAAAAGATAGAAAAGAGATAATTTTAAATTTAATTAGATAATATTTAGATAAAAGTAAAAGATTTATGTGTTTGAAGTCGCTGAATGGAAATTTACAATTAGTGGATTTATATTAATACACTCGGTTATTTTTACAAATAAACATTATTGAAATTTCTTTAAAAGTCTTCACTTTTTATTGTATATTCTTTTTCGGTAAATTAAATATTCATTAAATAAATAATATTAATTAAATTTTTATATATAGAAAACTCTACAAATGACACAATGCATTATATGGATTTAAAATTAAACTAAAATATATATTAATTATTATGTGAACAAATTCTAACGCGGAATTTTTACTAGAATACTATTACGAAATCAATTTAAGAATCTTGATTATACCGATTATAATTCCTTGTTGTCATATACGAGGAAAGACATACAAAATAAAGTACAGTTTTATGATTAACGTGTCAAGCAGCAAATTGGTACATTTATAAAACAAACTGTAGACACTCATGCCTTCAAAATCGATGATTGAAGAGGTCTCTGCTATCTGGGTAGCACATGGTAAGGGTAACAAGACCTGATGGTGGTCTGGTGGAAAGATATATAAAAGAAATATAATATGCAAATACCGTGTGTCACATTCAACATCTGTGAGTCGTCCAATTGTGAAAAACAGTTGGTGGTAATGATGAGTTTTAGACGACGTGTAAACAAACAAGAATTGATATCCAAATGGTTCGTTTAAATGTGGGTAAACTCTTTGAAAATATGATATTTTGGCTATATAATCATTATGAATCGCATAAAATATTGATAAAAATTTAAAGTTATGTATTTTATATAATTATTATAAATTATTTGTTGCATAATGCATTTTTAGTATTGTGCGTGCCGGTTTTACATGACACACACACATTCTATTCGCACCCAATTTTAATTATATTTGGTTTGGTTTTGTATTATTTAAACACTTTTTTGTTTTGTGATTTGCAAAAATGTGCATTTGCGATTGTGTCTATTTTTTAAATTGCATTTAAAAATAATGGTGACATTAATTAATTAATTATAAAATCAAAAGATACACAAATTTTATTTTATTTTTTTTTCCAAGATAATAATAAATTCAATCCAAATAATTATATAGGCATTTTTAATATAATTATGTGGTATAATCATAAAGGAAGTATATTCATACACATTAGAATATGTGCTATAGAAAACATATATAATTAGACAATATTATGAAAGATAATCCATCCACAGCACAGAGCTGTCACAAAATTATTCTCAACTATCCCTTTGACATGTATAAAGTGGTTTTTCTGTTGTGTATAATTAAAAAAATTAAAAACTATATTTTTATCCCAGCGTGGCATTATTTTTTGCAATTTTTAATTTTATCATTTCCTATCAAAGAAATATTCATCTATATAATATATATACTTCCTTTATGACATTATAATATAAATACTATTATTTATTAATAATATATTGTATAATTAAGCAATTCGTAATTATTATAAAATATATTATTAACAAAAAAAAAAAAAAAAATACACAAAAATACACTGGCTGTGTGTGTTTTAACCAAAAAAAAAATTAAACACAAACAATAATTATTTTTTTGTGCGACATCCTGTTAAAAATAATATTTAATTAATTAGAAAACAATTGTTGGAAACAAAGAATCAAACATATATATTATGATAATTATATAGCACACATAGATAACATATTTCATATATCAATTGATCATCATATCTTCTTCGGCAGTAGTGCGAGGGATGACACATAAATTTATGATATTATGTTAAAAAAAATAAATAAAAATATGTATAAATAAAATAAACTTAAATTAAAAAATAAAAATAAAAACAAATAATAAATGTGCAATTATTTAAATTAAATTAAATTAAATATACAATATTGAATTGTATATAATATAGTTAAGTAAAATGTCTGTGTGTGTGGGTTTCTTTTTGTATATTTGTTGCTTAAGAAAATCGCGGTGAAAAAGGATTAGTCCTTTTTTTTGTACACAATTTTGTAACCGTTTTTTAATACAATATGGATTTTTAAAAATGATTTACTCTACAATAGTAACAATTGTCGCCGCCGCCTCTCAAATTTTATTTTCTTATAATTTTTATTTAAATTTCTTTGCAGTAAACTTTGCCAAATTTTCATAAAACATTTAACATTTCTGCCACGATTATACAAAGACTGAGTTGAGTAACAACTGTCACCGCCGCCTCTCAAATTTTACTTTCTTATAATTTTTATTTAAATTTCTTTGCAGTAAACTTTGCCAAATTTTCATAAAACATTTCAAATTTCTGCCACGATTATACAAAGGCTGAGTTGAGCAATGCATCCATGCTAATCCAACATGAAGTACCAATTTGTAAAGTTCAATTTACGAAATTTACATGACAAATTAATTTTAATATTGAAGATTTTCAACTAATAAGTTACCATTCGTTCGTTTGTTATGACTAATCAGTAAATATAAAAATAATGGAATTAAGGAAACATTTAACTTTCGATAATTGCAAACCAATTGGTGAATTGTCATATACTCCAATGCAAAGAGTAATCCACCAACTTGACTGTAATTAATGTTTTGTCGATGTCATAACATGACTTAACATGACACAATACGCTTACAAATTGTCGAATTTATTATCAATTATAATCAGTGAGTTAATATAAAACATTTTATTAGAATTTTATGGTGTACAGTATCTATTCGAAAAATTATTGATACATGTCACACTCACAAAATTCTTAATTCGTGCCAAAGAAAAATCGCTGCTATACACACGCTAGCATACTGAATCTATTTGATGGAAAAAAAAAACGTCCATTGAAATTGATTTGGTTCTCATAATACGAAAATTTATTAACATAATTTAAATGGCGAAAAAACAATATTAACATTTTCAGTATGGTGAAATTTAATTTTATAACATATTTCAGTTATATGAAATGTAATATGTTTGTTATGCTAACGCAATGGTAATGATATAATGGATTAGCTACGAATAAATTATAAGTAGCCGCGGACAATCTGACAGCTGTGTATGAGAATTACTATGGGGTGCCATAATAACTGCTTTCGAAAGAGGTGATATACCTCTGTCTGTAAATGGCCTACGAATTTACAAAATGATTAAGTAGGTTGAACGTATGGTTAACTACCAACTTCGGAATAACAACCAGTTATGAATTCAACAACACGACCTCGGATCGGACAACATAAACGGCAACGACTCAAACAACGAAAATTTAAGAATAATGATTTAAAACTTGCATCTTGGAATGTTAGAAGGCAAGATGGTTAGATGCAGTAAACTGTGATATAAAGATGCTTAAAATTCGGGATTGAAAGAAATTTACTGCGGATAGGTCAGGTTGGAGAAACGTGTTGGAGAAGACTAAAACCGCACCTGGGTTACAACGCCATGGAGTAAGTATGTAAGTAAGTAATGGTAGTGATTCCATTAGTCACACAATGCTAAAAAATTACTAATTTACAATTGATTATAGTCGCACGTCTTATGAATGAATATACCACTGAAACTGACGGTATAACAATGAAATGGATGTAATCACAACATAATAAATTTGTGGTTTTTATGTGTGATAACATAAATTACGACAATAAACAATATAAGACGAGAGCATCCATCAAGGAAATACAATAGAGCTTCTTAAATACTCATTTAGGAGCCATCACCGCAAGTGGTTTTTTACAACCTCTAGCCGATTTTATTTACCATAGACTTTGGATATTCTATTTTGTAAATCTCTTATTTCTACGCACTACTCCACAAAACGAATATTTATTTTAACAACAACAAACATCAACTTTAATTTTCTAATGAATTTTTTTTTTACTTTAAAATTGTGTATTTAAATTTGTATTGATTAGAAAAAAAAAAAATATGTCATAAAATATTTTTCCTTGTAATAAATTCCGGTTAACACAAAACATAACTTTTTTTTTATATACGAAATAATAACAAATAATAATTATAAATTATTAAAAATGACAAACAAATATTAAAAAAAAAAAAAAATAGTAAATAAATGCCAATCAATAATTTTACATTTTACAGCATATTTTTAAAAATTAAAAAATATTTAGTAACAACATAAAAAAAAAATTAAAAATATAAATAATGTTTTGTGTTTTTATCGTATGGTAAAAATTTGTGTGTGAGTTGTGTGTGTGTGTGTTTATGGTTTTGTTTGTGTTTAGAGAAATTCCTAAATTTGCAATAATTGTTAAGTGTAAAATTCGATTTTATAGCTAAGTTTATAAAACTAAATTCGAATACATTAAAATGTACACGATGGTGTGTCCGGGATGGTGTGAAGAATTAAAATTAGACAAAAAAAAAAAATGTTTACAGAAAAAACTAAAACAAGGAATTTTTCCAAAATACATATAACATTAAAAAAAAAACGTGACTCTGGCATTTTCATATCAAATTGTGAATACAACACAAATTTAAATAATTTTTTAACTCACGAATTAATTTTATTTTTTTTTTTTCAAATTTTCTATATTAATTGCGTTGAAACTCGTCTACCACTACTACTAATTCATATATACTAAGAAAATTTACAATTTTTCAATTAGATGTTTCTATTTTGATTATAATTATTATTATTATTATGGTTATGATCATTTTCATCATCGTCAACATCATCATCGGTAGTATTGCCAGCGTTGTCACCACGAATAACTACATTATCGGGATCAAATTCTGGATCATAATCATCATCGTTATTTAAAATTGGTAACGGTGACGGTGATGGCGATGGTGTTGGTGGTGTCGTTGATGGCGTCAACGGTAAAATACCAAGTATTTCATCATTTTGTTGTAGTTTTTGTTGTTGTCGTCGCACATAATTTTTATATGTATTTTCATCCATTGCTTCATTTGCTTCAATAATATTTAATTTCGGTAAATTTGGTTTAGTTTTATTAACACGGACGACTAGATTACACAAAACAGTGAGAAAAAGAGAAAAACACACACAGAGTAATAATTTTATATAGAATGTAAAAAAAAAATAAAAGGTTAACAAAAATAAATATTAAAAATATGTATAAGTAACAAGACTTAAATATATACAATTAAATTAATATTTTTTAAAATAGTAATTTATTTACTTATTAAAAAAAAAACCAACAAATTGATCATATTATTTACGAAGAGTTTTTTTTTATTACTTTTAACAGATAAATATTAGAATAAATAAATTAGTATCTAACGTGAGTGCGATATAAGTTTTATTAAAACTTAATTATTGCTTCTTGATTATAATGTAATGGATTAAAAAATTAATATGAAAATGAAAGGATTCTTTTCAAATGGTTGAAATGAAAATATTTTTGAAAGTTAGAACTCACTACATATGAATTTCTGAAATCAGAACATTAAGAGAGACAGAGTCCATGATGAGGATCACCACAAATTGTGATTGAATCGGAATTAAATAACAATCTTTAATCCAAAATAAAAAGCATTAATTAAGTGACCATAGTTTTTATGAGTCGGCCGAAAAATTTGTACAAAAGAACAAAGATACAATATAAAATTTTGTAAACGATTGAAATGCTTAAAAACGTTTCTGCTGATAATTTTTTTTAAACTCAAAACACAAGATTTTGAGTGGCATTTCATTTGAAGGAGAATATTTTGAAAAAATAAAATTCTTTTTGTCCGAAAAATAATCGGAAAATAATCTTTGTATTCTTGTAAAAATGAGTTTTTCTTAATCCATTACGGTTATTTGTCGCACCGATGGTATGAGTATGTATAGAATGACAGCATGAGGTACACAGAAACATTTGAATTTATTGCTTATATTGGAAAGTCAACTGCTGATCACAAATAGATAGTGACTCTAGCCACAATTTGTTATTTGTATGTTCTTCTTGTTGTAGAATGTGTTAAGAAGAAGAACTTAAAGTGTAACCAACATTTTAAGGGAAACATTACTTGTTATAATTCAATGTCAATGTCAAATGACACAAAAAACATTGCACACGATTGTATGATACAAGAGAAATAAACGGAATGAGCTTGATTACGCAATTTGAATGGAATAATCCAAAATTACCAAACTTAAGAAATTGTTTTATTGGTTTACATCTTGTGAATGAAGAAACAATATAGAATTCTTGGAAATTGTATGAAAAACACAACTAACTAAGCATGATACAAGTGAAACATAGTGTACAAAGAGGAATTTCTTCGTTCATTCTTTAACAAACACCACATATTCAAATTGCAAATAATGGGTCAGGATTTATTTTTAATTTTTAGTATTTTATTATTGTTTTAAACATACGAATGTGATATTTTGGTATTGCGTAAGTTAAAATTTAATTTATAACAAAAACGCAGTGTAAAAAAATTTGTATATAATTTATGATAATTTGTCTCTGATCTCCTGTCATCTTTTTCGTTATTTTATTGATCATAATATATAATTTATTAAATTTATTACGGTAGGGTTGACCGGGGCCTATATCGACCAATTTTTACTTCAAAATTCACATGTTTCAAAAAAAAAATAATGATGGTTCTTCGAAAGAGAAGACAATTTATTCAACTTGAATTCGTTCATTGGTCAACAGAAATTGTTAGTTAATTAAAAAAAAAATGTAATGTTTGTTTTAATACTACAATAATTCAATTACGAGGGTTGAGTGCGTGTACCACAACCACGGGGCGGCACTGGAGGTTATTCTGGATATTTTCTTGCATCTATTTGTCAAACATTCTGCTACTGATACTCTATATCAGTTACGGATCTCGAGGTTCAATGGAAAAATTCTCAGAATGAGTATAGACACTTCATAATTTGCAAAACTCTCCGTGTGTTTGAGTGGGTGCATTGATATTGAATTTTAACACGCTTAAGATTGTGTTTCTTAATATAAATATTCTGTGCAGAAAAATGCTGCTTCTAATTCTGATTTCGGTGGTCCTGAATCATGCATATCAGTTTCTATTAATTGAATGAAGTCGCTGTATACGTGAAGTGTGTATAAGTAGATGGAGACCACGTGACGACTGTCGACAGTCGAAAATATCCCGATTTTGTAGAGATAAGGAGGTGGCTGCAGTGTTGCTGGGAATTTAAACAAATTAAGATTGGTTGTGGGTGTGTGAATGGAACATTACATTATAAACTATCATTCATTTCCACAAATTGCGTTTGTATAATAAATTTTGGTCGTCAGAAGAATGTGTATAGTACTTTTTATGTGAATGCCAAAGTTATGACAGGTGTCGGCATGCATTGCAAATGAAATCTTTATAGGAAATATTTCTGGGTTCATATGTAAGACCAGACACTACATGGCGATTGCGTATCGACAATTTATTTAATTGTTTTTACCCAATTTTAGCCTCCAATTGCATAAGTTAAAAACGAATAAAAATTCATTAGATAAATATTGAATTAAATAAATAAACGTGAAACAATCGATCCCAAGACAATTTCCTACACACAATAAACCATTGCCATTTTGGTGTCCATAATGACACTTGGAAACAAAGTGTTCCTTAGCATTTTTCTCAATTATCAGAAATGTCTATCGATTAATATAACCCCGGTCACCCCTATTTATATTTTATATTTTTTTTTCCTGACTATAAAAATAAATTAAATTTGCAAATATAAAAATTTCCCAGAGTATTACAATTTTTTTCGGTTTTAAAGAATATAAATATAAAATTTATTTTTATATGTTTTTTACGTTTTATTTTTCTGTAAAGAAATGAAATGAAATGAAAAAAATAATAATCGCGCACACAAAATTTTAAAAATATTGGCAAAATTTCAAAATAATTCTATTTTTTTTTTTCTTTTTGTGTTTTTTGGTTTATATTTTTCGAAATATTTTCATTAAATTAAATTAAAATTAATTAATTGTAATTAATTTGAAATTATGTATGCTCTGTGCTCTCATGTGACATGCCATACGACAACGTCTATTTAACATATGTAAAAAAAAAAAAAACAATGTATGTATTTACTTATTTTACTTTTTGTTAATTTTAATCCTTGGAATTATGTATCACCGCATTAAATTAAAATGTAATTTGTAAACATATTAAAATAATTAGAATGGCATTGTTTTTTTATTTCTTTTCTGCAATGCGACGACGACTATCTTTTATATTGTGGGTGCATTAAATTAAATTTATAATTCAAAAAATTGTAACTTGTATACTTGCACACAGAAGACGTTGTGCATCACAATGTCACACAAACACACCAACAACAATCAACAACAATCAACAAAATTTATGATGAATATAAGCAAAATAAAATAGATACAAAATTTTAAGTAATTTATTGATATAGGTCGGGGGTTTTTTTTTATAAATATACGTAGCATTTTCATATTTTCATAAAACACTATTTTTTTTTAAAAAATATATTTTTGTTAAATATGGGAACGAGATAAGAAGCTTCGGAAATTATTGTGTATAAATATTTTATTTTTTTAGTCTAAAAATAAATTACAAGACATATCGATAAATGTCTTCTACACATACACATATATTACATATATAATACAGAACAGCTGTTATACACACACACACACACACATATATATATATAAGTTTTACTTAATATTAGCATAAAAGGATTGATTTTGGTAAATACTTCAAGTTCAATAAAATAGATAACATAAAAATAAAAAGAGAAACCATTTTCATATACAGTTTTTCATTTTAATTATAATAATTTTAATACAAATAATAACTGAGTGTGACAATTAGTTACTTAACTTTATTTGGAAACTTCGCATTTGATAGAAAACTGGCAAAATTCAATGGCAGTGGTGGTAGTTACTCAAAACAATTTGGCTTTGAATGAGACATTTCCATGTTACATTATTATCCTATGTAGATTGCACGAAGTTGGTGATACGTTTAGTAAATAATTCAGCTAATAGTATATCGATGTGAATAACAATCGGCGCAAATGATACACTACTCATGGGGTTAGAGTATTGCACAATATTAATACATTAACAACGATAAACGAAACATCTTGGTAATTTTTTTTCACATCTCAAATTATGAGGTTATTTAAAGCAATGTTCACTATTTTTCATTTTTCATGAATCTAATTGCAATGCATGAATTGAAGAAACGTTGGCTGTTATAGAGAGTAGTATCTTTATTCACCGATTGCCTGTAGCTACTTTGTAATTTAACTGACCGAAATTTGATATGTACATATGTGGACGTGCAGTAGAATCGGATTACATAGATAGTTCCCAACAAATTTGTACAAAATTCATAAACAGAACAGTTCCACCGATTAGATTGTAGTACTGGATGATATGTAGATTAATTTGGATGACATGCAGTATTCCTAGTTCGAAATAGTATAATGTACATAATTCGTAACAAGTTAATTCAAAATTTAAACTTAACATAGTTCTAAAAACTTTTTTTAAAACTAGTCGTACAAGCCTCGAACGACACGTGAACGTCATCGAAGAACTGCTATAACACTACAAATCATTCAATATAACTTTATGGTATGGTGTTCGATTATCGACGAATGTAATAGCTGAACTGAAAACTAATTTATGTAAAGAATTACATTTGAAAAAAACGGTTATGAAAACATAGATACCACCGCATTTGCTATAACAATTGAAAAAGATCACGAATTTTCAAGTGTGTTTGGATCGTTTCAAGGAAAATAACATTGATTTCGAACGTAACATTTTATAACTATTGGTGAAACTTTGATCCACCACTATATCATTGCAAAACGAGCAGTCAAAACAATGTATTGAATCCGATGGAAATGCACAAAAGAGATAAAATATCATTAATTTGTAGTGTACTTAGGTTCTAGAGACTTTAAAAACTACATAAATACTAAACAAAATAATTTATAATTTAATAGTTAAGATGTCAGTTGGATAATTAAAATTAAATTAATATTGACAATATAAAAATTGGTTTCTCTATTTAAATGTGTTATTTCTAATATTGACGTTAAACATTAAATTATATATTAAGGGGGTGTGTGTTGGTGGTGGTTCTATATAATTTAAAAACACATAGATTGGGGTTCAAAATTGATGAGGATAATTATAATAAAAAAAAACATGAAATTTATAACAAAAAGAGGGAAATTGTTACCTTTTTTTTCATTTGTGCGTGTGTAGTAAAATTTTCTATTATTTTAGATAAATTTTTAATAATTTAAATTTTAAATTTGTATTTTGAAAGTATTTAGTATTTAGCACTTTGTTGTTTTTTAATGGATAAAAATTTAAATAATATTTGAAAATTAATTTTTCTAAAATTATTATTATTATTTATAAATTAAATATTATATATTAAATAAAATAATAATAATTAAATAATTAATTTTAAAAATAGTAACTTTTTTTTTGTTTCAATAAGTTTTTAAAATATATAGATTTTATGGTTTTTCTTGTTTAACAATTAATAGTAATAATTTTAAAGGAAGTTAAAAATAAATAAAATCTGCAGTAAAAAATGTTGATGATATAGTTTTAAATACCACACGCACACGTTCTCGCATCATAAATTTTTGGTTTTGTTTCTTTGTAAATATAAGTAATTTTTTTTTTCTATAGATAGATTTTCAATTTCAAATATTTGAAGTAGCATTTATAATAATTAAAAATTAATTAAAATATGATTTTATTAATAGATGAATTATTATCGCATAACCATATTTTAAAATTTAATGATTTTGTTCATCATTATTTTTTTTAGGTGATAATGGTCGTGATAATGATAATTTATTCTTGTATAATTCATCAATATTTGAAAACCATTTCTGTGATCGGTCTGGCGTACCTTGTTTTAATGTTGATTCACCTAATACGTAATAATATAATGAAAAAATCTTAAAATTTTATATTTTTTTATGAATTATATGAAAAATGAAAGGAAATAATTTAATTTTTTTTTTTCAATTAATAAATATGTTAAAAAATAATTAATGAATAAAAATAATATAATTAAAAAAATCCATAGGTTGTCGTGGCGTTGATTCCATTAGCTAAATTAATAATATTACATATACATAAAACTATAAAAATATTGAAATAAGTAGGATAAAAAAAAAAAAAACAATATATATAAGCCATAACCAACCCTGACCCCAAAAAATACCTCCAATATTATAAAAATTGTAGCTAAAAATTAATAATTATATATATATTTTTTTTTTACAAAGAAAAACTATTATTAAATTAATAATAAATAGAAATTAAATAAAATATTGTAGTATTATTTTTCCATATAATATTAAATTATTGTCAATGTATAAATTAAATAACTTACTCCTATCAATATTGCGTTGTAAATGGTTTGCAATTCTGTGACGGGCATCATTAAATTCCAAATGTAAACCTAACCTCAACAATGATGTGTTTTTTTCTACCAATTCAGTTATTTCCATTTCAATTTTATTTCCCAGTACAGAAGATCGCTAAAAACAAAAAAATAAACATAAAATTATCAGTAAATTATATTTTAATATGAAATATGAAATTTCCGATGAAGGTAATTTAAATTTAAGTTATATAAATAGTCTACGCGTACAGTTGGTATATATTGCAACCTAAACTACCATAACGTCTTAATGTTACACATAAATTATTATAAATAAACAAATGATATTATTATCATCTATTATCAATGAACTCAACGATTGGAAATCAAAGATGGTAGAAAAAAAAAAAGGGGTTATAATCTGGTATACAGATGAATGGTACGAAATTATTGTGTGTTTGCATGTTTGAACTTTGCATTTATTGCATAACAAATGTGTAAGCTGGACGTACTATTCGAATATAAAATAACGCACCAATTTCGGCAATCACATAAAATTAATTGAATTAAAGAAACATCTATCTTTCAATGATTGCAGACCAATTGGTTAATTATTATGCATACCAAATTTGATCGAAATTGTATTAGAAATTGTACAGATGTATTCGTGGAAAACATAATTATAATACTGAATATTCATAATAATAAAGTTACAGAGTCACAAGGGCCGTTTTTTCAAAATATCAACTAAAAATTGATATATCAATAAATTGTGTGCAGATCTAGCGTTAACTCAAACCGAATTTCCATTGAAAAAAGGTTTGTGTCAAGGGTAAATAACATAATTTCTGAATTTCAACAAGTGTACACACAATTCGACCTTTATCAAATATATATTGTTATGGTCTGCTAAAATTAGTTTCTTAATTGGAATAGTCATCTGATCGGATAAAGTATTGACGCGCAATATGAACTAAAAACGCTTCCTCAAATCTGCAGCATATTATTGTGCAATAGCAAATTGTCTTATTTCTGTGGTGTAATGTATAAAGAAAATAGTTCGTGCCTATACAGCAAATGCATACATTATAACTACTGTGTTGTAGTAGGTTATAGACTGTAATATATGATAAATATATAATCTTTTCAAAAGATATATTTATTATATCGACCTAGTTTCACATTTATTTATTTATAACCAATTCAAATCAATATAATTTAATACCAATAATTTAAGTATTCATCAATTTTTTATAAAGTTGTTCCAGATAGAGAATAGTATTTATAAATTAATACAAAATTTACTAAAAATAAAATGGTTCGTCGTTACACGGTTAATCTAAAATATAGTGAATGAAAAAATTTGCATAATAATTGAAATATAGATTACAAAATTGTTTAGTATAGCAAAAATATAAATATTAAATAAATATGTGTGTGTGTGTCTATATGTACACAATACCTGATTTGATGCTCTAAATTCTTCCACACTTTTTGCCTTTAAAAGTGATTTCACCAATTTTACAATAACTGGAGGACTAATAAAATTTGTTTCAACATTTAATACTCTTAATGTTTTACTTTTTTCAATAGCTTCTGCCAATAAAAGTGCTGTTCGATCTGTAAGTCCAACATTTGTTAATGATAATACTTCCAAATGTTCATTGTCGGGCAGTGCTTGAATTAATTGTTCAAATTTCTCATCAGAAATATTCTAAAAAAAAAAAAAAATATAAATTTATTAAACATTTATCTTAATCGATTAATTCATTAATTTTAATATACAATTTATATATGAAAAAGATATATTTTTATTACTTTGATATTATTAAGATTCAATTCAATTAATTTAGGATCATCATCTTTAACTCTTTTTATTGATTCTTCTATGTCCGTATTATTTGGTGGATCTTGTGGATATATTTTTTGTGGACTTGTTTTTGTAATACCATCCCAACCGAGACCAATTGGTTGTCCTTTATTTAATAATGATGCATGATATTGATCTTGATTCATCATCGAATGGAAACCAAGAATAGCTATATATTTAAAAAAAAATTTATTAAAATAACAAATATTAAATTTATTCCACATTGTTAAATTACCAGCCAAATCAATAATTTCTTCTTGTGATGCATCGGTTAATGCTTGTTCATATTCATCGCCCAAATCAATTGCAATTTTTTCTTCAGCATCTAATTGTTTAGCATCGGGCGGCGGAGGAATCCATTTTTTACCACGTGTAGTACCTTTTACAAATGGTTCTAATTCTGGTATGTCTGGTGTTTCTAATGCTTGTTTATTTATATGTTCTATTAATTTTTTTCTATTCAATGGTCCTGTTGCTTCTTTCTCACAATCATAATTATTTCTTTGACTAGGTGGCAAAAAATTATCCTATATAATTTTGAATTTAAATTGAAATTTAAATATTATTTATTAGAAACCATAAAGTATTAACTCATTCTTCTTTTTAATATCATAATACTACAAAATACATACATCAGGATCAACTTCTTTGGCTAATATTTTTATTTCCTCTGGAGATAATTGTGCTAATAGCTCATCCACATCAATTTCATCATATTCACTAAGATCTTTACCATATAATTTGGCTGGCGTTGTTGTCGTTGTTGTTGTTTTTGTTGATGAAGTCTGCAAATAAATAAAAAATATTTTATTTTATTAATATTTATAATTAAAATAAATGTGTTGATATTAAATTATAAGTCTATTGTTATCTAAATAATAATAATAATAATAATGGATTAATGGTATTCAGAGTTTCATAATATACATTTTGTAAAAGGAGGTGGTATTGATATGTTCAAATGTATACACAGAAAGAAGAAATAAAATTTGTATACCGAAATGGTAAAGTATATTATTATTATAACTGATACGACTACTAGAAATTAACGTTGTTATTAGCCACAACATATTTATTTATTTATTTATTTGTACTGCTATCTAATATGAATTTTAAATCACTTAAGCCTTCTAAACTAACAATGATCATAATGCTATCTTAATTCTGATTTTATTAAAAGATTATAGAAATTTAAATTAATGTATATATATTTTCGTGTGTTTCATTAATTTCTATGGAGTTTTCTCCTTTCATATGTGCTAACCATGTTTCAATTGAAAGTAAAAGTCTCCTAACGGCATATTGTATAACATTTAACGCCACTGCAAGTTCGTTTTTACTTAGAATGTTAGTCTTCATCAAATAATGCTTGCAAATCGTCGTTTTCGTTAGTTTTTCGGTTGACCTTAATGTTTTCTATCTTTGACATCAAAATCATTAATTTTGAATCGTTTAAACCAAGTATAATCAGATGACCAAAATATATTTCCATCTGATTTCTATAAGCTTCTGATTTTGTCCATTTAAACAAATTTAATATTACTAATATCGATTATGTTCTTTGCTGCCCTCCATTTTTAATGTGGAATGTTGTTGCACAAATGAATTAATTTATGCTAAATCAAACGTAAAATGGCATTAAATATTATTAGTTTTACTAATTCATTTAAATATGTGACTTGAGGAAAGTAAATATTGTATATACCATTAATATCTGATATATTAATTATTCATTTTGAATATACGACATTTGATGGTATTTAAATAAAAAGAAATGTATGCAAAATATTTATTAATTTATGCAAAAATTATATATTTTACATTTTAGAAATAGAAAAGTTTTAGTTAAATTGAAAGTTTTTTTTTATGCTTCCAAAATTCTAATGAGTCATGACATACTTTTATTTGTTATTCGATTTTGTTTCTATATATTTTAACAATAATACGTGTTTATTTTATATTATTAAGTTATGCATCTGCTCTCATCCAAATATTCAATATAAAATGCATATATACTTTCTATTTCATCATAAGCGGCGATTGTGTACAGTAGTTTTTTATTTGTTTATAGTATATTTTTCAAACTAGTAATAAATATAATTATTATTATTAATAATGTAACCAACTATATTTATATATCCAATAAACAATTTATTATAGAGTTTATGTTCATTATGTACAGGTGAAACTGTAAGTTGGAGATGATGATGAAATAAATAATGTTCAAATAAATTATATTTATGATCTGGCAGAATTATTATAATCTCTACAGACTAACCCATTTCCTACAAGTGTTATTCTAATAATTGCGCAATATGCAAATTCCCTGGTGTTAAAGTTTGCAGTAATATAAAAAAATGGTTATTATGGAATCTGCAACTGCACTGATTTTGATTGCATATATATTGTTCACTAAAAATTTTAACTCATTCTTTGCCGCAACTGTTTGGCATTCTCTACTTTCTTCTGTCTATTCATATATTCCAAGACCTCAGAATTTTGCCTCAGAATCTTAATTCTGCATCGACTATATTAAACAGTGTATTATCAATTGGAAAAAATTGAATATGATTTTTAATAAAAAAAACACTAAATTGGTTTGCTAAAATTTCTATAGGAGATGCTACATCATTACAACTCGTGTCGGTGACACGTATTTATATCTTATATGAAATTATTTTTTGTATTATTGTGTGTATGTTATTGTTATGACTTTACTTGTCGCATTAATTTAAGTATATTAGTATCACAACATAGGTCTAAGGCGTTACGATTATATTTTGTCGTACAGTAATAAAATGAACGGTTGTTCGAACTTTGCAGGTTTTTGGCTATTTCTTTTATAGGAAGTGTCCTTCTGCTATACTTGACAAATGATATAAGGTATTTCCTATTTATTGTAGAATCAGTCTCTTTACTTATACACGATGTAACCTTGTGCAGCTATCTCTTTATATATACTGTGATGTTAAATTAAGTACAAATATTTAAACTTTTAAAGCAAGTTACGGTTATTTCTAATATATTAATTTTTAAATCGTTGTCAATTTGGCTCTAATTTTTGTTAGATCGTTTTTAGAAAAATGCGGCTATATCCATATACTTCACTGTAGGCAAGAAGAAATACGACTATAACTGACAATCGCAATAAACCATCAGATCTCCGCGTCGATATACCATGATATTTCTAGTATTAACCCAGTTGCTGTTATAACGCACAGTGGATTTATGTTAATTAACATTCGAAGAATGAAATGTCATATTTTAAATTATTATTTTAACATTTTTGCTTCTACTGTAGAGGTTGACTGTATCGATAGACTGTAGCTTATATTATTTTTTGAAAACTTTCAGTTTCACTTATTCAGGTCTCATACACTGTATATGTAATAATGAAAAAAACCAAATAAATATTGCAAAATTACGTAATAATTTCAAATACATTCCATAGATGCATTAATATTTTCTTATATAATTTTAAAGATAAATATAATTTATAACTTACAAAATAAAATTAAATTCTTTTAACTAATGTATACTTAAAAATTGTATTATATACTACAAATAAATAAAATGCAATACATTAGAATAAATATGACATTACTTTTTATTGGTATATAAATAAATATATAGCCACAGTAACAGAAAATATGTCAATTCAAGTTTAGTAATATATTTATATTTTTTAATTGATTATTACAAAAAATGCAATGAACATTGGTAAATTATATATTCGTATACATAAAATACAAGTAAAATACATACATATTTATATATTTTAAAATGTAATTGGTAATTACAATTACAGAATAAATTGAATATGCTTTTAAAAGATTAAAATGACGTAATAAAATTCATATAATTAAATATATTATTTTCATATACAACCATTAAGAGAAACTTTGCAAGCGAAATGACTTACTTTTTAATGATGGTATTATATAAGAGGGAAAATTTTATGTTTAATATAGCTTAGCCTAAATATATTACCATAGATCATAGAGGTATAACTAAATTATTGCGCACACTTTCTGAACTGATTTATCCATTTGTATCAATGTATCAAAAAATTAAGCAACAATAAATCTAATTGGATGAAAACATAAATTTGCTATAAATATTTAAATATTATCGAGAATCATATACAAGTGCAGAAGTGTCATTGGACAGTTTCGTAGAAATATATGCCATAAATAAAGTTTGTCCCAAAACACTATGAGTGGAACATTATAGGATAATATTATACAAATTAAAAAATTTCAACAATTAAAAATTGACGTTACAAAGATTTTTGTCAATAATATGTGGATTAAAAATACCTTAAAATATATTGTCCTGATCAGTACACACAAATATTCATTTTATAGAATTATTCAGTTATTTGACCAACAAACATATATTCCATGCAAAATGAATCAACAAAATACTTTGTTAGTTTTATATATATACGTCAACTTATCTCCGCAATAGGTATACAACTGAGATCATGTTGTTGAAGATATATACAGTCACTGCTTTTACTTATCCAACACTATTACAACTCATCATTTTAATTTGACATTTCAAACATATAAGAGGATAAGTTAAATACCTATTTTAAAAGTTTCAACTATTATTCCTTAAAAATACGATCGAGATTCTTCTGACTCTATATATAATTAAAAATATTATCTTAGCTGAGTGTAATTTACACAGATGTTATATAAAAAATTAAAAAGATTAATTACTAAAACAACGCGCCATGATTTACACATGCAGCAATGGGATATTCTATCTTTACACAAGAAATCAAATAATAATAACTTCATGTTCGTAAATTTCTGAAGGGAATACATTTTTTTTTCCACCAAACAATTATTCCGTTTGTACATACATCATAAATAATGATCCACGGGAATATTTCCATCATTTTTAAAAATTGCTAACATTATACACCAGTTCCGAGAAAAGAGAAAATCTTATAGTGATCCTTCTGTAATTGTCGACCAATTGCGATTACATCTATTATTTTTCAAATTATAATGAAAATTATGAGTCACAAAACACAATCTCCTATACAAAAAGACCAATAATTTATATATAATTGAAGATCGTCAATACGAGAATTCAGAGATAACCGCTGAACAACCGCAGATCTAATAAATTACACAATAAAACTATCAAATGATATTGGTTAAAAGTATTATAAAATTTGTCGAAACAAAATTTGCGTTATTGTGCTATAACGATCCATGCTTCGATTATTATATTAATTTGGTTGCCATCAACTTTTGCCATAGATGACCTGATGACATTTGAGCAAAAAAACCACCAGAATGATATTTGACAAACCAAAATTGACATTAACGAATATTTTTAAAGCTTCGTCACAGCACATTATTTGTTGTGTGGTAGCTTGTGATGCGTTTTTTTCTTCTACAGAAATAAAAAAAAGTAATCTAAAATATTTGTATTCCAAACGTCCAAGCGACGTTAAACAACAAAAAACACATCACATTAACATAACAATATCGTTTTGGCATTGTGACTTCTATCTCCACTCTTGAGCAGATTAATTGACACTTAATAACTCGACAACTACTTGACTACTATGTCAACAAAAAATAAACGATAAATTCTGGAAAGTGTACTTTCCTAATTGTTATTAAAATCTAAAATCCACGATTTGTAGATGTAGTAACTGTTTTAGTGTAAAAAGTAAAACTAAAAAAAACTTAAAGAAGTTATAAAAGTGGCATTAGCAGTCACTATCCG
The DNA here is from genome assembly GCA_910594885.2 of Bibio marci. Classification (NCBI taxonomy): domain Eukaryota; kingdom Metazoa; phylum Arthropoda; class Insecta; order Diptera; family Bibionidae; genus Bibio; species Bibio marci. Next base: position 70,824,019 of record OU343114.1, on the reverse strand, counting down.
ACATAGCTGAAGAACAATTATTTGCTGGCAAAGGTATCAGTATTACGCTTATTTCAGGTGTGCAGGAGTACTAGCACACTCTGCACATATAAAAAGATAAGATGATGATCAACACCGTCAAGTGTCACTGATAACCTAAACACATTCATATTTTACACAACTATCGACGAGCGACGAACAAATTGAAATTATTTTATCTTTTCTGTTGTGACATTAGCTATTGTGTGTGCAGTTATTAATAATAAATAAAATACAGACGGAAAATTAAATGGAAATGAAAAATAAAATTAATAGTAGTAAAAATGTAATATAAAATTGTGTTGGTTTAAAAGGGTTATAAAAATTCATAAATGAAAAAAATACATACATTTAATATTTAAATTAAAAATAATGTTCCTGTGATTACGATACCAATAATATACTATAATGAAAATTATACTAATCTGATGAAGGACTCTGTGTGTTCAAAAATATATCGCTTAGACAAAACGACAATTCGACACAGTTGACGCTAACCTATGACAATTTTTGTGTTGGCATAATTTTAGCAAATTTAAAATAATAGTATAAACACCAAAAATATCAGGTTGAATCTCAATTGATGTGCGGCGAGTGAAGTAAAAATATAATATACAAAATATGATGTGTATTTGTAGTCTTGGAATATTTCTTTAAAAAAACAATTACAAAAATGTATATACTTTAAATTTAATTGGAACAGTTTCAATTACAAATTCATTATTTTAATTATTCTAAACATTTAATAAACAACAAATGACATGACACACATATTTGATATATAAAATTATATTGTATACTTTATAGACTTTGAGATGATATGAGAGATTAAAAAGATACATATATTTTTTTTCATTCAAAAACTTTTGCAATTAGAAAAAATTTCTTATTAATTAAATATTTAAGTTACTGTTTTTAAATGACATTATAAATTCATAAATATATTATTTAAAAAAAAACATGACATTTGATTGATTGTAAAAGTTTTCTATTTAATTATTGAACATAATTAAGTGTAGGTATTGCGATGAGTAAATATTAGAGACTTTGTAATGTAAATTATTGTAAAATATATAATTATAAACGTCAAGTCAATGGTTTTTATTTATAGGAATGATAATGAGTTATTATAAAAAATAAAGAATAATATTTTTTAATCATTTACTAATATCAGAATAAGAAATAAATAAATATTATATTAGTTTTGTTCGTATAAACCATCTTCGATATATATTGTACATTAGAAGATATATTAAATTTAAATTTACCAAAATGATGTCATAGATCTGCTTGATTCGTATATACGGTCAAATTATAAGAAGCAGAAAAAAAACACAAATTATTCAATTCATCATATAATTTTTTTTTAAATCATCACCGGCATTAAATATTAAATAAGTCATAATATTAAATTGAAAATATAATAATTTTTATGTTAATATTCCTTTGTGTATACATATATTAAAAAAATTAACATATAAAATTTAAAATGAAAAATACCAATTCAAGCAACACAACCTCCAAAGAATTATGGAAATGTAAACAATAATATAATTTAATAAAATAGAAAACAAGTTTTACACATAATAAATATTGATCTTTAAAGTCATATATAATGATCATTTCGTTAGTGCGTTGCGATAAAAACACATAAAAACCACTCGATATACCATATATCGATATTGTAATACAAAAATAAAATAAAGACAAACTATTTCATGCATAATATTTGACATATAAACAGTAATAAAATGTATATTTATTAAGAAAGTGTCGTCTTTTCGGTTGCATTTTAAGCAGATGTTGTTAAAAAAACATAATAATAATAATAAATTAATGTCATCATTTGCATAGACCAGCTCTTGGCTATTCTGTATTGTATAAATAAGCATAAGTTACACATAGTAATAATTATAAACACATTCGAAATCGAATTATACAATATAATTAAAATAATAATTAAATTACATACGAGATCTCGTCACACATTAATTGAAACGAATTGAAACTTTCAAATACACACGCGTATGCAATAAATATACTATTGTATTATCCAATACTATTTATAGATACATTAAAAATTTAATTAAATTAATTTCAATATTCCTGGAACAACTGAAATGAGTATATCTCAAAATGTGGTTATATACACAGCAACTGAACAGAGAGAAAAATAATGTATTCTTCTAAACGGTGTTCCATTTATGCAGTTCCATTTATTCACTGAATTTTGAAGATGTGAGCATAAATTTTTAAATTTCATGTTAAATATCGTACGAAATGCATTAAGTAGTTGTACACGACGTTTGAGAGTGACAACGCGATATGCATTCGAGTTATGCACAACGTTTGACAATGACATAAAAAAATAAAATAAAATTCAATTTATGTGCGACGGAATTGACCTATGTATGTTACCGCATCTTCTGAACACCTCATCTTGTTTACAAATTATATAATAAGTGTAAAGCGAACATCTGTTCCTTATATGCTATTCCATTTCACTATGATATTATTTGTAATTGATAATATATAAAATGTTTCGGGGTATACCAAATTGAGTCCTTTTTCGTTGCCCTACCATGCAAACTTATTATTTTCAAGCCATCCCGTTACACCACCGTTTCCTGTCATTTCCAGCATCGGTTTGAAGGTCAACCGAAACATATGCAGCGCAGAAAAATCCAGTAATCTTCAAATTTCTATAATTGTAAAAAGCCGAGCATTGACATACGACATGCGCCAAAGATGTGGTCATCTTTGTCCGCCTCATATTTCTCAGCATCACCTGGTTATCCAGTGCAATTATTTTATTTCCATACACCCGACCCATCGCCAAGTGATCTAAAGCATGTATTAAAATCAACAGCTCCACCTGACGTTCCACGGTGTATTACCTCAGTATTATATGACAGGACAGGTTAAGTTCTCTGCAATAAATTCCAGCATCCGACCGATTCTGCGTGAAGAATCCATCCGTAAAGATTGCGATATCCTTCTCCCCACCACCCATTCGTGCAACTAGAGTTTTATGATACATTTCTCGTACACCCAGTTTCTTGATTCATTGGCATAACCAATTCCGTAATCGATTTTACAAAATTTAGAACCCTTATATGTTTAGCAATATGCTGATACCATAGGTAAATTTCGAATCTATGTATTTGAATACACTTGGAAACGCCCAAATCGGATAAAAAAAAAACTTAAGAGGACCAAATTCCTTATGTCTAATATTTTTAGAGCAGATAATTTGCGTTTGTCTAATACTAGCATTTATGCAATGGTATTGTTCGCACCATCGCTTCGTCTCATAGAGTGGAACATTCATGACATCGGAAATAGTACTCATAAACATACCGCTTTTACCATAATTGCTATGTCGTCTGCATACCCAATCGAGTGCACATTTATGTCTTTAGGACGGTTGACACAAAGAGTCTACGGTAATGTTCTACAGGAGCGGAAATAATACTCCACACTATAACATAAATTATATACTAATTCATACCGAAAAATATTTACATAAATATTTCTTTGAAAAATAAACTCTTTTTACTTTATTTATAATTTGTATATATTTTTGCGTATTTCATTAATTATTAATGAATGACCTTCAATTTATATTTATAGCAATCCTTAACATCGTATGTATACAGTAAATATGCTGTTAGGGTTCACGAAATCATTTTTATTTATATTATGTTGAACGCTTGACCTAAACCATTTCATACGTAATTAATTGACTGCTTATTTTCTTGTTCTTGGTCTGATGAACATATGTGTACCTAAACGCCCTGTTATATATAATAATTTCAAATTGGAAAAAATACACTATTTGTGTTCACATAATATTCTAAACTCATTGGTTAAAATTTTTAGGATTAGTGGGACATTTTTTAAAATACGTCAACTATGTACAAAAATTTGTACTGGAAGTAAAGTTACAAAGGACAAAAAACTATGAACAAAAACATATAAATTTGCGTTTCATAATCGTATTAATTATAGATTTTACAATGAGAGTCAAAATATATATGATAAATATTTGCCTATTTTGGGATGTACGGGGGTAATTTAATTTTTTATAATATATTTATAATAACAAAACTTAAATTAGTGAATTCGATATTTAGTGAATTACATATATATTATCAGTATGATTTTGAAAATTATTAATTTTTCGATCTATTTATAAATTAATTATATGGTCTTGGGAATATGCCAGTAATGGCAATAGATATATCTCTGTCAATGTACATGTGTGTGTGTGTGTGTGTTTGTGTGTGTTTCAATAACTATTTTCCGCTCTCTTGAACCCAAAAATTGGTTTGGTTAAATGATAAGTATTTCGGTCACGAATCATATGGTCAATATTCGTTATAATTATTTTATAACAATAAAGTTCAAAGATACCCCCCCATTTAATAAGAATTAAAAATAATTTAAAAAATTAAAATTTCGTAATTTAATATCTATTATTTTATTTTTCTATTATATTTTATCTAAATTTGAATAAACAGTTGTATACAAAAGTCTTCATACACCTAATTTACGTATATAAATATGATACAATAAAATAAATAGGATATTTAAAATATTCCTTGTAATTACTCAGCTTATGTGTATCATTAATTAAATAACCGAACTACATATTTACACACACACATTTAATTAAATGTTATAAAGTTAGGATTTATTTAAAATAATAAGTTCCATTTAATTCATTACACATTTACAAAGTGTGGTCAACAAATTCATATATAAATTTGGTATGTCATGTCACGGCTATAATAATTGAATGGCTGGAATGTGATCATAAAAAAAAAAGTAGCTGCCAATTTAAGTGTTGGGAAAAAAAAATGATGTTACAATAGATCAGGTCATTTTAAAACCGTATACACTCGTGACAAACGTTTGAAAATCATTATGCTAAACAACAAATCGTATAAATCTCAACAAATTTCATTCCAATTTTAAAACCAATGATTTAATATTTACTCTTGTATTTTTTTCGTCATAAGGTATTCAAATGGATGTAACATTTTGCGACCATCGTTCAATTAACATAAATTGATACGCGTTGGAAAAAAGTAATATGTATCTTTCAAATGCAATCTATTGTCCAATAGACGGCAATATGTATTTTAATGATTTGTTTACAACTTGCAAATACTTGCATAACAAAATTGAAAGATGTTTATAGATTTTCGAATACCACTGTCTGTTCTCAAACATAATAGCGTAATATAAACCTATAATAATAATAAGAATAATAATAAATGAATTTCGTGACTTTCGTAATCATAATTTATGTAAAAATATATACTATTGTTTATTGTGTTTTTTTTTTAATTTTCAAAATACCATAAAATTATGTATTTGAATGAAAAGAATATATAATTATTAAGAAATGAATTTGAAAATTTATAAATGTTGTGGTTTTTTTGTTTTCAGATACTCGCTTACATATAAAGTTTACCTCAATTGTTATTCTATCATTTGTATATTTATAATTTATGTAAATATTAATTATATTTGACCATTGAAATATAAAAAAAAAAATATGCAATTTTAAGATTGGTTTTTTTTACTACATATAGTTTTTAATTCAAACTTTAGATAAAATTGTAAATTTTTGAAGGAAATTTCATGCATCTATAAACAACAAAACATTAATAACAATGAATTGTAGAAGATATATATGCGCATAATCTATATAATTAATAAGATTGTTTCAGCCGATAGAAGTGAGAAAATATTATGATATTATTCAAGGTGCTTATAAAAAAAATATAACTAAGTGTTGATTGAATTAATAAATAATGATTAATTTTGAATTTGTGACCTTTTTTTTCAAACCTTTTTGTACAATAAAAGCGAAAATCATCAATAACATTTCTGCTATATTGTTCTAAATCACGGTTTATATTGAGTTGCTAAATAAGTGATTGTATCACTAATAGACCGGTTGTCAAAGATATTTGAAATACTTAATGCAAACAAATTAAGGTTTGAAAAAGAAGATATTAGCTATAATACCGATATAGACATCAGGTTGCATTCCGAAAACATCATTCAAAAACAAAACAAATTCATTTAAACAAAAATCACAATGTGGATTAAATCGCCAATTCATGGTAAAATATCAGGAAAAAATATGTTGAAAATTCCATTTCCCATTATAAAATTCAAATACTTAATATATATAATAACTTTTAATTGAATTTCATTCACAATACGTGTTAAAAGTTACTATTTATAAGAATTTAATTTATTTATTTCATTTAATTTTGTTTATTGTTATTTCTTTTTAATTTAAAAAAAAACACATTGGACAAAATTAATTTGAAATATTTTTACAGTCAAAAATTAATATTACTATATTTATTTTAACATTTAGTATCGCGTATTTCCACCATTTGCTGTAATAACTTCATTTAGTCTTCGTAACATACTATTCACTATAGGTTCTGAATATACCCCCCGGCTCATATTTGTCCACGTAGTTAGCAAACAGATTTTGAAGCATTTTCATCCGGAATTGGCGATACATTTTCAATGGGATTAAAAAATCGAGATTTTGTGGTGCAGGCCATTCCACAGTAGCTTAATTTTCGAATTATAATATGCCTGGCACATGTAATCCGAAGCAACTTTTAATTTTTCCATAGATTCTTACAAATTTGTATTAATAATTTCGATGTAACTATATCACCATTAATTTTTAATGCCGATATTTACTAAATTTTCCACCCCCATTAATCATTAAACATCAACATATTTTTGTGTTTTTACAATATAAATTTAATCGTCACCAGGCACTCTCCAAAATTTTGGTCGGTTTTTATTCCAAACTTGAAGAACTTACTTTCGTTACTCCAAACAATATTTTTTAAAAACAAAATATTGGTAAGCATGAGTTATTTTCTATAGCAAAATTTAACCATTTATTTTTATTATTCATCTTGCGCAATGATAAATAGTGCAACGTATTTTTGTATTTTGCAGGTGATTTTTTCAAACCGATTTCTACTAATCACTACACTACGGCATATATTGCTTAATGTCATCTAATAAACCTTTCATTACCATCAAGTTGGTAAATTACTCAGCATAGGAGTATATAACAATTTACCAATTGCACTGCAATTAACAAAAGATAGATGTTTTCAAAATACTATTATTTTGATATGGATGGTTAGCCCATAGTGATGTGTGTGTGTGTGTGCAAACATTGTTAATCTTTGAATGGTGTCCAACACCATATTTTCAAAGTTATCCGTTTTTCTTTTTATTCCATAAACGAACAAATGGTCATCGAGCAGAAAAATTTTAGTATTAAAATAAATACCGAAAAATTTCCTATGAAAAATAGTGGGAATTGAACCAGCTATATTTCATAATTAATAATATATATTTCGGCACACTGCGCCATTGAGCCTTCATTTCTACTAATCATCTACGGGTTATTGTTTTTTATGGAAATGATTCCTAAAATATAGCATCGCGTTTGCATTTTATTTTATTTTTCACTACTCTATATAAACTACAATTGCAATTGTAAATAATCTCTTTCGAAAGTGCAACGTTTACTGCGACAACGTCTTTGAATAGTTTCAAAATTTTTATATGTATTAAATATTTTGTTTCGGTAAAAGAAGAAATTGAGATGGACAATTAAATGTTATTTTTAAAAAGAATGCACAGATTTCATTCAAATAACTCATATTCTCATATTCGTAACCAAATTGGCGAATTATTAATATTTTCAATTCACTTGGACTTAATCGCAAATATACTTCTTATATATTACCGGTTATCCTTATGTTATACCGGTCGATCGTTGGTAAATATTGATACTGTCGTTGTTGCTAAATTACATAACACTGACAATGTGTTGACTCTGTATTATTTTAGGTGTCCGAGTCTTGCGATGTGGACCGGAGGTGAAGCTATATAGTTTTTATCTTTACCATAGATTCATATATATGCATTTTGCGGTTACAAAGGTAAGTAAGATACACCAAATGTGTCCTTTTAGTCTACCATAGATTTTGAATATAATATATAAGACAAAATAAAAATGTGTAAATATTATCGGGTAAACAATTTCAAAATTTTTCCATTTGGTATAAGTTTACCTACACCCATTTCTTTTCAAATTCCATCATAACATGTGTGTCATAAACTTATTTATTTTTAATTTTATTAAATTTAATGTTTTTATGGTTTCCAAAAAAGTATTAACCTTTTTATTTTTTTTTTTTAATGATAATACTCGTCGTATGTTGTTTTTTTTTTATTGCTCTATAAAAATAAAAATTCTTATCCATATTTTTCTGTATTGTAAATAAATACTCGCCGTATATAGCCGCGTATATGTAAAACAACATCATCATAACCACCACCACCACACACCACAATCGCATTTAATTGGATACAAATATTTATTATATAATAACAAAAACCATATAGAGAGTTAATGTTAATTTTATACGACTTATGACGGACAAACATTTTGGTCTGTAATAATAATAATAACAATAATAATAATGCTAATAATATACGCTGATTAAATAAATAAGATTATTATTATTATTATTTATTTACACTACAATACAATACAATATTGTATAATAATAATAATAATAACATTTTATAATGATTCATCAACAATTTTAAATTATATTATATTTTTTTAATAAAATTACATAAAACAATATATAATATTTATTGTAAATAATAATATTAATAATAATAATAATAATATAAAATATTAATAAATTATTATACATTTATCAAGTTACACGCGTTAAATTACATTAAAATAGTAACGTGTGTGTGTGTACGGAATGAAATGGAATCATTTTAATTATTTTTTATTTGTATTTTTAATATGCAACCACATAATTTATTATATATTTATAAACAAGTGCAATTACAATTGTGTTATCAACTTATTGACCGAATATACACGTATATGTGGATAAACTTGCGATTGTAAATTGACCTATAAGACTTCCAATCTGATTAAACAAACATTGAAATGCATAATAATATATAAGAAAAAGAAATGTTCTTAGCAAAATGGTAGCAAATCGAAAATAATAAATTCATTTGTTTCATTGGAATTAAAATTAAAACTGATATTAATTTAGAAAAATATTATTTTATTTAAGTGAAGTATGAAAAATAATGTGGATTTATATTTGGAAAAAAAAAAAAAAAAATTAATGTTTAATCAGCCTTTTTTTTAGTTTATTTTTTGCTGAACACCTGGCGCCGGATTATATGAATAAAAAAAAAAATATTAAAAAAAAAAACACACGACACTGCTTAAGTAATCTTACTTATCGTAGAAAAATATAATACAGAAAATATGCATAATTTTATATTTCTTTTTTCTACATAAATTAATAATGAAAGATGAGATTTGTTGTTCATATTAAAAAAAAAATAAATAAATAACCTTTTTAAAGAACTCATTCTTTTATTATTAAATTAAAATTTTCATCTAATAATATAAATTTATTTATATAAAGTCAATTTTTATAACAGGTAATTATAATATAAATTTACTTAAGTTACGTTGAGGTCAACAATCTACTCAATAATATACACTCTTTGTTGTCTTAACAATTCCCGAACAATTTAGAAAATCTTATAAACCAAAGATGTTTCATTGGTTGTTAGACAAACACATAGTTGATGAATTGATGTTGTGTCAACAATCAATAACATTTCATATTGTTTACAAGGTATTGTGATCAATCCATATAAGTCTATTTGTGGCATCGCTATGAAAATGAATTTCGAACAAAGAGCTAATATTAAATTTTATTTTAAACTTTCAAACATTTTTCGAGACTTTGGAAAGGATGAAAAAAATTGATGGTAATGATAGTGTGTCTCGTATAACAACGTATGACTGTGAGTGGTATAATAGTTTCATTATAAATTATTAAAATATTTGCGATTATGAAAGGAAGTGAAAGGCCAAAGTCTGTGACTATTGAAGAATAGCATATCGAAAAAGTGAGTGATTTCTTCAAAATTTATATAAGAAAAAATCATCATTACGACTTGCTTGCAATGGAATTGAAATTATCAAAAGATACAATTCATTGCATTTTAATTGAAAAATTCAGTGTTTCTTTCACATAACCTAAATGATGATCAAAATTTACTTAGTATTAAAAAGACATCATTAAGAGTGGTAAAAATAATACAAACATTTTATATTCCATTGTAACTGGTGATTAAACATCGCAGTTAGAATATGAACAACAAAGGAAAAAAGCAAAGTGTTGAATGGAGGTCACCAGAAGAGAGTCCCAAAAAAAAATTCAAATCTTCAAAAGTGAAGACAATGCTCATTTGTTTTTTTTTTTAGCAATTCCAAGTGGCCAAATTGTAACTGCGGTGTATTTATTATTTGAAAATTATGAAACGTACATTGTATCCGTTAATTATTCAACGATAATAATTCGTATTTGCATATTGCTAATGATAATTGCACCATCGCATAGATCCTCAATTGTAACCGATTTTTTTGACCAAAAAAATCGTTTTAACACTCATCCCCCATTCACCATATTCACTTCATTTGGTTACGACTATTTTCTATTTCCAAAACTTCAAATTTCGCTATGTGAACGTAAAGCATTTTGCTAATATAATTTCAATTCAAAATGATTATGCGCTGACACCATATTTCACAGATTTCTACTAATATCATAAAAAAAAAAGTAATTTGATTCGTTTTTAGAATCAATTGACACAATCAATTAACTATTGATTAATTAATTTATGGCTTTACAAAAGATTAAATTAGATACGTTCCTTATTTTTAACACATCGTTGCTTACATGAATCGTTACAGAAATGATGGTAATCACTCACAGACTTGAGTTCGGAGAATACACGCAACTTGATCTCCATCAGTGTTTGTTTAACGATCACTTAAATACCTATATACGTTGGGAAAATTTAAATGCATTAAATTACCATTCAAATCAGATGTCGATAACAACAATCCATATAGTAAATGAAACATATTTATATAAATATAAACATACAGAGCGCAGTGTTGTGGTTTGTTGTGGCCGCTGGAATTATGATGCTTCAATCAATCTTATCGGTGTCCATAATTCAGGAAGTTTAGTGGCTGGTTAATGTGATATAAATGCCATCTGCACATACAACATTTGTTAATATGTATACATTTTGCTAGTTTACTGTGGAATTCATGATGAAAACACAATGACTTAAATTTTAAGAGGAAAATATTAAAGTTGTAGAATTTTTAGGACAATTTACTAGAATTTTTTTTACAATTTTACATCTATTCATCACTCCAGATTTTCACAGTTTTTATATAAGGATAATTTGAATTAATCATTTGAGCGCTAAACGATTCGAGAATATAATTTTTTTATCGAAACGGTCTTCATTTACATACGATTTTGTAATGACGGACTAACGTTTTGCGTAAATCAAAAGACTCATGTATAGCTCCATTAATATTTTATTATCATATTAGATTAGATTAGACACTTATGAGTGCATACGTATAGAAAATTGTCATATATACAATTCGACTTGTTTATATTGTATTGCATTTAATTACCATGAACAAATTATTGTTTACATCCATCATATTTATAATAATATAACATTTTTTAAAATAATTATTATTTTATGCAAGAGTAATTTATGGATACGAAAAAAAAAGAAATAAAATAATTATATAATATTTTTGCGTGTACATTTTACAAGTTTAATTGTAGACGTTCACGTTCATATATGATGAAGATTTTATATTGTAACCGTTTATTTATTGTATTATTATTTTATTTCATATATCTTTATGTTAAAAAAATCAATGAATATTTATACTTAAGTTAATTTCACGACAAATTTTCAAAACCGGAAAAAAAATATATAATTTACACACACTACTGCATTAATGTAGCAAAGAATAATAATGTTTTTTAAATATAAGACTATGAATAAGCACAACGAATGTGTACATATCAATTATAGCAGTGGTGCCTCGAATCGGATGTATGGAAATATTCTGAAAAACATATGGTTTAGTAAATGGGTTATGAGTTGTGAACCAATTTCTGGGAAATCAACTTTAATGTATATAATGAATTTATATGAATATTGAGACATTTTAACGAATTTTAAATTTTTCATAATATACACAGAACTGGATTTTTAAAATCGATTGACACCATCAAAAGATATAAGCGATTTTTCAATTGATGTCAGTGAAAATTTTGAATAAAATTTATCTTTGGAACGAGTGAAGCGATTTTCAAAATTTCTTCTACAAAAGATTGAAAATTTATGCAATTTCCGTTCCGACAGAAAAAAAATAAACCATTATCCATATAAGCCCAATTTTTTTCCATAATCTCTAGCTTACTTTCGTATAATGTGCGCCTCCCCTATACTAGAAAAATATCGTGATATAGTGTATTTTGTATATATTATACAATTATAAACAGTGTAAATTTATACTAATTGAAAAAGTTAACATTAATGTATAGAAGTTGTCAGTGTTTTTTTTTTTTATTATTATTTAAATGTTGATGACCGCATCAGCTACTAGCTAAATATATATAATTTAATTAACTTAATTATAATGTTAAGTATTATAAATAAGGAACAAAAATAAATAAATACGATAAAACATGTTTTCTTCCATTATTATTATTATTATTATTATTATTATATTTACACATAATATTAATACATATAATATAAATTAGATTTCGATGTAAAAGAAGGTCAACAAGTTATTAAGAAAAAAAAAAAAAAAAGATAAGTAAATAAAAAAACGTGTGTATTCTTCTTTTCACATACACACACACAAACACACACACAGTATAGTGCCAAAAAAACTAAAGAAACATTCAAAGCCTTCCTACGAAACGAATATTTAAGAAAGTTCAGCAAAAGTCTAAAGAATTATGAAAACAAAATGGGCACTGATATCTTTGTGACACTATCCGAGTGACTCTTTGACGTTAAAAAAAAAATGTCATGTATACTTTTTTTATCCTTTTGTAAACGCACGGTCGCGTCCAAACAATGTTGAGTGTACTGGCCATTAAAAAAACAAATATTCACTTATGCAAAAAAAAAAAAAAGAAGAAAGAAAGAAATTAATTCAATGAGTGGCAATTTAGGATAACAATTTGTAATTTAGTGATAACGAAATTTATAATACTTGAAAATGTACAATAACTTCCCGTCAAATTACAACCACTTAAAAAAAAAAGCAAAACATTAAAAATAAATTGTTAATGACGTAACGTTACCCAGTACAGCTTCTGCTGTATATTTCTGCGTATGCATGCACAAAATTGAATTTGAAGATCGCATTATTTAATATTGCAGAGTTTAACGAAACCGAAATGGAATGACGTGGTAATGAAATGGGGAATTTGCTCATCATAAAATAAAGAATTTTTCATTAATTGGACAATGTATCCCAAAGTTATATAAATTATAATCTAAACTTTTTATATTTACAAAGATTTTACAAGAAATTTGGGGAATATTTTTTCATATAACTTCCATAGTAACAATTTGTCGGTACTTTGAAAAATGAGGAAAATTTCCGTGGAAAAAATTCACAATATTTCCCATGGAAAAGATATACCCCAAAGAGTGGGTCAAATTTTGTATATTTCTACGGATATTCTGTGGAATAATACCAAATCAACGAAAATATACACAAATCCAAGAACATCTTTTTATAAAAATCCATGGACTGGCTTGCACTCATCATATAAAATTCCAGCGGACATCCGTAACAAATCCGTAGATATTTCTTTGGATTGAAACTACAGACTACTACATATAGTGTGGAAATTTTACGGATGCACTACGGACAGCGTTACTAGGGTTATAATAATTTTTTGGACAGATACTGTAATTTTTACAATTTATTTTATAAATTTTTTTAAACAATTTTTTTATGTTTTGTATAGTTCAAGTGAAAATTATCTTCTTTCTTGTTGTTCATAATTTTATGCTATACTTTTTTAATATATTTATGTAATAAGAAAAGCTGATAATGTGAGAGCTGATTATGATGATGACATATAATTTCACAGAAATTTGTGTCCATATCTATAGACAGACATTATAGGGTTTCTGCAAACATTTGCATTAAGCGAGAGGGTAATTTGAAATGTTTTAATCTATACATTATTGGATTTTTATACCATCTTTCAGTTGTAAATCTGCCAATTTCTCGTATTGCGATTGATAATGCTTTTTATATTTTTTAATTAAATTTTAAAGTTCAATTAGAAATGAATTTTTACAAAACATTTTTCCATCGCATTTGTAATCTTTCCAAAGTAATTTTATTTAATTTTATTCAACGATCAACATAATTACATAATTTTCCTAATAACACCACATCGTTTAGTACTTGGAAGAGTGGTGGCAAGTTGATAGATACACGCATAAATTCCCAAATCCGGTAAACAATATTTACAGAAATATTTTTTAAAATAAAAATACATAATTTGAATTTAAATTCATAAAGCAATAATATTTGACAAGTTGTTAATTAATTAATTTGATTATATGCCAAAGGATACAAATTAAGTGCCGGGCCAAGGAATGAGAAAATACCCTCTCTCATCGTATTAGAGATATGTTAGATCATAGAAATTTACAGCAGTACTTGTAGTAACGGCAATGGTACAATAACGTCCTGATAAGTTATATTGAGGTGAAAAAAATCAAAACAAAGTCGTTATTATGTGACAGGAAATTATTGCATCACTTACGTTTCTATACAGAGAAATTACAGTGCGCTGTATTTCATGTATAAAAATTGCAAAATTCATTATTTAATATAGAGCAAGTTTTATCACTTGAAATATAGTAGTGAAAACAGAAAGTTCTCCATAGTAAAAGTGTTAACAATTTGTCAATAACTTGGCAATATCTCTGAAAGTAGTAAATTGGTCATCAAAATTTGTTATAGATGTGTTATGTGAAATTTATAAACATATTTTTGTTATGACTCTACTTATCAATATTTACGTTTACCTACACTATGACCACATATTTTGTTTTTATCAAATTCTAAATAATATATTATAGAAATTCTCATTCGTCGACCCGTACAATGTTATCATAATTTAAATGAAAAAATATAAAATTTCTATTTTGATAATAATTTGTAAAAATTCAAATTTTATCTATTCATGTTAATTTTTTTATCTATTATTTTTATGTAGACAAAATCAAATAAAAATAAAAATAGTCACATATATAAGATAAAAATTGAATTCACTTAAATTTTACAGAATAAAATATAGAAAAAAAAACTCATATTTACAAACATTTTTAATGTATTTTTAAATACATACACATTTTAATGTTTATTATTTAAATTAGAAAATAATAATAATAATAATAATAATAATAATTATTATTATTATTATTATTATTACTAGAAACAATTTTACCTAAATAAATAAAGGTGTGAATGTTGATTGTAATACAACAAAATTATATTGTAGGTGCATATCTATTTTCTATATTTTCCTAATTAGAGAAAAATACTCTTTATTTATATTTTCACATTTATTTATTTATTTATTATTTTTTTTCAATTATAATATTCCATTAATTATATTTTTATTTTCTTTAAAAATTCTCATAAATTATGTTGTTTTTTTTTTAAATCAATTAATTATAAACATAAAATTAGCTATGTGTAAATTTTATTAATGCATGTGTCACACATTGATATCAATAATAGAAGATAGTTTTTGAAATTAAAACAACCGGCAGTCGAACAAATTGTTAATAGATACAATACAAAAATTGGGAAAAACCAATTAATAGATCGTCCAACTGCAAGAATGTATTGTACTTGCGATCCCATTCTAATATATACTCGTAATAACGACTCATTTGTAATCTTAGAATTATTTAATGATATAAATTACATGTGGTGGATTTTGCCAGTTAAAACCACATCAACTTAATTAAAAATATGTTAAATTTATGAATATTTGTACCAAGCCAAAAAATTTATAAAATTCTTAATATATTTTTTGCACATCTCACATAATTATAGTTTCGTATGTACAACGTTATGTAACAGCTATGATGCCGTCACCCATGTGACAAGTATAGAGCTGTATAGAGCTGTATATAGTTTTATGTCCCAGAAATGGCAATAAAATTAAGTGTTATTTAATATAAGTGTTGATAATTGTATTTTTTATATAGAGAGAATTAAAGAATTTTAGTTGGATTTTGTAACAGGCCAACGAATGGGAATATGGATTCGATAATATGAAGTAAATATTGTATATAGTGAATATTTTGAATCTGTCAATTTGGATTTTGAAACAGTGATCTTTGGGCATATAACATCACTTATTTTATTACTTATGTCCACTATTCTCATTGATATCACGATTAATAATGTTCCATCTAATGTGTCATTACCCGGCTATCTCTGATCATTTTCTTATATATTTATGTTATATTTTTAAGGAAATAGATTCTTGAAACCGTGTACCGATGATCTACAGACGCAAAGTTTCAACTATAAATATTACTGATTTGCAAATTTACCTTGGGACCATAAAAGTATATTTAATAATGTTCACCTATTTCTTCTTTGACACCCGAATTTTGCTATGTTACACGCAATTCGTATAACTTAATAATTTTTCTATGTCGAGACATAGTTGCGAAGCGCTCAGTTATGGGCACCACTAATTTTTCTATTTCTATATTAATGATATAATGGAAAATCTTGCATTTTCTTTTGATCAACTTGTAATATCAATTATGATTTGAAATATGTTTCTAATTAATCAATCGAATATATGTTGCCAAAAATCTGCTATATTCAATCTTTAACCAACTGTTCTTGATATTTTTGCTATACTAATCATTTTAAATTCGTACTGTAATTGATTTGTTGAGTTTAGGTGTGATTCTGATAATATTAATATAATATAGTTATAGAAAATGATGTTTGGTTCGCTACACATCTTGTCAGAAATTCTTTTCCTCTTCGTCTATTACTATTTGCAACTCCCTACCATAACCATTTTATTTATTTTTGGACTGCACAAAATGTACTTTAATCTATATTTAGGTGCCGAAATTCATACAGTCAATCAAACTTTCGAATATCTACTAGCAAATTTATTAACATTTTTATCTATACCTTAAATGTGTTTCGCGTTATTGAATAACTTATGTGCGAGATTATATCAAAACATTAAAAATAAAATTAAAAAAAACATAAATAAATAAATTTGCAACAAAAAAATTTTTATAAATAACTTTAGAGACTTTTAATTGCTTTATATTTAATTTTTTGCATTTTCAATTTGATCTTTCATTTCATTTTATTTTATTTATAAGAAGTAAAACTTTTTAAATGTTTTAATTTATTTTCATTTAATATTAGTCTACTTGAACAAAAAATATAAAAAAAAAAAGTGATTGTAATTTCTCCACTTTAAAACTAAAATACTAAATGCGTATATTGTAATAATGTACCGACAATTTCTATATAAATATACTCGTACATAAGCATAATATGTATATTAGTATTGAATATTTAACCCATTGTAAAATCCTAATTGTGTGTAAACGAAAAAACTGCACTCCGTTGATTAAAACCAAATTTTAGATTATCAAAAACCGTTGAGGAGGTGTATATTACAATGATTTCTTTAGTCTATTAAATTTAATTTCCAATACAAAAGTCCAACCTTTTTTAATATTTTATGTAGCTAATTAATGTACATCACTTCATTACTAATATTTCATCCATATCGATTCTCAATTTAAGATTTAAAATTTAATTTTACATAATAATTTCAATAAATAATTAAAGCCAAGAAAATATTTTTTATACAAAAACATTAAAATAATTATACAAACAAATTGTATATAAACATTTTCGGTGTACCGTGCCGTTAAAATGGTTAAATTCTTCAATTACGAAAAGAAAGGTGAATTAATTATTATGTTAATTATATTGAACAACATTTGAGCATGGTCATTTATACAATATTTTTTATATAATACATCATTTTCAACAAACAATAAACAAAATAAACATTTATAATAGAAAAGACAAAAGAAAAAGATAAAACAATTAGCAAATAATTTAAAAAAGTTAATTAAAAATAAAAACATATGTTTTAGGAATAAATAAATATTAAAATTAAATATGCATTTAAAAATATAATTTTAATAATAATGTTTTTTAATTGAAGAAAAATTTTATGTGGTGTTTTTTCTTTTAACAAATAATTATTGTTAACTGGGCGGCTCTATAACAAAATAATATTTTCACGTAAAAACGTATGATAAACTTGAAATGGATTATAAATTAATCGTTAAAAAAAAATATAAAACATTAATATTTAATAAATTTATAGTTTTATAGTACATTTGTAAGGTAAATAATAAATACAAGGTATAGTTTCCTTATTTGAAATACGAAATTTCGTGGGATGATGAATAATTCTATACAATTAATTGTGTATCACTATTTTTTTAAATAAAAACAAAAGGTTATTGATCTGTATCAGTCAGTGGTGACTCAAACTTATAATTATTCCTGTGGTTATAGTAAAACTTTATAGTATTTATGCCTTATTTATGCAGCACATGCCATTAAACGTCTGTGTTTTCTCTGTTTTTTTATGTATTTAACAAGTTTCTATCATTAGCTTTTAATCCAATTTATTGTGGTACTTCGATTTCAAAATGTATTTTTACTCCTTCAGAGGAGGTCTGATTAACCCAACCAAAATATAAATTGTGAGAAAACAATACTTGCTTTCTATTTTGATGCGATTACTATTTTTAAATCAACCATTGGCAATGGCACAGTAGTAATGTGCATAACCATCGATAGTGAAATAGTCAATTCCGGAAATTTGTTAGATAAATGTTTGATTAAATGTCATATACGCGCATACATTTTGACTAACATAATTTGATATAACATTAATTGCTATCAATAAAATTTTAATTAATTAAAATTAGAATAATTGTTCCCATCCGCATTTATACATAGTTATTAAATGGCCCTACACACCGCATGTATTTTACATGTGAGACAGAAACCTTTTTTATTTATTTTGGTGGCACTCTACCTATAAATTAAACCGTGCCTATATTTCAAAAGGTACTGACTGTTAGCTATGATGATGACATCATTTGATTTATGGTTCTTTTATATAATATGTTTTAATTCTATTGTTTAGCAATTTGAAATTGACTATATAATATTGATTATTTTCTTTTAACTAATCAATACACATATACATAATTATTATTAACAATACAATGACCTAATATACTAAACATTAACCATATATAGCATAAAATTAAAATATGTTTCACATAACATATTAATGACATAACCTTTTTATGTCACATAAACTCATAATAATAATAATACATTATTTTATTTACTTCACACTCATATATAACGCAAGTTTTGTAACACGACGGTTACTCGAAATTATTAAAATTAATAAATATTTGTAAATATATGTTGTATAAGGACCACGGTAAATTACTCCGCATCGGAGTACAGATAACAATTATCGAAAGATTCGATTTTCTCTTTATTTCATAAACGAATTTAAATTTATCTGATAAATTTTAATATGAAAATATCGGGAATTGAAAGTGGTACGAGAAATGTATACCAACAACTTTGGATAGAAATAATATTGGTTTTTCTTTATAATACTCCTCTGAATTTTAAAGATTATTTTCGAGTAAACCACATAAAAGGAAATTCAAAATATATATTAACATAATATTGGATTCGTTGACTGACCAATGTCTATTTGTCTTAAGTTAAAGTTAGTTTGCATCAATTTAACCAGTCGAATTGTTTTTGGGACAAATGCCAACGACTGCCAACGAAATTCATTCATCAGATGAAAAAATTTCGGTAATAAAATAACTACAAAAAAAAAACTTCACATGATAATAGCAGGAACTGAAACCGATATGTTTCACGATTGATTAACATGAACACTATACAACTACTAAGTGATTATTATTTGATGTTATTGACTGTAAATTGGTTGGATTTGGTGTGAAATGAGTTTAGCACAACCATAAAAAAAAACAAATAAAGTTATATCAACTTTATTGAATTCAACAAAATTCTATAGTCAAAAATAATTAACTTCAATTAGTTAGTGCGTCCGTTGTGATATCGATAGCATTTATTCTCTTTTCTGAAAATAAAAACGCACAACTGATACAAATATTTTATATGAAGACACATGTTTAGAGAATATCCGCTGTATCCGCTTTACACTCAAATGTGACCATTTATTTCGCCATGACTATAGGCCATGCATCGATTCCTCATCATTCATGAAGTCACTAACGTCTCTCCCATCTGCCAACGAATATTGTGTCCACTACTTAGCACTTGTGTGTGAGTGTGTGACACAAGTTACCTTTTACCTAGTTTGGAGAGAATTCAGTGCCACGACATAGTAACGCTGATAATAATGGTGTACACAAAGGGTGTAACACTTTAATTGCTTTATAAATTAATCTAGAAATTAACACATGAATATTTGTGTTATTTGGTGCTATGATAAATTCTATATTCTCAATTGGACATATGTACGACATATGTAATGAGTATGAAATATACTATCTATGGGTTGTATTACTGTACTTTATAACAACGATTATATTTCACTATCATTCATATTCATATCAAGATATATATTCCATTCATATACAATATACATAGATAGATATAATATTATATACATAATTGAACTTAATTCATTTCAATCAATTGTTGATCTATTTCTATATCATACGCTGCTGGGTATTATAGAAAAAAATATAATATATGCGGTTTATAATGTTGATTATTATATGATTGATATTTTAAATATTAAACTAGAGAGTTATATATTTGGAAAAATAAATCGAATTTGAGGACAACACCCATATTTTATTTTTTTTGTTATTTTGTATTAAATTTTTATTTAAATTTAAATCTTTTTAAGCGACCGTGATATTTTAGCGAAGGAAAAATTGCGTCAAAATATTATACAAATTAATAAAAAAATAGTTTAATCGAAAACATAACATTTTTTAGCACATAACATGTGAATAATTTTTGTAATCTTATGATATCATTCATTTAGCAGCTAATTAACAAATTTTATTTTATTTTATTTTATGAAATACAATTACTACACACAGCAATAAAAAAAAAAAAAGATTAGAATTCTTAAATTAGTTGAGGTTATGAATGAATGGAATACTGGGAATACTATATAAAAACACACACATACATACACACACACAATATACGAATGTCAAGTTGAAAGTTATTTTATTTTAATTATATTTACAAATACATAAATAATATATAAAATTAATTATATATTCTATATTAATTATAAGATGATAATTATAGAAACATTTGCATATATATTTAATATATAAAATAATCAAATAATAATAAAAATTAACAATACACAAATTCTTTTAATTATATAATAAAAAATTTAGATTTATTATAAGATACGAATTCATTTAGTATTGAATTGAATTAGTTAATAAATCGATTAATATTGTAAGTGAAAGGGAATTGAAACGAATTCAAAATTTGTTTTATAATGTTTTTCTCATCTATTTAACCTTCATAATAGAAATATGTTTTTAATAATTCAATATATATAAACTAAATCAATAAATATATACGAACCTTTTCCATGTTTTTTGTTATTCTTTCTTATTATATAGATAAAATCTGTATTTTGTTTTTTTTATTAAATAAAAAAAAATTAAAACTTTAAAATTTTTGGCTTGGATGACGTCAGATATAAAAATATTACTTATGATTGTATTTTTTATACAATCACTTAAGAAATTATATTATACCGCACAAGAAAATATGTGTAAAACAAATACAATACAAAAAAAAAAAACACTATACAAATGCAATTACAAATCCTTTTTTTTTTTTTTTTTTTTTTTCTTTTAAATGTGGGTTGGGTCAAATTAAAAGTATATTTAAAAATTAAAAATTAATTATATTTTAATGAATTGTATATAAATATAAATTTTAATAAAACATCACTTAATTCATGGAATGTATAAATTTTCAGTAAAAAAAAAATTGTATATTAGTAAAAGAAATTCGATCACGTTCACGTAAAAGAAATTATATTCACTCACACTCACAAACACGTCAATTGGTTTAACATACGATACTAAAAAAAAAAAACTATACTAAAATCAAATACAGTACTTTATTATTAAAAAATATAACTTATTATTGAATATTTCGTATTTACTTTCTTAGTTATATTTTTTTTTTATAAAGTTTAACTTATTTTACACACAATTTGCGAACCTTCATTTATTTATTTATACTTTTATAGTCTCTTTTTAGTTAGTGGTTCGGTAGTTAGAGTTACAGTCAATAAAATACAAAAATTAAATTAAAAAATAAAAATGAAGAAATAAGTTGGAAAAAAAAAGTATGTATATAAAAAAAATGGTATCCCCATTTTTAACAGTTGTGTTGTGTGTGACCATCATGTGAAACAGATATATCGTAGAAAATAACACCATGAATGGTATAATCGGAATCAGTATAAAAGAGAATATTAGGTATACCCGTATACCCCGTATACTCTTCATTCTTCAAACGGTGTTATTGATTTATTTTGCTGTTTTGTCTATCGTCCATTGTTTTGTCTGTACACTTTTAGATGATGGGTGTATGCGTGAATTTAAAGTTTAATCAACGAATTTCTAATAAAAAAATGGATAGTGATATTCTATATGTATACGTTAATTGACGTACGAAACTATACTAATGTCAATTTGACATCGGTTTTTATTTAAAAAAAATAGTTTTATGTTTCTGTCTGTTAACATTTTTCACAAATACATAAATTAATCATTAAATTTTATAATTATTATGTTAGACAAACAATAATACGAAATTTACTATAAAATGAATACAATTATTTCTTCATTTGATAATATACAGAAAAAGTAAAATATATATAAAAAAAAAATCGAATAATTTCATGTATAAAAACCGACAAAAAGGATCTACAGTTAAAAAAAAGGATGTCATTCTGTTGGGAATATATTATTAATAATGGGCAATGAAAAAATAAAGAATTGCGGAAAACTTTGCAAGCACTGGTAACATAACAAAATTTTGTATTCTATAAATTATAAACAGTATTTTCACATCATATGAGCATTTTTGATTAATTAAAGAGCAAGACACAAGAATATGATGTGTGAATTTTTATAACATTAAATACAGGTGTTTTCACATCTGCCCATGATATAAATTACACAGCATCATCACAAATTAAATGAACATAAATTCTTACCTTACATTAAATTACTACATAATATACCCGGGTTTAAGGTAATTCAAATAAAATTTTTAAACTTCCAACTTACCTAAAAAGAAAATAGAAAATTTATAATTAATAATTATTAAATTAAATTACGTTAATTTTAATATTTATAGATGAAAAAGTAATTAAATAAATTATTTAGAAGTACAAGATGTGTCAATATAATTAAAACTTTGGATATTATGCTAAAAGTCTCTAAAACAATAGAAGGGCGATTTTGAACAGAACACTTGTAACTGAAATTTGCATGTTGCATGTATTTCTAAAGTAAGTATATTCAATAGTATAAAATCAATTACGGTAATAGGAATGCTAATCAATGAGAACAAGAGATTGACGGTACTATAAAACTCTAATTAAGGACGGGCCGCATCCTGAAAGAGGATAGGGGGAGATCGCAATCCATGCAAATGGATCCTTCATGGAAAACAAGGCGGATGATGGAATTTATTCCAAGAAACTTGGCCGATTCTGCCATATACATATATGACGACAAATATGAGAACAATTTTGGGTTTAGAATGTGTCTATCAAAGCCTAAACCGGAATGCGGCTCGAAATAATGACACCAAGTTATGCGTAATAAGGGGACACATAAAATCAATGGATTTGAAAAGGCTGATAATCTAGGTAATCAGTATAATTTGCTTGGTAGAAGGACGAACAGGGAATTAAACTGTGATCTGCTTCGGCATTCCCCTAAACATATATAATAAAATATGCACATGTTGAAATAAATTTTCTACGGTTTTGTATATGTTTCATCATAAATTGGTTTTCCAATGTGTATTACAACACTATAACAATTTGAATGGGTCTAGTTTTCTAATATTTATTTATTTTATATTTTAATTAATTAATCGTAAACAAATCAAAATTCATACACTCACAAACTTTCACACTTCTTAAATATTCCTCAAGATAACTTCTCTATCATAAATGATTTGAAATCAATAAAAATTTTCAAGTTATTCATTTTATTAGAAGTCTGTCCTTCCCTTCTTAAATTTTTGTAATCTTAGAATATATACAGACATTTAATTTACTTCGAATCTTCACGTTAAGCATTATTTTATGAGAAATAATTGAGAATTTTATTGTGCCAACTAAATTTATTTACTATCGAATGTAAATCGCCGATGAAGTAAGAAATTAATCAAATGTACTTATTTTTGTTTTACAAAACAAATTCACATATCCGTATAATCTTTAGGAAAACATATAATACATTAATTTTCGTCATATATTATAGACACTACTCTGATCAAAAATAATATCGTTACCGATGTTTATTACCATGGATCCGCATATGTTTCTCTAAACCACTGTCCGCAATTAAGTTGACTACTCATCTTTTGTCAGGTTAATCACCACCTGATCCTGATTGTCTAGTTAAGAATTTTACTTTACTGCAGAATAAGTTGCCCGAATAAATTGGGGCATCCACAATGTCCCTCTGCCAACCTTTCTCCCGTCCAGCATCTGCCTAATCTTTTCAGAGAAGTTAATATAGTGTTTGCGGTTTTTCGCAGCATTAACATCCATGAAATTTTATCAACTTGTGAAAAAAGAAAATGATCATTCCCGACCATGGGTATGATGGGTTTTGTTTTTATCAAAATAGTATTAATTCTTGTTTGCGTTGTCGTCGTCGTCGTCGTCTCTCTAAAAATTCTCTTCAACAAATTTTATTTAATTAAATTAAATTATTTTTTTTATTTGAGAAATTTATACATTTTATACAAAATATACACAATTTTCAAAACATAATAGAGTTTGAAGAATACACAAGAACACACACTCATAAACGTTGATTTTATAATAATATTGCGCATGTTAATTTACGCATCCCAGCTCTTTGGCAATCACCCAAAGGTCTATACTTGGCGATCAACACGCGCAATTTATTTTAACGGAATTATTTATAACCAAGTATGAGTCCGTCAGTGTATACATTTGTATGTGTATGATGATTTTGTGGTTGAGTCTCTATTATTTAGGTTTTTTTTTCTTATTCTTCTAGTGAAATGAGTATAAAAAATTCATAAATAAAATAAATAAATTGACGGCGAGAAAAATTATAAGATTATATACTTTTAATACATAGAATACAGAATACAAACACTGCTGTGCTGGTTTGATACATCACCGTCGTCTGTTCGTTTGTACTCATCTGCTTGTTCCATTACTACAAATATACACAGCACGGCGGATACCAATATAAGATTATGATCATTTTGAATTTATTTATTTACTTATTTTATTTTTTAAAGAAAATCTTAAGTCAAAGGATTGATTTTTTTTTCTTTATTGAATGTGTGTGTGGTTGAGTGTGTCTGCGTATATTGCTGAGTACATGCAAATTAACTATAAATTATACTAATATACAAAGTTATGTTATTTGGATAATTAAATCATTAAAATCTTATGTGTTTTGAATATATAGATTTATTTATTTTTATATACATATTTCTTTACTAGTTTGCCTACAAATATCTATTGATTAATGAGAAGACAAAAAAATTGAGTGAGTTTGAAATGCGATTGCGTTTTTCTCTATGCGTCAAGAATAACATTCGTATATTTTAACTTTGTTGATGAGAAGATGCGATTTTCACTATACCATACGAGGTGTGACTATAAAATAACGAGACTATAATGCTGTTAAACATTTTATTTTAAATTTATACATATTTAGTTATTATTCCGTTTAATATAATTCTATAAGTTTATCCCTCCATGTGAGTTTTTTATTCTTCAAAACATTGCTGGAAATCTTCTTACTTACTTATATTATAACTGCATGGCATTATAACCCCGGTGTGGTTTTAGCCTTCTCCAACCTGACCTAACCGCAGCCAACGTCTTCCAATTCCGAATTTTAAGGATCTCAGTTCACTGCATATAGTTCATTCATGACACGTGTCGCTTTTTTTTAACACTGAAATCTTGTTCCTTTTAATGTAGATTTGCCCTTGGGGAACAGATAAAAGTTACATTGTGTCAGGTCAAGCGAATAAAGTGGATGGTCACAATGGTCTGATATACTGGACCAGACAATGCAGAGTGAGCACCATTTTCGTACATACTTTTTTGCATATTAAAAATGGTTATGTAAAATTTGCCTTATACGCAAATTGCATGAATAGTTAACCGAGTGTCAGATAGGATCAGATTTTTTCAATGTATTTATTCGTTTTTGACGTGGAAGAGCAACCCTTAGAAAAATGAAGGTCACGGTAAGACGGCAGGCTAATAAATCTACGGATATGGGAGGTGCGACAATCATAAGAGAAGATTTTTCACGCTACATAGCCATCGGTAGACTTCGGAGCATACGTAGTTCTTCTGTAGAAGCAGCAATAACGTAATTTTATACAGCCACTCCTCGTATAGTTTGACTTACAAATACATATTATATATTTTAATACATTAAATTGCGCCGGATATAAAATTGCTTTAATTCGGACATTGTCCGCTCGAAATACAGATATTTTCATTTTGGGTATGTGTCTGTGTTGCGTACAAATCTGTTTACAATTTATTTTATTTATTGCACATATATTTTTTTTTTATTTTGACAATTAAATGTTTTATTAAGAATTACGATGTATCCTAATGTTGTTTTTATATTTTTTTCAAGCAAATGACAGTAAAAAATGAATTAATAGGAATTTCTTGAATGTAATCAAGGATATTTGTTATATATCTTTATTTATTGTTTTTTATCTATGTTCTACAACATAGAACAGACGCGAATTTACAATGGACCATCCGGAATTATGTACATTTTTTGCTTAAGAGCAAATTATTATCCGTTTTGAAATATATTCGAAGAAATTAACAAATTGTTTGTATTTTTTTTTTCCAGGGGCATTTCTTCAAGAAAAAGTTTTCAAATTGCAATATTTTGATTGAAAGTAAACTAAATTATGAAAAAAAAAATTGGTTATGCTTCTATTGGAATTTTTCGGAAAAACGACTTAAATAGATGATTTGTGTTCGAATTACGAGCCATAGAACTTACACGTATACTTTCAAGAATATCTAATGAATTTTATAATATTGATCCGATTTCTAATGATATGAATTTACAATTATTTATAAGCAAAGGTTATTTCCAGAGTGTGGTCATAATTGGGATATGACCGGAATTAGAATTATCTGTAACCTAGTTTTTTAAAAACAGTGTAATTCAGTGCTTTTATATATTTCGCATAACATTTACACAACGATGTAGTGATAACTTTCTGCGTCACCAAAACGCGATCTCAAAAAAGAGGTACAATAGAAACAACAATGTGTTATTGTAATACTAATAATTCTAAAATAATTACTACTGTTTTAAAGTGAATAGTAGTAAAATAGAAGGATTATTTTACAAAATGTTCGTTTGCTTCATCATAAATTTCCAATTTCCCATAACATATATATAAAGATTACCGAGTACACATCACAAATTTGGAAGCTACTTAATACGCATAATGTACTGTAAAGTCGAAAATTGCTAGATATATATTCTAGATACCAGGTCATTATGTTATGTTAAAAGAAACTATACTATTGAAAGTTATCGTTTATTTGTAGAAACCGTTTTGTAACACAATTTCATATATTCTATAGAGCTGCATTTATTTATCGTTCAGTTACCTAGAAATGACAATTATAAGAATAAAGAATTAATCCGCCAAATAAAATTTTTTAAGAAATTTCATTAAAACTACATCAGATCCTCCTGTATTGTGAAATAACTGAAAACATCCGATGCCGATAAATAGATGATTTTTGCCTTATATAATGCTATATTATCTGAAAGTTGGTTTCGTTTTTTGGTCAGCATGTGTTTTTTAAAAACCGGAAAGTATAAGCAATTTCGTTTTTTACGCTTATTGAAAATGTTGACTTTTGTGTTAGAAAAAAATGATTTACGTTGAACATTATTCTGAACGCTATCGTCGATTATTACTTAGACTTGAAGATTTTATATGCACGTGAACATGATAATGAACATAATTATACATTTGTTTCAACAATTTGATTTTGATTATTGAATAACTAACAGCGTTCACATCTGAATGGGAAAAATTTAAATCCTTATAAAAAATATGTACCGCATATGAATAAATTGAAAGAATAGAAAAATTTTATGCTTCAAGAGAATGTTTGCATTTCCAATTATACTGGCTATGGGGTGATGAAAAATGGATTTACTATGAAAATCCTGAACGGAAAAAAATTATGTTTAGTGAGGGTTGTAAACAAAAACGACGATGAATAAGTCATTTTACTTTATATATATGCGTAAAACCACATTTTGGAAAAATAGTTAAATAAAAATTGGAAAAACTGAGTAGTGGGCGGTATAGTAACTTCACAGATAATTACTCCGTTAAACTCAACCACTTGTTTGTATCGATTCCCCACATTAGCTTTTATTGAGAAATAATTCAATGCATCTGTAATTAAGAAGTTTTTAAATATGTTTTCCTGAATGTGTCGTGTTGTGTACAAAAGTCAAATGATTCCTTTCGGTTGGATGTTAATTGGCAAAAGTTTGATTATTCCATATAAAATTTTATTCACGTTTTCACAAAATTAATGAGTTTTTTTTATTTTTTTCCCAATACAATTCATCTCTGCGCTATTTTTTTTTATATTTATATACGCGCATAAAATATACAAGCAGAAGATTTATTTATTAAATTTATTTACACATTTGTTGTGTTGGCCGTTGGTCTCTCTCCATAACACGTGATAATAACGTTTTTTTTTTTTTATTTTATTTTATCATTTCAAATCTATTTTCGGATATATTTTTGGCATAAATATTAAGTTTATTTTTTATTTTTTATTATTTTTACTTTTTTTTTCACACATTAAATATTTTTTAGTGAGTGGAAAACTATCTTAAAAAAAATTATTTGTGTACAATAATATAATAATATAAAACATTTATAATATAATTGCAGAAGTAGCAAGTCATATATTGTTCCAAGTGGAGCTTATGGCATCTTATAAATATTCATTGCACCCAAGTTAGTAAATTACTCTGCATGCAATTACTGCAATTTACGAAAGATAGATAACAAAAATGTCAAAAAATAGTCTGGATATCCAATATATTTTCTTATAAAAGAATTGAACATTATTTTGAATAGAACGTTAGTTATTTCGTATTGTTCGTCGAATCAAATGATGCATCAAGAATAAGTTAAAAATGAATACTGGTTATATAATAATTGAAAACGATATTTCCTTCCATTATTTTCAGAAGCGGCGTTGTAGCTAAAAAGGCGACCACTTCCCACTTCAAAGAAAAATTAATGAAAATGAAATGGTAAGTATAAGAACATATACTAAGAACATATACTATATAAAATATTAGGAAGCTGATCTGTCAATACACAGACGGGGCAAAGCTTTGAAATTGCACCAGGAAAAGTAAAATGAAAATGAATAAGATTTTTCAAAATTATATACTACGTTGTAAAGTTATTAATGCTCTGTTGTATGATCGTAACCAGGTCACATCCATCGTGTGATATTAGACTACAATTTGAGCCTTTATTTGTTCAACTATCGAAAGAAATATACTGGTTGTTCGCCGTATTGAAAATCAAGTCGTCTCTTCTACACACACTGTCTTCCGTCATCATTTCCAGCACCAGTTTGTACGTCAATTGGATCATAATTGGACCACAATTTAGAACATGAAGTATCCATTTTTATGGAGTAAATTTGCTAGTTTACATAAATAGTTACTACAATTGAATTTAAAAAAAAAACCCATAAACATTTACATTTAAAACTATTAATTTATTTTTTAACCGGCTCTCCTCTCTTTAACCAAATTGTAAATTATTATTATAAACATTTTTTTTATTAATAAATACTGTATAAAAATTATATAAAAATACATTTTCAATGTCAATATTGTTATTTTCCGGGAAAGACGAAGAAAAGTAATTATTTATTTTCTCACTTTTATATATTTTCGAAATATAATCATAAAATCAAAAACACACCTACAATAAGTCCATCAATAACTATCTGCGTATATTATTTAATATTGTATATGTGAAGCTTTCATTTCATCATTGAAAAGTGAGTGGAAAATACAATAATTTTTTTATATTACAAACAAATTTAGCATTTAAATTTTTAATAAAATTAAATCAATAATAAATATATTAATACATATATTCAATAGGTGCGTGTGAAGCACTCAACATTTGGTTTGGACGACTATAAAAAAAAACAATTACTGAGACTGCGGCGGCGATGGTGCGAAATCTTTATTAACATACATTTTTTTGCAGAACATCAAATGGATAAAAAAAAAAGGATAAACAAAAACGTTGGGTCATAATTTTATACTGTACAAAATTTTGTACTGAAATGACAGCAGATAACATAAAATATTTGCATAACAGAATAAACGCAATTCAGTCCATTAATTCCATATGTGGTCCGTAACCATATTTTAAAAGAAATTTATAATAACATGAATATTGTCTTTTTGAAGATTACAATAGCAATTAATTTTGTTTATTATAATTTTATAAATGTGAAATGAGTAGAATTGGTGTTTCAAGGATCAAAGATATTTATATTTATGCGACATTACGCATATGAAAAACAATTGAATTGAAGAGTATAGAACTGACGAGGATCAATAGGATCCAGAAAATAACTCATACCCTATGGATTATTCTATACTGATCAGATTTCAAATCTGCTTGCGTAACAACTTTCATACAAAGTGACGTGCAATTATTGGATCAGTACAAGTAACCAATATAGGGTGTGAATGCGTAGTAACATGATATGAACTCATTATAAAAAGTGTACAGGTTGAAGTTTCCATACCAAATTTCATTCCAATTAACCAGATGATCACTTAGATTTGCAATTGGATCAATAGCCCAGAGGGCTTGACCTGCTTGATAGCACCTGAATAATTTGAACAATTCTGATTCAATTTCAAAGAAAATTATTGTGCTTGTTTAGAATATGGGATAATAAACAATAAATGATAAATGAACAATTTTTGTGACGTTCCTAAAAATGGATAGTCAGGTGAGCAGCAGTTTTTGGTAACACAGACAATTTGGTCATGAGAAACCCAATATTGATCAAAATTGGTATATAGGTTGAGAATGGCATTATATGAACAATTTTATTGAAATTCTCACAAAATGATATCCGCACAAAAGGTTTGAGGAAAAGATTTTACAAACCAATGATATCGTCTATTCAACTCACAAATTGATCAAATTTGAAATGGTATTACAGGAACCGATTTCGTTGGACTCCTAAAACTTTATGTCCAAAAGAATATTTCGCAAACTTAAAGAATTTCGTCAATTCTTATATCCAATATTGATCAAATTTATGGTATATAAATTGAGAATGAAATATTAGATGAATAATTTTAAATGATAAGGATATCCACGAAAAGTTTCAAGAGAATGCTTTTATCAACCAATTTCGATTAAAATGATATGAGAAACGATCAATTCGTGCTACCTCTGCTGCGTTTCATTTTATGTAAAACTTCATGAAAATTGTTTATATTTATAGTCCCATTATCAACTTACATACCAAATCTGATCAATCGCTAAACAGTGGGCAATTTTCCTAGCGATTATGTATCTGCTTTTCAAATCACTTTGGATATTATATTTTGGGAATTTCATAAAAATTGTTCTAATAAACCCATTCTAAATTTATACAAGTCAAAATGTTATCAAAATTGTTTGCCACAAGAAAACAAAGTTCCCACCATAAGAATATCCGACAAACGGTTCTGGTTTTAAATTTTTCAGAATTTCGTGAGGAGGTGATAAAAATCAAACAATCCTACGTTCAAAATTTAAAGAAAAAGGATATGAATAATAATACAAAACCTAATTACATACAAAAAGTGTAATCTCTCCATATATTGAAAGCTTAACTGTAGAAATTAATTTTCAAGTCCATTGAAATATGGATAAGGATTCTTCTGTACGAGTATATATTATTTATTATGATAAATGACGAATAAAAAATGTATTATAATTTAACCATCCATTGACCAAATTTTGATTCTCCAAACATGATTATAGGTGTATGTATTAATTCTTCACTGAATGTCCGTTTATAAATATAAAAGTTAAAGTTATTTACATACAATTTTCGTAATGGTAAATATATGCGACAAAATCCAGCTGATTTAAATAATAAAATTTTTGTTTACATATAATTTTAATAATAATATTAATTATTTTAGTATTTAATGGTATGTTATTTTTTGTTATTTAAATATGAATGAATGAATATGTCGTCTGCGACTAATAGTATTTATTTCGATTTCATTATCATTGTAAATTTTTATAAAGGTATAATAAAATTATAGACATATGAACAAAACAAAACAAAAACAAAAAAACTATATGCTATAAAGACTAAACTACAATATTATACAAAACGCGTGTCCTGGAATGATGCCAAAAATTATATTATATATATATATATCAATAATAAGATATAGAGCTATAGATATATTATGATATAGCAATATACAAATGTATTCAAATATATATGTTTCAATATACGACTTTAATACCATTAATATTAAATAGAGAGAAAGTTATATGAAGATATGAAGATGAACATTGGGTATATCGGAAATTATATTGTTATTGGTTGTGTACATGAACACTATGGTTTTATAATATCGATAAGATACATATAAGTCTGGAAAACAATATTAGATTTTACCATAAGTAGGCATAGCATATATGCGGTTGTGGTGCATTGCATGAATATAATTTTGTATTTATTTACGAAATAATATTAACAGGTTCTAGGCCTGCGTAAATGATCTGTTTTCCGCCAAACCAAATAACTAAATTACATTATTTTTACTTGATAACGTTCGATACTTATCATCAGTTTCATCAGATTTTTAGAAGCGCTCGTTGTGAGAAGATTTCTTTCCAATACATATATTGTACGATAATAATGGATGCGTTGATGGTTCACCTGGTAAATCTTATTTTTCTTCATTTATACGATTGTCGTACAAGTCGATATGATCAATTTTGTTCGCCACCATTTGTTTGTTTGTGATTTTAAGACGCCATATGATAAGTGTCAATATTAACCATAATAAAATATAGATTAATTTGATATGTTGATGTGGTCATAGACGTAATGGGTCGAAATATTAAAAGTGTCAAGGATGCTTTCGAATCGTTAAACAAGGAAGCATCGGTTTTAGGTCTCAAAGAGAATGCTGACAAAACAAAGTATATGCGTGGCAATGAATGAATCAGGAATATGATAGATTAAAAATTTTGGAGAATATAATTTTGAAATTATAAATTGAAATAGCAAAATGTATATTGTTAACATATCAGCGAAAATGTTTATTCAAAGTCATTGCCATAGAAATATTTATATCAAATTGTACAAATATTGTATAATATTTTAATTAAAAACTCATATTTCAAATTTAATTAAATTTTATCTAACTAAAATATTAGTAGATGAATACGAGTACATAGAAAATAGAACAGATTATAAAATATGAATATACACAGAATATAGAATGTGCAGACTGCATATATAGAGATAGAATGTGGAGAGATATTTATAAAAGTATGATAATATTTATGCATAAATAAATTGTTTAAAAATAATGTTTTTATATGGTTTCATTAGAATTAATAATTTAAAATATTTCTTTATTTAGGTTTTCATCTATACAATATCAATTGAATGGTATATAAAATAAATATATATATTTTATTACATCTGTTCGAAAAATAACCGGGACGAATCGAAATATTATCCCTCAACTGAAATACATTGAATCGTTTTGGACACAAACAATTATATTACCACACCAAAAGAGATTTTTAGTATTTTAAGCGTATCGAGTAACGCATTCGTACAAATTTTAAAATAGTTTTTTGTTCTGTATACATTTTTCGATAGATACAGAAAAACTTTGCTGACTTCATGGGTTGTATTTTGGCTTACGCTGCAGGAAATGCTATGAAATTTTAAGAGTTTGTTAATGAATATGAATGTAATTCCGGTTATTTTTCGGATAGATATATATATTTATAATATTACAATATAAGTGTTATACAAATGAAATACATGTATGGCATATGGATGCATATGGATATGATATTCTCGTATACACCACAGTGTCGGCTCCTAAATTAATGCAAACATACATTTTTTAGAGTAATTTTTGTAATTATTACATCTGATAAAAAAAAATCGAAATGACACTCTCTAGTACCATTTAAACAGGAGGGGGTTCTGGAATTTATGAACTTATACATTTAGCTATAATTTCTAAAGATTTTTAGGCGTGCAAGCAATGGCACCTACGCTACGCACTCATGAAATTGTCTCCTTTAATGATAATTTGTGAAGATTTTGGAGGAAATAGGTGACACCAACCGCAATGCTGGACGAACACATATATATATATATATGTCCTTAATATACCTCAATATTATAACTCTAGATTCTTTTATTTTATTTAAACTCTAAAACTTTACTTTTATGATTAATTTTTATAATCTGTCCACGTTTGTTAAATTTCTATAGTGAGTAATTTCTGTAGTTATTTGATTCCATCATTGTGTACAGCTGCCACTACGTTTGCATAAAAAAAAGGTTCATGTTTTGTTGTTGTATTGAATTAAATAAATTAAATTTCACAAACTTTATTATTTTATTTTTTTTCAAATAATATTTATGTGTACATAAAATGCAGACAAAACATAAAACATAAAAGCAATATTTAATATTGTCTGACATTATAAAATAGAAGCACAACAAACGATTCCATGCATTATTAACCAACATATGTCGTAACATTGCATTGTATTGTGTAGTGGTGTATAGGGGAATCTATGCGTCTACAACGTAACGCGAAATATGTAGAGAATAGGTGATCTATGTAGATACCGGCGCAAAAAACACGTGTAGTCTAAACTGAAAAAATGATCTTCAATTAAATATACGCGCAGATCTATTTCGACTGGATGTTAACAGAAAAATTTCTACTATTGCAGCAGACATTTTGCTATTAGAGAAGATACCATTTTCGCTCGACAACTGAAATTCTGCACACACAGCCAACTCGGTTTTGTTTATAGTTTAGAAAAATGTACGCATAAGAGTACAATTTCTACTAATAAAGTTGAATTGATTATCGATTAGGCAGTCATGTTTAACTGCAATAATACGTAGAAATTATGCTCAAAATTTTAGCAGAAAATTTTACATTTATGAAGATATTATTGTACTCGTAAAAGTAAAGATTTTTCATTAGCAGAAGATGTTAGACTTACTGGAGAGCGTTCAAGAGAACGCTTGAAATGCATTGCTTTGATTTGCATTGTAAAAAATTAATTAAATTAATAAATACACACATTAAATTTTAAAAAAATTTAAAATACATTAAATTGCTTCCATCTACGATCACATGTTTTTTCACGATAATAATATAAAAACTCTCGATCGCAACTGAATATGTAACAAATGTTGTGCTTCATATGTATTTTATGTGTTGATGCATAATGGAAATTACGAAATTACTATACATAATATTAATTTAGAATATTTAGTAGAGAGATATTAGTTATAAATTTTAATTGGCATAATAAATAACAAGAAAGAAAAATAAGCCATCACGAGATATGATTAAAAAAAAAAAAAAGAATCTATAAATTAATTTAATTATTTTTTTTTTCTTTGTTACACAACCTATAATATTTTTATAAAAAAAAAAATATAATAATGATATTATGTTTAGGTACGAGAGTTTGTTTACTTTATAAACACTTGCAGCATCCACATTTAACAGTCAGAGCAGAGCACAAAAATACTCGAAAAAATGTATTTTAGATACAACGCATACAATATTATAGATACATTATGAAATGTATCTTGCAAGATACTTTTGAAGATAAAATGCATATTAAAGAATATAAAATACATAAATATATTAATTTTAAGGAAGTGCTTCTCCAGAAAAAATAAATATACAAAGACATTTTGAATAATACTAATAATTGTACAATTTCGTTTCAATTCTCAATGTATTGAATTATTTGGAAGATGAAATTAAAATGAGAATGTCGCAGGGTTACAAATGTTTCTATATGCATTGACAATAAAACATCTATAACAAAAGATCGCTACTTAACAGATCAAAAAAACTTCTAATATATAGCACAGCTATTCGTCCAGTGGAAATTGTAAGGCAGTAAAATATTTCACAAAAAAAAAAAGCTAAGAAAATACGTTACAATGTTTCAGGCGTAATAAGATACCCAAAACATTTTTTGGGTCAATCTGAGAACAGAATAGCTGCGGGCAATTAGAACCAAAAGAACTGATTGGAAAATTCGACAATGAAACAAACATAGCATTGTGTAGAAAAGTACCTAAAGAAAACTGGTGTTTGAAAGTTGGAAAACCTTTGGTGAGAGTCGCCAACAATTGAGTGATATTATTATATGTATTCAGTTAAAACTCGTCTGGATCATTAGAGCTGATAAGTATTGCGTAGGTAAGTAAATAAAAATTTTGTTATTATTGATGTTTTTTTTTTTTAATCATTATAATTTGAAAAATACAAGATAATTGAAAAAATGTATCTTAAATGCAAGGCACAATTCGAAATTAAATGATACTAACACGGAATGTATTCAAAATATGTATTTTATTATAGATACTGGTAAGCTCTGATAACTTGCACATATACTGAACGAATTTGATGTTGATAGAGAAGTCTGTGTTAATTTTCCGGCGC
Organism: Bibio marci; assembly: GCA_910594885.2. Taxonomy (NCBI): domain Eukaryota; kingdom Metazoa; phylum Arthropoda; class Insecta; order Diptera; family Bibionidae; genus Bibio; species Bibio marci. The sequence goes on along the minus strand of OU343114.1, from coordinate 70,786,690 downwards.
ATTGCTGTTATTTTACTATTTCTAGACATAGGTTTTTTTAATAATAATAATATTAATTAAGTCAGTTTACGTACACGAAAATTGGTTGCATTTTTCTATAAATTGTATATAGACAATAAATTAATGCAAACGAATATAATGTCACCACTTTTATCTTTTTTAACCCCACTTCCATTCAACTACTAAAATTAGAAACGATCGTTTACGTAAACCGTCTATTTTATCGAAATTACGTATTCTCGTGAACGTTAGGGTGTCAGTATTCGTATTACATTTATGGTTTCTATTATTATCTCTGCCCGGTTCACGAAAGATAGGGGTGTAGTGATGGGAACATAGAGGAGCCACCGATGCGTGGCGGTAGTAGTTAGTGAGATGAAAACAACAGAAGAACATGGAATAAGTGAATTGAAGTGGTTAAAAACGACTGTAAATCGACAACAATTATTTTTTCATTTTCTTCTAAACTCTAATAAAATTATAACTTACATATTCCATACGAGTTTTTCATGCTCAGTGACACAGTTCCAGGTTCACTTACCAAAATTTTCATGTAAATATTTTCGGTATTTTGTTTTATTACAGAAATTTTTCAAATATTTATTCGTGAGCTATTCAAAGATCAACATTATTACAATAATTATGGACAAACCATTCATATAAAAATAGTTAAATCAAGAAAATATCTATGTTGCGATAATTGGTGAATTATTAATATACTCCAATGCGGAGTAATTTACCAAAATGTTATGAATGTTTGGTAGATTCAACATAAACTTTTGTATTTAATACAAATAATTTAAATTCATATTTCATTCTTTTCCTTAGGATACACTCGTATATTTATATATATATCAATTTCTACAATACATTTACACATTTGCAAAAATTAAACATATTATTTAGTTAGAGAGAAAAAAAAAACAATAACATAAACAACAACAAAATGTGCTTTTAGAAAAAAAAAATAATGTCTATTAAAATAACTTAATTTTGCCAAAAATAATAATGTTTGTTATGTATAAAAATAAAGGATATATTTAGCACATATTATTTAGTTTTTAATGTAATGTAAACATAAAACGCTATATCGTTAAATTAAGTAAATCTTAATCTTAAATTAAAAATCTCTTTTTTTTTTTTTGTTATTATAAAAGAAAAATATGAGAGGAAAAAAAAAGGTATGTGTGTTAAATATAGTCTTATAATAATAACCGACGCAATTTATAAAAATAGGTCAGATATTTTAATTTTACTCGTATATATTAATTGTCTATAGATTTAAAATAAATGTGTTAAATGCAAACGGAAGTGGGATCCCGCCCCATTGCTCGAATCGTCATAGCATATTGTACGTGAAATTACAAAGAAATTCGATATATCCACGATCCATATGTATGTATTGGGAAGCGTTTAAAACAACTTGGCTACGTAAATAAATTGGATTTATTGGTTCCTCAGCAAAATTCCATCCATTTTTCAGACAATTGATAATTGAAGGTGAATAATGTAAATCGAAAAGATCGAGGAGCAAGCAAGATGAACCGCAATGCAAATAACATTAAAACCAGGTATTCATCAATGGTTGGATATTCCACAACTATACCCAAACTGAACACACAATACACAAACAATACAAGACTTTTGCAAATCAAAACACATTTTGTCCATCATACATTATATAGTTACTATTATTCACCTTTATAATATGGTGATTTTTCTCAAAGTACCGCGTGCTATAAGATCTGGTTTTTTCAACGCATATAATAATAATATCATTTAATTTTAAATTTTAAAAGACAGCAAAGACATCTTATACGCAAAAAAAAAAAAAATGACTAAAGTGATATTTCCGTCGCCGGTCGTATTTTTAACAACATATTCCAATATAAAATTATAATTGTTGTTTATAGATTCGAAAGATGAAAGCAAATTTTTACATTATTATTATGAAAAAGTTAATCTTATATTATTATAAGACACCAGCATCATCATCATCATCATCACCATCATCATCTTAATAGAAATAGAAAAAAACACATAAAAAAGATCATTCAACTTGCGGCCGTAGTACGATGAATGGATGTCATTTAAAAAATTGAGAAAAAAACACAAATTAATTTATGGAAATAAAAGAATAATTAATCTTAATTAAAATATATTTTAAATAAGAAATAATGTAAAATTAACTATATATTGGATTAGTGATATTACAAACTTTAGCATATGTGTTTATAAGATACGTTTTGTATTATACTTTAGATGCAGCAAATGGCACACATATGAATATGCTTTTTATAAATAGAAAATTCAATTCATTTTTCACTGTCATTTTTATAATGGATGGACACATACAAATAAAATCATTATCAATCATAGTACAACGACACACGCACCATGTGTGCCTATATCAAAAAAACGAGTGGTTCTTATAGAAATTTGGGTACTAACAAATAAATTCAATAGAACGACGATTACTTACTTAATTAATATATAAATTTTAATGTGGATGTGAAAAGGTTTCAAATTCAATTTAATCAACACAGGCATTAAATTTGGATTACGCTTAAATTTGAGTTAAAATTGTTCTTTGAATTTTTCACACGAAACCACGTAGGCGCTTTTAATAGATTGTTCATTCTTTTGAGATCTTTTCTCATTTTAACTTCGCATTTCTATCCCTCAAAGCGATATCATATGAAGTTTTTCAATAATTTATTCTGTTGTTTGGCCGGTCTTCCTGAACGTTATAAACGGAGTTAAACATGAGGAAGTTCGTAAAATCACTTTTGAATTTTATTATTATATATCAAATCATAAGCAATTGTTTTTGATGGAGATGATGTGTTCAAAATTGTCAACGGTGAGAAGTAACATTTGTTTGCATTCGAAAATAGTAAAATGCGGTATAAAAAACGGTTGAGATACGTTTAAATATATTGATTTAATGTTTCCTTCGTACAACCCTAGTAACAATTTGCCCGTACTTTAAAAAATTAGGCAAATTTCCGTGGAAAAATTCATATATTTTCCATGCAAAAATATATTGGAATTTGTCCAAAGAATGTCTATAGATTTTCCACTTAATATAATAGTATTTTATTTAGGTTAATTAAAATCTTTGGATTGTCAGGGTAATATGTCCAACATAAATCCGCGCGGTATTGTATTCATAATTTAAATCACCAATTATCCAAGACAGTCGGTTCAAATTTTATATATTTCGCTTATCTAAATATAATCCTCAGTCTTTTTAATTTATTTTCATAATTTTTAAAACAACCAGCAACTCAAATCGATATATTTCCTAGGAATTTTATAAGACTTTTCATAGATTTTATCCGCAGTTTTTTTGTTCTTGTTTATTATTACAAAAAAAAAATGTACAATCGATGAATTTTTGCCATCGTTCAGCATCTTCATTCATAGAATTTTTGGTCTATCGGTAAAAAAAAACTGAATCAAACCTCGATTTCACATCATCGTCATAAAGAAAATTTATTCTGCTATTACGGACAATTGACGGATATTATTTGCAAAAAATTCATGTACAATCTAAAGATATTTTTGTCAAAATCCGTGGATCTGCTCACAAAAAATATGAATATAAATTCTATGAATATTCTGTGGAATAATAGCAACGAGAAATACTTCTAAGGAGAATCCGTATAAATTATCATCGGAAATATACGGATAATCCAAGAACATTTTTTGGACAGGGTGCACATCATATAAAATTCCAGCGAACATCCGTAAGAAATCCATAGATATTTGCTCGGATTGAAACTCGTGACTACTACATATAATGCGGACATTTTACGGACAAACTACGGACAGTGTTACTAGCGCACAAACGATTTTTTGGAGATACCATGAGAAGATGATAACGAAATCGGTACCGCAAGTTTATTAAGAACACCTTTAATTAATGAAAAAGTGTGTAATTTCGTAGAAAAACCATCGTTACGTGCGTGCACTGAGAATGATGGAAATGATTTTAAAAATTATAACAAAGAAACAATTTGAACCATATACTGCATGAAAATTTGGTCAAAACATGTGTATAGCAAAATGTGTTCTCATCATTTACTAATTGTTTGTTGATATTTTTTACAAAAATAAAGGCTAAGTGTTGACTTATTTACACCGTATTCATCTATTTTGACCATATACACAAATATTGCGACACGTACTTTGGAGGTAATTCCACCTAGTGAACAAGTGTATTGAAACCGGATCAGGTTATTTTGAATACAACAACCAAAACAAATTAATAATAAATTGTGTGTCTATTTCATTTTGCAGAGATCAAGTCTTAAAAATTCTTTGACATCACACTGCGAAAATAATACAATATATAGTTAAAATTTGTTAAGCGATTACGTTAAAAATTGTATGGATATAGTTTTATGCATAATTAATCAATATATTATAAATATATTATTGTAATTTAATTCAGTATATTATAGTTATAATCAATTGTAGCGTATACATGTACTGTGTAATTATATATACAAAAAGCAAAAATAATAATTCAAATTTACATATATTATAAATACACAATCAATCAACCCACATACGCATGGAGGAAAACAATTTAATTACTATAGAATATTATTTACGCAGAGACATGCAATTGAAACTATACTCGTATATATTTATGTCATGTTTTCAATGTGAATGAAAAGGGATTTAATAATAAAGGATCGATATTCGATATAACATATAATTAATAATTAAATAAAATAGATATTATGATTAACAATAAATTTACTCATTTATACATTTCATTTCATATAATAATAATTTTAACCCAATATACGAAAATATCGACAGACAATTGACAAATATCCTCGATAGCAATGTAATTATTAGACATTATGCTTTACCAATATTGTTGATCCATCTAGAAAAATCTTAATGTATAAGTTGCGTATTCATTTCTAACACTATATTTAAAATTATGGATAAATTATAATAAAACAAAAATTACTAAATAAATGTTGACCGATGTGAGCCCAAAAACGGTGATATGCGGAAGTGAAGAATTAATTTGTATACTATTGAGTATACTATTTGTATAGTATTGAAATATATAATTATGTACAATAATTATATATAAGCCACAAATCTAAAAATCGATATTCTGGAAATCAAAAGAGTATTCATTGTACCATTATATAATTTCAATATACTACAATAAGAATCAAAATGAAAGACTATACCTAATTGTATTGGCATGTATGTAGCAACGTAATACCACAAATAATACGTTTTAATAAGCACCTACATATTTATATATAAAAAGTCTCATATATACAAATCAATTCCATAAGGTAAACCAGTGTATTTCAATAAATCGTATAGCCATATACATTTTAGAGAATACAAATTTATATCTTACGATTATTCCGGAAAATAAGCATACACATAGATTACCAATTACTAAATAGATTTAAATATAATAAATTGATTAGAACTGATCAAGGACATCATTTACAGTACCTTCTAATAGTATAATTCTCGAAATTCAGCATATGAGTAGTATATCTAGGAAAGAAATTAGCGTAGGAATATGAATGATATTGAAGAAGGATAAAAGTAATTTATATATTTATATATATATTTATTTTTGGAAGCTTCTATATATAATATACAACTATCTCTTAATGTAATTTCCGGCCAACCTAAAAATTCCGGTTCTATCCAATGAAATATATATTTATAGAACTAGTATTGCTATCGAGTGCATTCCTAAATCCTGGAGGCAGGTACAATTTATATACCGCACCCTGGACGACAAACATATAGACTTTGTCTTTTCGCCCAATAAGCCTCACCAGTTTTATACTATCAATTCTGGAAAGACTTATAGATATCTAAATATTATTAGAAAAATAATTATACTATTCATGCTCACATTTTCGCTTACCAGAAGGTTAAACGTAATAATATCCACCATTTGATAGAGAAAAGTAAATATAAGGAATTTCAGATAAGGTGAATTTAAACAATGTGCTTCGACAAAGGATCGTAAATATTGACGTCCACAGATGGAGTGTATTATTAAAGCTATTGTGGTTATTACCGACTGATGAACTCATTTCGCATCGTAACAAATATGTGGTTTATAAACTCAAATCAAGTGCAAATGATTTTGCAACTATCTAGAAAAGCATGTTAATAAATGTATACGACACTTCTAAATACGGATCGCACTGAATTGACCAGTTTATTTAAAACGGTTGGTATATCCGTGCATATAAACTGTAATAAAACCAACCATGGTTGACACATAATATGGCACTTAAAAAGCGATGATCATATCTGGGTTGATAAATGAAGGTATTATGATATCAATGAACAATTGCTTTACCCTTTTTATGGGTACCTAGTCGCTCACAGTGCGGTATTACTGGTCTGTTTCATTGGTCCTAAGACATATTTATAACGGCTTGAATTAATTGGATAAAGCGAGACAATGCTGAGTGGATAAATTACGAGTGCATGTGCAGAAGTGAACTACGTGTTGAAGTATAAGGAAAATAAATAAAAATAATGATTGAAAAATCAAAGACCATACAGCCGGAATAAAAATGGTTACACATAATTATTCAATTAACATAAATATATGATCAAGATATTTTCTGAACCACAGAGAAATTTTTTTTTAGAGGAGAAATGCATTCTGCAGTCAATGCTCTTTTTTTTGGGTCACATTTTGCATTTTTTAGGATCAACATTTGTAGTGAACGAGTCTTAATTAATCTTTTTTGTTTGGTTGCTATGACATCTGTCAAACATATTTAGTATACATCAAGTCATTGTACAAACAACAACATATTTTTTCATCGTGTTTAAAATGTCGAATTTTGTACCAGAAAATGATGATTTGAGGAAAGCAGTAAATTTTTGTTTTCATTTGAAGAAAAGTGCTACAGTGTGTCGCATCGAATGCTTGTCGAGGCATATGGTGATCATGCTCTATCAGAAACAACATGCAAAAGATGGTTTCAACGGTTCAGAGATAATGATTTTGATGTGAGAAATAATGAACGTGGAAGACCACCAAATAAGTTTTAAAGACACCGAATTGCAAGCAATATTGGATGAACATGACACTTTGAATCAAAAGCAAATGGCAAAAATGTTAAATGTTGCACAACAAACAATTTCTGATCGTTTAAAAGCTATGGGAAACATCAAAAAGTGTGTAAAATGGGTGCCACATGAATTGAATGAAAGACAGATGGAAAATCGAAATAAAAACACTTGTGAAATTTTTCTTGCCAGACACGAAAGAAAATCAGTTTTACATCGAATTGTTATTTGCAATGAAAAATGAATTTATGTTATTTTAAGAATCCTAAACGAAAAAAATCATGGGTTAATCCAGTACAACCGTCAACGTCGACTGCAAAAGCAAATAGTTTCGGCAAGAAGACAATGCTGTGTGTCTAGGTGGGACAAGAAAAGTGTGGTGTTAATGCTGATCGCTACCGACAACTAATGATCAATTTGAACAATGCATTAATCGAAAAACGACCAACAAAAATTGGCCAGAATACACGGCAAGGTAATTTGGCTCCATGACAATGCACCTGCACACAAAGCAAAACTGGTTCAGGATACAATCAAAGCACTTGGCTGTTAGCTGCTACCTCACCCGCCGTATTCGCCAGATTTGGCTCCTTCCGACTACCATTTGTTTTCATCGATGGGACACGCATTAGCTGAACAAAACTTCGATTCCTACGAAGAAGTGGAAAATTCGGTGTCTGATTGGTTTGCTTCAAAAGACGAACAATTCTATTGGCATGGTATCCACAAATTGCCAGAAAGATGGTCAAAATGTGTAGACAACAATGGCCAATATTTTGAATAAAATGTTATTATATTGTGGCGTACAATTTTTAATAGAATTATAATTTAATAATCGGAATCGGAACAGCAATCAATTTTACCAAAAACAATATATTTTGCATTCAACTATGTGTTACAAAAAATTCATCACTTCTATACCAAAAAACCAAACATTTGCTGCTGAAAAGAAAACTCATTGTTATAATAATAGTATAAGAAAAAAAAAAAAAAAACACACACACACACAGTCACACAAAAAATTTTCCAAATAATCTAATTAAAAAATCATAAAAAATTTTAGATACAATATTATTTAAGTTTTCTTTTAAATTTCCATATGAAAATCTCATCACAATACGCATTATATTCAAATAAATAAACAAAACGGACCCACATACAAATAAATAAATTTTACAATGTACAAAATCGGTAATCAAAACCGGCGGCGGTGGTGGTGGTGGTGGTGATGGTGGTATTTCGACGCATTCAAAATAAGAAATATTTCAATTTGTAATATAATTTTTTTAGATATTAATATTATTATAATTAAAAGATGAAAAAAAATAATTTACGATTTTGCACAATGAAATAAAAAAAATAAATTCGATATTTTTAGAATTTAAAAACTTTCTCCACACCACCACCACCACACACACGCACGCACACACAATCAATATAATATATTATAAAAAATTAAAAAGAAAATCTATTTAATTTTCCATTTTCTTTCTACATTTTCATATTACATACACAGATAATTTTTCTTTTACTATAATAAGACTTATAATAATATGCCAAATTATACGCGCTCTTCGGGCAGCAGTGCATCGACCCAATGTGTGTATTTTTCCGATTGTGTATTTTATTTTTAATTTTAGTTTAATTATATTCGAACGTGATTTGTTTTTTGTTTTTTTTTTATAATCTTGTAGCAAAACAACCAAAACGAGTGTTTAGAAAAAAAAAAAAATAAAAGAAAATTTAGAGCGGCAAATAGAGGAGGGAGGGGAAAATTTATATTTAGATTTCGGTTTTTTTTTCTTGTTTATTAAAAATTTACTCTAGAAAAAAAAAACTATTTATAAATAAATGATGTTATTTTGTAAAATGTTATAAATATTATAAGAGAAAAAAAAATGCAATTACAAATTTTGATATTATTTTTTCAAAAATGTATTTATGTAAAAATGGAGAAAAACAAAAAAAAACCAATAACAATTTTCCGATTTTTATTTATTTGTTTTTATTCTAATTAGGAAATAGGAAAATTTTGGAAAATGGGAAATACAAATTTAAATGTAACACGTGTAACATTTTCTTTTAGTATTTGTTTATGATCTCTTTTGAAATAATAGTTTGATAATATAATAATTTGCGGTTTTTCGACTAAATATACAACCTCTGTCCCATATTGACCCGAAATCGATTATAAAACACACAAAAATAAATATTAGATTTTCACAAAAACTATTTTATTTTTTCAAAATAATAGCTGTCAATTGCAAAAACATCGATTGAATGATTTTTTTTATGTATTTATGATTGGAGGAATGCTGTTGAAAATCGGTAGTCTTCGCCTTTTGCATGTCTTCATCTAATTCAAAACGGTTTCCTTTTTGATAGCCAAATGAAGTTTAGGGAATAGAAATTTAATCGCACAGAGTTAAATTAAGTGAATAAAAAATTGATTATTAGTTCAATTCGGTGTAATTTTTGTACATTTAATTGATGTATGGAACAAATTTTGAATTCACCTATCGTAGACTTTATTTTAATGTTTTCGATATTTCTAACGCCATTTCGATGAATCTTGCTACAGATTTTTATTAGGAATTTTCACGAAATCACTCACTTTGTTTCAATGTTTTCCTTCAGTTAATTGCTTCAAATTGTCGACCTGGCAGTTCATCATCACTTCGCTAGTAACAATTTGTTCGTACTTTGAAAAATGTGGATAATTTCCGTGGAAAAAATTCACATATTTTCCATGGAAAAGATATATTGAAATGTGTCCAAAGAATGTCCATAGATTTTCCATTTAAAATAATAGTATTTTATTTAGGTCAATTGAATTCTTTGGATTGTCAGGGTAATATGTCCAACATATATCCACGCAATACAATACGTATTCATAATTTATTTCACAAATTATCCAAGACTGTCGGTTCAAATTTTTTTTATTTCGCTTATCTAAATATAATCCTCCCTCTTTTCAATTTATTTTCATAACTTTTAAAACAACCAGCAATTCAAATCTATATATTTACTAGGAATTTTGTAAAAATTTACATGTATTTTATCCGCAGTTTTTTGTTCTTGTTTATTACAAAAAAAAAATGCACAATCGATGAATTTTTGCCATCGTTCAACATCTTCATTCCGTGATCATAGAATTTCTGGTCTATCGGTAAAAAACTGAATCAAACCGCGATTTGACATCATCGTCATAAGAAAATTTATACTGGTAATACAGACACAATTCACGGGTATTACTTGCAAAAAATAAATTTACAATCCAGATATTTTTGTCAAAATCCGTGGAACAGCTCACAAAAAATATGAATATAATTTCTATGGATATTCTGTGGAATAATAGCAACAAGAAATAATTCTAAGGAGAATCCGTAGAAATTATCATCGGAAATCAACGGGTAATTCAAGAACATTTTTTATTAAGATCTATGGACAATTTAAGTTGCACTCATCATATAAAATTCCAGCGAACATCCGTAAGATATCCATTGATATTTCCTCGGATTGAAACTCGGGACTACTACATATAATGCGGACATTTTACGGACAAACTACGGACAGTGTTGCAAGGATTATAGCTTCTCTGCCGTCTGCGTGAATCATTTATGCCATTTAAAAACTTGTGCTTTTAACACACGCATTTATAACCATACGCGATTTTAAACAAATCATGCATTGCATACATGCATTTTTATCAATTTTAAAACCAATTGTATATACCAACTTATTGTATTTTAAGATTACCAATACATATGATGATAATTGTTTATCCAAATCACAACTGATTCGATAATTTATTGACGGCTAATAATCGTCGACCATCAACAACCTAAGAAAATATGAATGATTTCTTGGAAATGGAGATTAGCGTACAACAACAATTCATGATATTTTAATTGAAAAAATTGTTCTATACGAAAGGTGAATTCAAATTTTATTCCATAACATAGTTGACTGCACAACTTGATCATTCCAAATATGTTAAATCGCAATGAAAATAATGGATAATTTCTTAAAAACTATTGCAACTGGTGATGAAAAATGGTTTTTTTCAATTAAAATAACGACATTCTGTAAACTTATTCAAGCATAATCAAAAACTAAAACTAAAAAATCATCTAATTCATCATCTCCACAAATGCATCAATATTTTATTTCATCTCCATATCTCTATTTGAATGTTTAGTGCATTAAGTTAGAACGGAAACGAAAAATGTATGCCTAATTATAATAGTAGAGATATGAAAATTTTGTGCGTGAATCCAAAAAAATTTAACAATATTTTGATATTGATATGAAAACAGAAATCATAGTCACCTACGTGGGACAACACAGTATCTGATCCATAAATGATTATATTATATGGGTGTGAAGTATGAATTGCAGAAGTGTTACAAGTTTAATTATATATACAGAGGAGAGCTTAAAAAGCAAAACACTTGCCACTTTATATTGCTTTCCCTGAGGAACTTAACTATCGGAAAAATCATTATAGCACTCTAAACAGTATAGAGAAATTAAAATAATCGTACATGCAGATGATATACATGTATACTGCGGTAATTTCCTCCTTATACAATCTGTGAAATAATGCAAATAACATCAAATGCACTATCAAACTGGACAATCAATTTTTGCAAACCCAATTGGAATCGAAATACAGCAGAGAGCATGAAAAAGTAATTATAAATATGTTGTGAGCATATAGAAAGACACTTAGTTTGGTGGCAAACGGTTGAGAACAAACATAATACCTGAGAAATCTAAATAAGGTACAGAAATTAACCTGATTGGTGATGACGAGACGTTTTACTTAAGACCAACACATCAAAATGGTCTGCAGATAATATTTCGATTGCTACAACCACTATCGCACTTTTCATAAAAAACACGTCGGGTGCTCTCTAATAGTAAGAGAGATAGTTAGGGATAACGATTTATATGGACACCAGTCGTTGAACTATAATCTAATAAAATTTAGTTGCGTATAGGATCGCTTAAAAAAATTGTCATCTTCCGTGTTAACAAAGAACACATTCTGAATTGTTTTCTTCTTTGCATCACTTTGTACGATCTCCGCATCGGCTGTATATATATTGTTTGTAGAAGCGGAATAAAACTATAGTATGTTCCGTATCACAGTCTTTACAGAACGACAACTATTCATATTGGGGAGTAGATATTTTGACGATCTTAAATATGTTGATATAAGTTTGGTTTTAAAAATTGTTTATAGGCGTCAAGATTTATGGTTTATTGCAATGGGTCAACAGGTCATCTGAGTGAAAATATTGAAGTTTCATCCTGCACGTGATTCAGAATTATGCGGGAAATGTTGGGAAAAGCGATATAATAGTTGTATTTTATTTATTTAATTGCTGATTTATTTGTATTATATAAATTGTATAGTTTTGTAATTTATGTAAATGAAATCATTAATTTTACAGCCGAAATTTATTGAACAACTTCAGAAAATTTAAATCGTATGATTTACTTAATTTATTGTAAATATTTCTGAATCAAAATTAACCAAAATTTAATGCAAAAACTTTAAAATTTGGATTTTTACTCTGTACGTAGTATAAATGGTAAATGATAAATTCTATAAAATTTTAAATTGTTGCATGTTTTGCCGCAATTAATCCAATTTTGCAAGTGTATCGATACACCTGAATTTTGTTATAGCACACAAATATACATTATAAAAAGTGTTTTGTAAACGCTAAAGGACCACATTTTTTTTTTTACGATTGACAAAATGATACACTTTTCAAGTTATATTCACCTGTCACCGTATTTGATGGATGAATGAAATGTAAGACACAATTCATATGCGAATTAAAAATGACTCCAAAGTATTTGTTACTTTTAATATATAGTTTTAAAAAGATTAAGTCTATAATAATAATTTTCCAGTCACATTCATATTTTAACAAATTAATTATTTCTTATATTTTTTTTATTTTTATATAATTTCTGTCATATAATTCTTATGTTTATTATGAAAATAAAAAAATTTTATATATATTATACAATAATAAATTTACAATATGAATATTGTCAAATTGCCAATAAGTGTCAGAAATAACGATATTTAAATAGAAATTTTCTTTTATAATTTCTTTTCAATATATATTTGTTTATATACAAATTCTGACTGCGTGCTGTGCTGTGCTTTGTGCACTATAGTAACTCCAACCAAGATAGATATGCATACACATAACATCCACTATATATGATATACAAAAAACTATGCAACATTGTCATTCATTCCTTAAGACATTTTATATTTAAATTTATGTTATTTGGAAAACATATAGATATTTTTAAATCTTTATAAATAAATAATGAAATATATATATATATCAATAGATTTAGTTAAACTCGATAGAGTTTCTATTTTTAATTTGTATACACAACACACACAGTGCAACACGCTCTTTAAGATGTAAAACATATAATTTATTGTTTTTATAGTTTTTGATATTTATACAAATAAAATATTGTAAATTTTATAAAATAATGTTAGTTTACCAGCGTCCAGGTGTATTATGAATGATTTTCTGTAAAACTTTTCAGATAACATTTAAGATTCACATTATTTGAAGTTTTTATGTTTGATATTATTGAAATTAAAAACGTAGAATGTTTTCTATTTATACATATTTGTATACTAATTTTGAAATTGTTTTACTCAACTAAAAATTAATTGCAGTACCTTAAAAGATCTATAACAAAATTAATTGAAAACGGTACTATATAAATAAGAAGATAGTCGTATATGTACATTTTTGACACAGAAAGAACATTGGATCTTATTTAAAATGTCATAAAATCACAATGGATTTGACAATGCTGTTCAACCACGCGGCTCAATCCCCATCATAAGGGTTGTCGACCTAAAAGAACTAGTTCTACTGTTATAGACAAAAGAGCCAACATCCTGTGCGACAGAAAAATGAATCAAAGTTTAATGACATCGTCGCATTAAGATGAAATATTTATCAGGTGTACCGGTATCAAATGAACTTGTTTTTTTTTGTGAAATTAAATCAGTAATTTTAAATGGGAAAGTAAAAACCATTTTATTCAAAATATTGGCCATTGCTTTCTACACATTTTGACCACCTTTCTGGCAATTTGTGGATATCACGCCAATAGAATTGTTCGTCTTTTGAAGCAAACCAATCAGATACCGAATTTTTCACTTCTTCGTCGGTATCGAAGTGTTGCTCAGCCAATACGTGCCCCATCGATGAAAATAAATGGTAGTCGGAAGGAGCCAAGTCTAGTGAATGCGGCAGGTGAGATAGCAGCTATCAGCCAAGTGCTTTGATTGTATTTTGAACCGGGTTTGTTTTATGTGCAGGTGTATTGTCATGGAGCTAATTTACCTTGCCGTGTTTTCTGGCCCATTCTGGTCATTTTTCGATCAATGCATGGTTCAAATTGATCATTTGTTTTCGGTAGCGATTAACAGTTTCACCAGGTTTTAGGCGCTCGTGGTACACCACACCTTTTTGGTCCCACCTGGACACAGACTTGCCGAAACGATTTGTTTTTGCAGTCGATGTTGATGGTTGTGCTGGATTAACCCATGATTTTTTCCGTTTACGATTCTTAAAATAAATCCATTTTTCATTGCCAGTAACAATTCGATGCAAAACTGATTTTCTTTCGTGTCTGGCGAGCAAAATTTCACAAGTGTTTTTTCAGGTTTTCATCTGTCTTTCATTCAATTCTTGTGGCACCCATAGTCCACACTTTTGGATTTTTCCCATAGCTTTTTGTTGTGCAACTTTTAACATTTCTGCCATTTACTTGCGATCCAAAGTGTCATCTTCATCCAATATTGTTTGCAATTCGGCGTCACTCACCGCTACGACTTTCACAACAAGAGCGATGCAGATCAAATTTAATACTAACACTAATAGTATTGACAGACACAATTGCGATATAAGAACCCAGAAGTTAATCCAATTACATAAGCATATTCTTCGATTTTTATATTTACACGCAATGTACTGTTTGCGTATGTTTCCAAGTGTAGTTTATGTAATCGTTTATACCGATCGAAAAATATAACTACAATTTTTTTTATATACTTTTTACCATTTAATGAAGAAATTATTATTTGAATAATTCAAGTAGTTGCAAAGCAATTTACTTGAAAATTTTAACTTAATGAATAAATGAGGTTTTTTCGAAAATTTTCCTACAATCACTAACTGTCACCACTGTCCCATTGAAATAATAAAAGAACCATATTTTGAAAATATAGAATAAAATTGTGATAATAATAAGTACCAACGATTTCTGGAATAACCTATGATAATACGAGCTGTATTTCTGGGTGTGCCCCATAGAAACCAAATATATTCCCAATATATTGACATTTAATGATTAATTTAAAATATCTGCACTTCCAGTGGTTCTCCTATAGGATTTGTATATGACATTATTTCTACAATTTCTCATACAGAATTGCTAAGATTCCAACCCCACATGCCCAAAACAAATAGAGAATTACATTACAGCAAATGCGACATAAAAAATATCGAATCGATGGGTTTCCAAATCATGATCATGACGCTTTCAAATCACAGGATTTAATTCCACACCACTCAATTATGAATAATAACTTCAAAAAAAATTAGTAATTTTTATTTATATAGTGGTTTGATCTATTATAGACTGTCAGTCATTTTTTCCTAACCCCCTAACCGTTTCGGAATATAAAAATTATCACTATACGCATTCCAATACGGTACAATGAAAATTTAATTTTTTTTTCATTTAGCTGGTCCATTAATTGGTCTTTGTTTTTGTTAAAGTATATACTAAAATTAAATGTTGAATAAATTTTTGGGTCGTAAATAATTTTACAATTTCTTTATTTGTTCACATGACAAGTAAATAAAGAAAATTCTATTTCAATCATTCCATTTATAATATATTTAATCCTTTTTTATTAGGTTGCAGCCACAACAACAACAACAACAAAAAAAAACGTACAAACGATAAAAGTGATGCGCATGCAATATAAGCAATATATCGCACAATATGTAACACTTGGAAAATTTATTACTTTTCTTTAACTCTTTGTTATTGTTATAAAAAAATAATAAGATCATCCACTCTGAAATGACGTGTGTGGGATAAAAAAAAAAAAAAACGAATACATACTTTATTTTAATGTTTAAATTTTTTATTATTTTATTTTCCTTTTATTTATTATTATTTTTTATCATTTGTTATTATTCCAAAAATTAATAATGTGGTAAATTATTATTTCAATATATATAGAGAGAGAGAGAGAGAAATAACAAGAGGACACGGATATATTGATTGAATTATCCTTTTTAATTACACATACACTTCAATGCCGAATCTTAATCTTAATATATACATAAAATACACAATTGGAAAAATTGCAGAATTATGAGATATTAATCTATTGACAATTCTTTCTATATTTTAGTTATAGACTCTATTATATCATATCATACTATTGACATATATTTATAAATTGATTATACAACATTTATATCGAAAAACAAAAATACAAGATGATAATATATTAATATTGAAAGTAATTCATCATCTTTATGACGCAGTATACGCGATGGTTGACAGATGATTCCATAAATGCAAATATGAATGAAATGGATTAATATATAATACGAAAACTCATTTTCATATCGATCTTAGTTTTGTTTATACAGAACAGGTGATAATATTATTTCACTGTAATTTTCTTTCATTTATTTTTTGCTCCTTAAATACATACAAATATATAATGATGTATGTATGTGTTTATATAAAATAAAGGACATGTGTGCGGTGGTAATACAACAGATTTATAAAAGAAAAGATAAACTGCAGAAAGAAAATTAAAGACATTAAATTAAATTAAGATTTATTGTTAAAATTTATATATTATTGTAAATAAATTTACAAATGCGATTCGCGCAATTGATGAACTAAAGATAAATATACAAAGAATTTTTTATATATAGAAAATTAATTCGAGGTCAATGTGCGACATGTGATTTTATTTATACTACAACGCAAATATGTACGTCCACATTATAATTGAAAATGTATTTATAATTTTATAAACAAGTAATTAATTTATATATTGTATATTGTGCGCGCGAGATGAAATTCTGTCTGTCTGTGCATTCGCCATTCGCATTTAAATAACCGAAATGGAAATAGCATTGTTTTATCTATCCTGCTGAGATGTATATCAGTTTGAATATGAACATGATCGGAAAATTCCTTATTGTAATCTCTCTTTATTACAAATTGAAAAACGAAAATTTGAGTATAACACGAAAACACGTTTCCCATCCGATATTGTGAAATGCCATAAAGGAAATATTCGAAATTTGTTAATACCTCACTATTTCGACCCCTTCCATACCAATAGATACGAAATTATTTTAGATTTTTTAATATATTTTGCAAATTATACAAAGTGTAGCTGTAATTTTGTATGAAAACTTATAATGCGATAATAAATGAACAGTCTATCTATAGATCATTTCTGGGAAAAAAACATCAGTCAGAGCAGTTTTTCTGACCGAGACAATTTGATCATATTTTCTTATGCAATTCTGATGCAATTAATGAAACGTAAAGAAATTCAGAAAAATCAATACCCATATCAGTGTTCTTAGTCACGGTTTAATTGCTCAAATGCTTATCAAATTTTGTACCAAATTTTATAAACATAATTTCTCTGGAAATTCGTTACCCAGAACAAATTTCTTTATTTTATCAATTTCTTGAAATCTCACAAATGGTAATTTCAATTTTGATACAATTTAGAGTACGACGGAGGATTCAAGTATAACGAAATTCTATAAAATCGATAACTATGCCGTCGTATCACTATTAATTTAGAAACCAGAAAATTTAATCAAAACAAATCTCATATAAAATTTTGACATTTTATATATAAGTTACTTCAAAATTGATGCTAATACAGCAAATTGCATTACACAACAATGATCGATCCACATATATAAAGTCCCATTTGAATAAAATTGGTTATGCTGTTTTAGCATCAAATGATTAGCTCACAAAAAAAAAATTCGTTCAAAACTATAGATTCCTTAATCCATGTAGAATTAAAAACCAAAATTTTAAATATTTTATAAACGAAATTTTAAAGAAATTTGGTATACGGATTTATAATGGTTAGGCAAGATTTTCAGATATAAACTTTCAGAAACCTGGCAATTTTTAAATGTGGCGGGTTTATATATGCGGACGGGATTATGTAAATAATTTTTCAGAAATTCCTATATAGAAAATAATAATTAGCAGCTTAAGTTTAAACAGATGAATCGAGAAAGCTGACCGAAAATTGTACAATATGAGCATAGAATATTAGTTTTAATAAAAAAGTAAAATTATATACATCGTTATTTTGTTTATAAAAACATGAACAACTGGTTCAAATCAAACTATTATAAGTTGTATATGCTAAAACAAAAAAATAGGTTGTTACAGGTTGTAAGAAACTATTGAAAAAATAAAAGTTTCCATTAAATGTAATACTCAAAATTAAATTAATGTACTACTGAAATGTTAAAAATATTTGCAAAATTATTTTTGTGAGTGCTAAACAATTGCATGCACACACACACACACACATTCTTGATGATCGTCCATTAATATCGAAAACTGTGATGAAAATGTGTAAGTAAAAAAAATCCATATTGCAATGCCATTTGGATCAATTGAATGCATTTTAAGTGAGTTTATAAGGTCTACGTTATGTTTTTTTGGTTCATGAAATGTTTATTTCTTTAAAAGAAATGCTTTCGCTCCTCTATAGATTCATTTGCTGATCCAACTTTCATTCAACGCACAACATATAATTACACTGGTGATGAATCACCATAGTCTTATTAATTAAATATATAGTTAAAATAATAAAGCGATGGGTCGTAAGAATTTATCAGATAATAATTATGAAGCATTTCCGTGAAGTGTGCAGTTCGTCAAAGAGACGATTTGGAAAATTTCTTCAACCGACTAAGGATTAAACATTGTATTTCATCAAATGATGAGTAAATATAAAAATTATTCGATTTATTATAATTTAAAAATTTGTCAAAAAATTATATTTATTCTTGGAAAATTTTCAATTATTCAATTGTTAATTGTTATAATAATTTTTTTATTTCAAAAACATCTTGCACATTGTTGAATCAGACACACAAACACACACACACACCATCAACACACAACCAAATATTACTAATTATTTTTCACAAAATTTAAAATAAATGGAAAATTTTATATTTTATAATATTTTTAATTCGCAGTAAAGTAGCATCGGCAGCAGCAGTAGCGCAACAACAGCTGAAGCAACGACTGACGATTAAATATTGTATATTATAATAATAATAATAATAATTGTAATTATATTTTCCACCAAATATATGAATATTTTATTATAATAATAATTTATATGTAGAGCCAAAAAGTCATAAATTTTTTTGTCAGTATTTTTCTTCTGCCGTGTGTGTCGCGAACACCACATCCCACCACCACACACAGGTGGAATCTATCTCTATCGCCTATACTCATATATACCATAACTAACTATATTCATAAACATATTCTAAACTGCGAATTTATATTTTTAAAATAATCTTGAACAGCTGATAATTTTATATAACTTTTTAAATCAATGTCATCCGCAACACATACCAAACACATAATATGAAATTTTAATATATATATATGAATTTTTGATGTGTTTGTGTGCACCTTACGCATCACAATTTCTTTTAAAAATTAAAATTATTCAAAAAATATACATTATTGTATTATAAAAAACTATTATTAAATTTTATATATAAATTGTAAATTGAAAATTGTTTTCAACAATAAAAATGGAATGCAAATATATATATTGTAAATATAAACAAACCGTTCTGTAGGTGACTCGTTTAGTCCATTCTTCCGTTTTTTCCATCGTTTTGGTTTTCATTAAAACAATTTTTAAATTGTAAAGAAAATTCCTCAAAAAAAATATATATTTAATATATATTATTGTTGGCGTTGTTGTTTGTGTCGCTATTTATCTTACATATAGTTAAGATAGATACGGTGAGACGTGACACACTGATGAGATGACAATGGATGATGGTTGTGTTTGACAAAGATGCGATGCGATGCGATGCGGTGGTGTACAAGATGATAATATTTTGTTTATTTATTCGCCGTTTTTTTTTTTGTTGTGGATAAATAAGTAAGAAAAAAAAATAAATAAAAACTAAAAATCTATCGATGACACTCCATCATTCTCATGTTATTACATGCGTATATTTTTTTGTAACGTTTATATTTATAAATTATTTTTAACACTTTTTTTTCGCACGAACCACACCACCACCACCACAAAACACTACATAATTAATCATTAAAATCGTAACGAAAAACAAATAAATAAATAAATAAATAAATAAATAAATAAATAAATAAAAATGTGGAAAATGTGGAAAATGTGGAAAATTAAAAATTTTACATTTACTTTTTATTTGTTGTTCATTTTTTTTATTTTTACGTTATACTGCGCGCACGTGTGTGTGTGGTGTTTTGTTATATAATTTATTAATATATATATTTTAAAAATTTTAAACACTAAAAATAATTAACGAAAAAAATAGAAAAAAAAACTTAAAAATTTAAAGGAAAACGGAAAAATTCACAAGACAAAAATTTTTAAAAAAAATGTTCGTATAACTCGCGCTGCGTAATTTTTCTTTTTTTTTACAATTAATTAACTAACAAACTCTTTAAAAAAAAAATACTACTAAAATCTGTGCAAAAATAACGAACAAACATGGTTGAGTTTTCTTATTTTTATTAATTAATTATTTTATTTTATTTGATGTGTGCGGGTGTGTGTGTGTGTGTGTGTATGTGTGTTTGGATGCGGGCATATGGAATAAAATTACGTTCTCTTTTACGCTACGGCGTTATTCACTGCCCGTTGCCGCGCTTTAAATCCAAAATTAATTTTCTGATTCACATAAAAAAAAAATAAAAAAATTTTTGTCGACACAAAATTTTCTCATATAATAAAATAATTTTTCTTTTTTCAACAAAATTTTTACACAACGTAAAAATAAATATTTTTATTCAAAAAAAAAAAAAATAGGTGAAAAAAAAATCTGTTCATTTTTCCATTTTCCAATTAATTTTTGTTTTTTTATTCGATATGTTTTTCCAAATTATAATCATAACAATATTATTATGCGTGAGACGAGACACCACCAACCATTACCGCAAAAAAAAAAAAAAAAACAAAACCACCAAACAAAAACCGATCGAAAAAATAATATAAATATTTTAAAATTATATTATTATAAATAAACTCGTACACACACTCAAACACTCACACTTTCTTCTAAATAACTCGTAATTAAACACAAAAAATATTCAACTTTTTCCATAGACAAAAAAACGAAAAAAAAAAAAAAAAATTAATATTTTCCTTTGTAAAAAAAAAATATCCTTTTCAATCAATCAATTTTTTTTTGTAACATCAAAATATTAATTAAACTAATTTAATAGAAAAAAAATAAAAACAAGAAAAAACCGTTAGTTATTTCAATTTAGTAATCACAATTTAAAATAATTGGAAGAAAGATAAAAAACACAGACACATTTTGTAAAAAAATAATAATAATAAAAAATTTTTTTTTAATCCTCACAAAGTCCTTTTTTGTGTGGTAACCGCTGTCACTTTATATACAACACTCAAAGTAAAACTAAACTAGACTAAAAAAATGTTTTTGTTGTGTGTGTTTTTTATGTTTTTTTTTTTTTTAATTTTTAAGTCTATCGCGTTGTTGGAAAGAGGTAGGAATTGTTTTTCTAAGTATTTCTTATTAACACATTTCTTGTTGATTTTTCTTTATTTTTTATTTATTTTTTTCTTTTTTTTTTCATAACACATAATTTTAATTTAGAATTTTTCACAAATAAAAAAAAAAAATTGTACATAAGTTATATAAAGAAAATACATTTTTTTCACATAGAATGATTTTCCACTAAAAAACCCTGTGTCCGGAAAATTAACACAATAAAATTTTATAAATGTTTGCTATTTTTATTTCTATGGCGCAGAAATTGTATATACAAAATTTGAATCACTAACTTTTTTTAAATAGATAAACTTAAAATGAGTTGACAATTTGAGAATGAAAAGTTGCTTAGGTCTTAGTTAAAAAAAACATAGTTTATTGACAATTATTTGCGTTTAAAAATAGCCTGCACAACAATCCGTTAAACGGAGACGTAAAGATAAATAAAGATAAATAAAAGATTTGGTAATACCATTTTTTTTTTGGTTACCAATTGATTTATGTATTGTGAATTGAGTTTATTTCTATGGCGCAGAAATTGTATATAAAAAATTTGAATCACTAACTCTTTTTTTATTAGATAAACACAAACACTTAAAATGAGTTGACAATTTGAGAATGAAAAGTTGCTTAGGTCTTAGTTAAAAAAAACACATAGTTCATTGACAATTATTTGCGTTTAAAAATAGCCTGCACAACAATCCGTTAAACGGAGACGTAAAGATAAATAAAGATAAATAAAAGATTTGGTAATACCATTTTTTTTTTGGTTACCAATTGATTTATGTATTGTGAATTGAGTTTAACAAAGTATTTAACTACGTTTTATGATATTCGCTTCAGAGTAACATAAAACACAATACATTAACCACAGTAAATTTCTCAAAAAAAGCAAGAACTTGCAAAATTCGTTTATTTCGACTTCTCCTTATGATTTACATTTCAATTTAAATTTTTGTCTCTTTTACAAACCGTTTTTACAAACACTTTTGTACATTGGGTAATAGCGTTAATGTTAATAAATCGTAAAATATAAATAGCAGTTCCGCTATTTATATGGGACATTTTTCGATATATTACTTACTGAAATATTATTAATAAAATAATAGTATATTAAAATGTTATATTGTGTGGAGGAGGTATGTATAACAATTGATATTACGCCAAGATGGAAGTTAAATAGTATCTACCACAACATACTACGTCGCATCGAAGTACATATAACAATTTACCAATTGTACTGTAATCATTATTTAAATATTATATTTATCTATGCAAATGTTCTTTATTTATATAAAGAGCTATTAAATATCCTTAAATTCCTCCTACTACACATACTATAATATAGTTAATAATTTTAAATAAATCGGTAAACAATTTATTATAGGGGTAGGGAATATAATCCATCTTAATATTCTTCCTATTAAAACTATCATAAATAATAAACTATCTATCACTTTTCTTATATAATCCATCTTTCATCTCTTATAGGATAAAATCTAAAACAATACCATAAAAATGGCATACCAAATAATGCTAAATAAGTAGTAATAAAACAAATAGCTGTTAAAGGCATCTGATTTAATAGCCCTCCTATAAATCGAATATCCTGAGAATTTATTATATTATTGGATAATAATAGCTCCAGCACATAAAAATAGCAAAGCTTTAAAAAGGGCATGAGTTAATTAAAATGAAAAAATGCTAATATTCAATACCTCATTGAAAGAATGATATTTTTTATTTGCTTATGCAATTTTACGCTCAAAATTGCTAATAAATTAGTAGGAGTAATTGCCTTAGTTTTATCAATTGCAATTCTATTTATCTTACCATTTTATAAAATCTATAAAATTTCAAGGATCAACATTTTTCCCAATTAATCAAATTTTATTTTGAAATTTAACAATAATTGGAATTTTATATTAACATGAATTGAAGCACGGCCGATAGAAACTTACTTATATATACTGTAGGGCAAATTTTAACAATTCTATACTTTATTTACTATATAATTAACTTCGCTAACATTGAAAATATTTTCCCAATTTTTTTTGGAAGAAATTCGAAAAATTTCATTTTCCTAACCAAAACATATGGTAAAAATATGAAGATTTTTACCAAAAATGTTTTGTTAAAGTGTGTCTGTGACACCTATACAGTATAGTTTTTGTACGCCAGTCGAAAAACACAGAACATCGTTGATTAACTAATGTAATTCGCACCTATGTGACGGAAATTATTTCGAATAAAATAAAATAAAATTAGTATAAAACATAAATATCATCTTAATCTTAATCTTAATTAATATTTCCCGAATAATTTTCCCGGCAGACGGTATATATAAAAATTATTTATATATATTTATTTATATATTAACACATAGTTGCATGATTGATTTTATTTAAATTTGTTGACAGTTTTATTATTATATGGATGTTATTTCTTTGTTTTGTGTGTATTGTCCCCGAAAATAAATAGTAAATAATTTTTGAAAATATTAAAACTTTTAGAATTATTTAGATAGATATTTTGGTGTGTAAAAAAATTATTATTAAATAACATGTTAAAAGGTTAAAATTCAGATATTGTATATTCATCACAAATTTAATTATATTGTAATATATAAATACACACAAACGCCAACGTTATCAAATGATATTTAAATAAATTTACTAGTAGTTGTTTTCATCATTTAATATTAATTATATGAAAAATTAAATCAATGAGAAAAATTGCACTCACTTTTTTTAAACAATGATTTTTAATTGTCTTCCATCGACCCTAACCTTATATTTTTCATTTATAGCTAATTGATTGGAGCCCACATATTTGAGGGGTTTTTAGTTAATGGAAAAATGAACTCTACCGTGGTCTCAAATTTGAAATATTTTATGTATATTTTTAAATTAAATAGTAGTTACTTGAAATTCAAAAAATGTTTCGTTAACATTGAAAATGGCTGGAACCACCTAATGTTGGTCATGGAAAATTTATAGGTTAACCAAAAACGTTTCTATATATAGATTCAAAAATGATATCAATTAAATTAGTTTCAGTAATTTTTGTCCAACGTGTGATCATTGTCTTGCAAGAGTATGATTGCGACTCTAATTCGCAACAAATTTTACGTTTAATTGAATCTATTAACGTGTTGGTTGACATTAGCCAGTCACAGTTTTAATTAGGTTTTCGAAAAAGCGTACTGGTCCCACCGAAGATGTTCAGTTTTGCCCCATTACGTTTTGCGTTTCCCCCATTACTTTTCATTGCCCATTACAATCAGCCACAGAAAACTCATCCTTTTTTGTTTGACAAGCAATTTCCTTCATTTCGCATTTTTCCGAAGATATGTAAACGTTTGAATACAGTAGCCTAAAAATAAGTATGCTAATGATTACTATATTATTGACTATATCACCATATTGTAATGACACGACGAAAACTATGTCTGCCGCTTTAAAGTGTATAGATACTTTAACATACAATTTAAAAGTATCAAGAACGTAGAGGATACTCATAAGAACACTTTACAGTGATGATATAAAGAAAACCAGTACGTTATATATAGGAAGTATCTGTGGTACATTAAAATATATAGCTACGCATACAGTTAATAGTATATAGCTGGAACGTGTAGAACGAGAGATTAAAGAATTAAAGAGACACCTTAAATTAACATTACTCTGAAGAAGTGGTTTGGATTGTACCTCGTGATATGTACGTACAGTATTAAATGACACCATAATGTTATTGGATTTTT
Source organism: Bibio marci (assembly GCA_910594885.2). NCBI lineage: Eukaryota > Metazoa > Arthropoda > Insecta > Diptera > Bibionidae > Bibio > Bibio marci. Next base: position 70,760,914 of record OU343114.1, on the reverse strand, counting down.
TGAGTTCCAAACTATTGTCACGTTGTGTGTGAATGCGGAAAATGGTTGTTACTACTATAAGATTTCACATTTTTTTTAATCATAAAAACACTCGTGCGTCCCCATAAAAATATAGAGTGGCGTTAAAAAACAAAATAATAAGAGAAAAATTGAAAATTTTTGAAAGATTCAAGTCAGGTGGCAAATTATTTAAAAATTGTGTATATGTATTTCAAAATGATGAAGATATTTATATAATATTCATATGCGATTTTCGAGTATATATCTTTAATATGCGAGTATCGTATGCACATACACACGAAAATATATATAAAATTTATATGAAAATATGGAAAATTAATTTTTTATTACTTATGGATCATCTCGTATATTATTTTCTTTCTCATCGGTTTTCTATATACGTTCTATTTTTTTTTTATGTTTATTTTTGTTGATGTGGTGGTGGTTAAAAATTGAATTTTCTTTTTTTTGAATAGACAAAAAAAAATAAATAGAAAAACCACAATAAAAAACTTTTTATTAATAAGTATATATAAAGTGCGTCTGAGACAATAACCGGAGAACCGATGGAGCCGACCGACCGCTGCTTATAATGTATTTTGATCGAGTATATTTATGTAATTAATGTTTACGTACACATATACGATCATTTCAGAGACGTCGCGTTATTATATTGAAGTATACAATAGTTAGTAGATGGTTACGTTCTCGTGTTATGCGAATTCGAGTTAAACACTAAACACCTATATGGAAAAAACAGTCTTCCGGAGTTTTTTTATGGCACCTTTAAATCCAAAAAAATAAATTAGATCATAATTCTCATCCAACAAAATATAAACTCCGTTCTGGAGATTTTTCACTTAAAGTTGACAACTCGCTCAACTTAAACGCATTAACAAATAAAAACTACATGTATTCGAATAGAATCGTTATAACACTTTGCTTGAGATTGCTTATACATGCATTACATCAAATTAGTAACAATTGAATATCGTTTATAATTTACCTTATGGCTCGTTATGGAAAGGTCGACATTTGAGTTCCTTCATAAATTATATATTTCATTTTTATTATTATGATCACACTTGACACAAAAGTTAATGCAGAGCTTGACGCAAATACGTTTCCACATCCGTACGTTGCACCATTAGATTAGCATTTATTAATTTAGTTCTTCGCAAAACTTCTAGCATTTACACCCACACATATCTCAACTTTTTAATAATAATGATGATGGGATATAAAATCGTACTATAGTTTTTTACCTATAAAAACCAGACGTTTTCTTAAACGTGGTATTATTATTAATAATCCTTTCATATATGAAATATAACCCACATGTTTATATGAGTGCTAAAGTATCCTGTAAAAATCCTAGGCCATGTTCATATAAATTTAGCGGCGGATAGAGTGTTGTTAAAGTGACTGTGTTTTTGACAAACTTACAATATATGTGTCAATTGACAGAAAAAATACTTTAAGAACTATTTGTAACTACAGCATTATATAGAGGATATAAAATGTACATAACATATTAATAAAAGATGCACTCAGTAGGACGTTCCGTCAAATTTCTCAATACAGATTCTATAGTTATGTTTTTATGAACGATTTACATTTACGAACAAGTCTCAAATCCTTGTGAAACATTAGAATCATTACAATACTTATGCAATTCACATGTTACTATAATGTCGAAGGATATTTATCGAAGGAATTCAGTAAATTTTTTTGTAATTTAGGTTCGGAACAGGTTATAAGCAAGAAGTTAATAATGGAGAAGGCAATAATCAAGAATGGCTATAACAACGAAAAATAATGTAAGGTGCATGTATTTCCTATTAAGGTACACTTGAATCAGTTTTCGTTGTAATAGACGTTCTTGATTATATCCCTTTGAATTAATTAATATCATATTATTTTCTATATAGCTGTTGCATTGCGCATCTAGTTTGAAAATAATATCATGTTTGTGTATTTGCAAAATACAAGTGTGCCCGAATTAGATTTCATTGTTATAGCCATTCTTGATTATAACCTTTTGTATTAATAACATTCTTACTTATCAACTTCGTTGTTAAATACAATAATTTTCGCGACAATCGCCTTCTTGATTAAAAACTTCTTGATTATATAGCGCAATGATTTTGATTAATTTTGTATTCGAATAAGAAAATGTTTGAGAAATTTACTTATCTTCAATGAATTAACCACAAAATTCTGCTATTATATTTTTCTTATATTTTTAACTGAATTATATAGACAATTAATCTTTTAATATACTAGAAAATAACACTGTGTTATAGCTTAAATACATATGAGTAACCAACGTGAGTAACCATGTTTTTCAAATCCGTGTAACAAAAGATTTACCCTGCGTATTTTAATTCCATTTGATATTTAATTTTTAACGAATTTCGGATAGAAAATCTATTACGAAGACAAATTCATTCATTGCATTTTATTAATAACTATATAGCAAGGCATTCATTCATATCCTATGTAAGGTGTGTAGAACATTATAAGTGATGGTGATAGTAACTATAAATCATCCTACATAATTCTACTTCGCTGTTTATACAATTATATGATGTCACTCAAAATATAAATTATAATTATCTTCAATGGTTTTTGTTTGTTTGTGCTAAATACAGAATTTGTTAACCAAAGTGAGAAAAGTGATGAGGCGAGAAATAATAGCTGTTGAAACTTTTCCACTACAAAATCAAAATCATCTCCAATAATAGACAAATAAATACTAATTTTAATTTATTTTTCATTTCAAAAAAACCATAAAGGAGATGTCATGTTTTTATTATGATGTACTTTGGTGTTGTTATAAATAAATATTATATGATTATTATTATTATTATTATTATTATTATTATTATTATTATTATAGATATATTTTTAGATATAGACTAGTGAGTACCACACAACATACACACGTAATTTTTAAAATGTTATATAGTTTTAAGAAAATTTGGAATCGGTTCAAATTAACAATATAAAAGATTTGAAAATTTTTAAGTGCTTATTTAATACATTCAATTATATATTATATACGGGAGTATATGTTTATAATTTGTTTATATTTAATACCATTATATTACGATTTGTTTATGAAATTATTATCATTATTTATTATTATAATAAATTGTATAGATTCAAGTTTAAAATTTGTACATTTCTAAATTATATACGTTTTCGTTTAAATTTTCCGTCTGCATCTTATAAATATATACTGCTTTTTAGTAATTGACAAAATGTATAATATTGAATATTTTATAAAATTTTGAATATAATCATTTTTTATTCTCGTTATATTGTATTAAAATTATGTGTGTTTTTGAAGGCAGGCATTCAAAATGAAAAATTATAATATACATATTTTATAGTAAGTATTTGAATGTTTTTGACCTAGTTTGTTTATATTATATATTAATCACACATATAACTTAAATATACATAGAATTATTATCTTTATTTATTTGGTTTTTACTTTGAGTCACCTATAGCTTTTAATCAGCAGCAGCTTCTCAGATACAATTATTATATCAAAATCAAAATTATGATATATTGTAGTAGACGCACATATAAAAAATTTAACCAACAAAATGCAACAATTCCTATATGTTAAAATTTTAGGAAAATCTACTTTTTCGAAATTTTTATTTGTTAAATTTCAAATAACGTATTTCCAATTTTTCACACAAAAAATTCTTAAATTTACTTCTCACACGAATTTAAAAAATATTGCTAGTTTTCTATTAAAAAAAATTCAAATATTTTATAGACGACAATTTTACGGAAAATTTAATTTCCATCAAATTTATTTTTTTAGAAGTAAATTTTTAGAATTGTATATTATCTATTTTTATGATATTGTAAAATAATTTCCAATAAATCGCAACGAACGAAAGGTACTCCGTGGCATATTTGGTCCCGTCAAAGAACAGAATGGTTGAAGGCGAATATACAATTTTAAATTACACAAGATGCACGATCAACCAAATATTGTCAAAAAAATCAAAATCAATAGGTTAAGATGGCTTGGACACGTATTACGCATGGAGGAGAAACGTGTGCCAAACAAAAGTGTAAAATGGTAATCCAGAAGGAGGAAGGAGAGCCGAAAGACCTAAGGTAAGATGGCTTGTTGCAGTAAACTATGATATAAAGATCCTTAAAATTCGGGATTGGAAGACATTGACTACACTACGGATAGGTCAGGTTGGAGAAGAGCGTTGCAGAAATCTAAAACCGCACCTGCGTAAGTAAGTAAGGAAGTAGTCGCCGCCACACCGCTATTTCCAAACCAAATTTATTACTATCTCGCATGAGATGCGCATACTGCGTATATATTGTATATTCAGAATTTTTATGATAATTTTCAGTAAAAATAAATACAATATTAATTTAAATACATAAAAATAATTAATTAATTTCATGAGAAAAATTTTATTATTAAATAATATTTATATATATTTTATTTTAATTTTTGTAAATGTATTATTTTTATTAATATTGTTTTATGGCGTGCGGGTTAACATGTTTTTGAAATAATGTTGATGTATATATTTTGTTATTTTGTGTCAATAAAGTCAGTTCTCGGCGTCAGTATTTTATTTTATTTGCCATTTTATTTATTTAATGTTATTGCAAAGAAAACAGATATTAATTTTAATTGCTAAATCTTATTTGAGTATCCCGAACGATAATTATCATTTTTCCTGTCACCATCTTTTCACGGGTTGTATATTTATTAGACGAATATATAATATAAAAAAATGTTAGTATCAATTTGAAAATGGAACGATTGCTCAAAAAAAAAATTTATTTATAATACTAACATCAATAAAGTTGAAAAACACAAGAAAATTGTATATTGTTGCCGTAAAAAACCCTCCTTTCCCTATCCCGAGTAAACTATCTGTACGGTTGGCTGTCTAGTCAAGTTTGTAAATTATCTATGTGTTGCTATGGAAATATTCAGAAATAAATTGATTGTGGATGTGCTTACGGGTCATTTGCTAAAAGGTATCATCTCCACAAATTACATTTGATAACAAATTCCGTTTCTAAAAAATACCTGTTCTGTTGGAGGAATCGATATTGCACTATTTGTGAATGATTTCTGCGAGGTGTGAACATCATAAATCCTTATTAATATATTTACCTACAGAAGTTAATTTCCATATGGAGTATACGATATTATAAAATCACATGTTGATATCTTATTGTGAATTATTAAATATGACACCGATATTTTAAATTTTATCAGATTGAGATATTTTGTTATACGCATACCGAAACCTGGAAGATAACGTCGCAGTGATCTCATATCGTCTACAAGTTTTTGTTAAATAAATACCTTTAAAGAATCCTATGTGTTCGTTGGCCTGACACGACTATTGATATAATGAAGAGCTTCGGACGAATTGCAATCAATCAAGTATTAATATTCAAATTAGAAGACGTAAATGGAGTGGAATCTGTTAAACGCGGTAGGACATAACAAGGAAAGGCTACCGGTGGCGTAACAGAAATAAATGATGATGATGATGAAAGTGGTCCTTGTCACAGGACCTTATTTTCCAATATGTTTCTATTGTTCTTATACGGCAATTAATAACAATATAATAGAAAATAACAACAAAATTAAGAGTGGTGTGAGTCTATGAATATTTATAAAATTTAAATTATGATTCCATTGTTTATCGTAGTATAATAATAAACAATTTAAGTACACAAAATATAACATTATAAATTATATATTGTACGAGTAATACACATAATATTAAGTTCACATATACCATAGTTACAATATAAAAAGGTATATTTATTTGTATAAGAAAGCAATAACATAAATTCAATTTGTGGTCTTAATTTTATATAAATAAATAATACAATATAATAAAACGAAAATAAAACACCAAAAATATATGGATGAGATTGAATGGTATGAAAAATAAATGTAAAATTACACATTTACCCATTGGAATCATTGTCCGGTGTAGAGATGAAAAAACAATAAATTTAAGTTTAACATTGTGGTTTTCGAATGCCGCACGCGTTGCATGCATACATTCGATGACGCAAATCATTTTCTATTTTTTAATATTATTTACCAAATTTCAAATGACAGTGCTGTAATTTAAAAATGATATAGTTCTAATATTTACATAATCGAAAATGTTCTATTATTATCTTATCAGATATCAATAATTATTAGCGAAACAAGTTTCACCGTACACATTCTTTGCGTTGATCTTATTCGTATTTTCAAATGCAGAACAAAAGCATTACACAAAGATTATTTGTAGTGGCACCAGAACTCAAACTCTAACCGTACCTTATATGAAAAAATATAACTTATTCTAATGTTTGTGATATTTTTTCTTATATGGGGGCGGTTGACTGGTTAGCGGCTGAGTGCTGCGGTGCCACTACCCTATCATATAATAATTTGAATTTAAATTTCTTTGTGGATCAGCTTCATAACTCATATATAGAATAAATATTCTATATTTAGCATAATGAACTAAACACTTTTGAATGCAACAGACAACTGCTTCAACAAAAATTGTACAGTCAATATTGTTATATTATACAATGATATTTTGAATAGTCATCATCAGCAGCATCATCACATGTCAATAATTTAATAGTTAACAAATATATTAATAATATTATAAATATTAGAAACATGTTACATCTGTTAAAGATATATATATTGTATAATATTCGTCGTATTTGTTATATAATATATAATTTCTATAATATTATATTTATGTTACAAATGTTAATAATAAAATTATTTTAATTTTCTCATACATAAAATATCTCACATTGTTTATTTTTCTCGATCGTTTTACTATAAGATCATATGTGTGTGTGTGTGTGTGTGTGTGTGTACAATAAACACAACAATAATATTAATAATAATAATAATAATAATAATAATAACAAATATAAATATAATTGTTCCATAGCGCGCATTATGCAGAGGAAAAACGAGGAAAAAGTCAAAGGAAATTAATTATATTTCTTATAGAAAAAATTTCAATGTGAAAAATACAGCACTGCCTTTCATAAACCACCGCAGGCAGCAATAACTCTCTCTTAAACTAAATATATTTTTATAATAATAATAATTTTTGGTTTTTTTTCTATTTGATTTTTTTTTTTTTTTTGTGGTTTGATTTTGGCCGCTATAAAATAGTTATTTCTGTTCATACTGTGGCTATTTTCAGAGACGACGGAACTCACATTTATGTGCTCTTTTTATGAAAATTTATAACAAATACATAAATAAAACATATCACACACCCAAGCCACATCAACAAATAGGCAAACAAAATATTTCTAATAGTTTATTATATGTTTCGGATTCTTCTTCTTCTTCTGCCATTTGGTTCAATTATAATAAGTATAAAATATAAAATAACCATACATTCGCGCTAACATTCCGACGTGGTACGGAACACAACGGATAATGATTTTTTTTGAATTGGATATATTTTGGATCGATGTTTATGTTGATATTAAACAGTTTGTATATTTGTTGTTTATACTCTAATAATGAAATTGATGTATAATTTGTTATCTGTAATTTTTCATTTTCATTTACCCAAAAATTATGAAAGTTAAGAAAATGTTTTTGTTCAAATATTGATTAATGTTTGTTAATTTTAATAAAATAATAATAAACGTTATAACGTGTTCATCATCATCAAAGAAAATCAACACCATCAAACAGAAACAGTACACACACACACACACACACACACACACACACACACATAAAACACAAAATTTTCAAAATATCTATATATAATAAGAAAAATAACTATAATTAGAAAATTTTCATTTGATTGTAAAGATGTGTTTCCTTATATATATTTATAGGGTGTACCAGATTAGGACATCCATACAACAAACTTGAGATCTCTATGGGTCATTTTAAGACGAAAATGTTATGTAACATTGTGGCCGATTTGATTTCTTTACAGAATTATACCAAAATATAGTTCTTCCTGGTTTTCACTAGTCGTAAAATCATGAACCATCTAATTTTTTATATACTATTAACATTACTATATAAAAACCTTTAATATGACATCAAGACACGATATTTCGAATTTGTGGTTAATACGCCAGATACTTAAAGGACCAAAAGATAAACATAATTTATTTTTCATGAGAAATTTCACCAAGATTTAAGGTTTTAGATTTAATGATTTCGATGTGTTCATGTACCATACAAACACAAAAACAATATCACCGCTGGGTCGTCCAAAAGAGGTAACTATAATAATGCAATGAGCAAGAAAATTCATGATGTCGTGTTGTACGATCTGAAATTGAAAATGAGTGAGTTGGATGACACGCGGTCGTGTGAATATTTTCCTACAAGAACATTTGCTTATGAAAAATATCAGCTTTTGCTCAAAATCGACCACTATTCAATATTGATTCTGATCCTGTTAACATTTAATCCGAATGAATTTTTAAGTAGATTCATCATTGTTGATGAAATATAGAATTTTTACAATATACACGCCAGAAGCAAAAGAACAGTGAAAGCAGTGGATAGAACCTGGTGTAATATTTTACAACGACTATTTATAGAATAAAGTAAAACAATAGCCGATGAAAATTATTAATCATTATTGAATCGTTTGATCGAAAAAATTAAAAAAAATCGACTGCATTCAGCAAAATCTCACACATCAACAATAACCATGGAAAAATTATATGAAATACTTTCTAAACTATAAAGTTTTGTCTATATTATGGTACCAAAAAATGTAAATCTATATCAAAAAGTCAGTGTTGAGTTTCTGCAAGATCGGATTTTCATAAATGTTCTGTATTTTAGTATACTGTAAAGAAAGTACCGACAACACTACATTTAATTAAAAAAATAGTAAATACTAAAATCTATGGTTTGGTATTATTGTCCGTCTTATTTTCATTTTTATAATTATATTTTCTTAATAATGCGAAATAAATGTTGAAAAATTACCACTAGTTAAGAATTGACTGCAAATGTAGTTTCAACAAAAATCGTCTCCGGAAATCTATGGACTGAATGTTAGATCATAGAAACTAGAATATGTTACTTTGGTTCGTTTCGGTATAGTCTGAAACATGAATTTTATTAAAATTAGTTAATTTTTGTGTAACTTCGTAACTTCAATGTCACATAACATTTTCCACTTAAAACAATCAATGCAAAGAATTCAATATTGGCGACGTATAGTTGTCACAACGTGAAACACTCTGTACATATGAGAATGACGTCAAATACATATTTACCAAACAAATTATAATGATGACGTCTTTCGTACGCATACATATTTTTGTTATAATTTATAATTGTGTAATTATTTTCCCAAAATTTATAGTTTTTTTATCATCATTTATTAATAATATTTATATAATAACAATAATAATTGAATTTTAAGTTTGGTAGCAATAATTGTGAATTCATAATTATATGTTATAATAATTATCATATTACAAAAATGAAGTACGAACAAACAACTACATAATATTAAAATTTGTTTATAAATTTGGAAAAACATTTTCCGAGACTTTTGAAATGATGACAATAGTTTATGGTGATGTACAAAAACTTATGAGTATATAATCATTTCAGGGAATGACAGTGAAGAGACATTGTGAGGATAAAAGAAATGGCACACCAAAGTCTACAATTATTATAGATAACATCAAAACTGTTACGTATTATTTGGAGGCAATATGAAACGTTTGCTTCATCGTATTCGTCGTATTTCACGAAAATACCGTGATAATTCGAATCAAGATTTTGTTCATAATGCATGGACCATTCCATCGATCATAAATTGTTACCAATGTTTTGATCAAAAACGACGTTTTAACACTCAATCCTTTGCATGTTCGGCTGGCTGTGACTGGTTTGATGGCAATACATTTGGTTGTAAACAATGGAATGTCATGAGATTACAAAACAACAGTCAAAGATGTGTCTTTCTAACAACCAATATGTTACCTCTGGTTTATGAGAATTTTTGTGTCAGATGCCTATGTTATTTCATTGATATTATTATTCAAACTTCAACAATTTTGTCTACCCGCCCAGTTATTATTGGTAATACAATGAATCTTACCTTATAATTTAAATTGATAAAATGTAAATTTTGCAAATGTACTTACCTAAAAAGAAAAAGAAAAATTTTAATTAATTAATTATTATTAATCATTTCTATATTAATTATTTAATTAAAAATATTGCAACAAATTTAGACTTTTTATAATTAAATTAAAAACTATCAGTTAAATATATACACTTCTTTGTCTTTTAATAAATTAATATATAGATTTTGATCTTTCATGGATGTAACTATAAATATCTTGGGAATCTCTGAGAAATCTCAAACTTATAGTTCTTCCTTTTTCATATTTAATTCAAAATAATAAAAGAATATTCTCTTTGTATTATATATACAATTTTTTTTTTTTTGTGTAGTAAATAAATCATTTAACTCGCTCTTCTCTGTTAACAAATAACATAATATTTCTAGGTCAACCTTGAGGCTGAAAAGTTTATAGCAAAAAAACAAAATTAAGATAGCAAGAAAAAAATCACAAATACATTTATTTTTCTTCTAATTTTATTTTTTTCATCTGATTTTATTTTTATTTATTTATAAGTGTATCCGAATATTTTTGGATGGACGATGTTGTTGGGATACAAATACAAGTTTATTTATTTATAATGGGCGCCGCCGACAATCGAAATTCCTTAGTTCAAGGTGATGATGGTGTGTGGTGTCTGTATATGATATATACAATGCTACACTGTGACGTTATATAGTATTTTCGTTACGAATAGAGACTTATTACTATTTTTTCTTATACTTATATTTAAATGTATAATAATACCAAATAATAGTATACGCACACGCATACAGAGCCCAAATATATAATGTACTCAAAATAAATACGAAAAACCATATAGAATCTATAAATGTTGCATACAAAAAATCAACAATCAACAACAAAACAATTACATATACAAAACAAATACGATAATATTGATAAGAAGAAGAAAATATTTGCAATCATCAGAATAAAATATTGATTTCTTTTGTGAAAAACAAAATTTTTGTAAATGTTTTTGTTTTATTATTGTAAAATAAGGGCGTTCTAAAGAGAGCGAAAAAAATTTTATTCAATCTAATCATTAGTCTAAAAATTAATCGGAATTTAATATGTGAATCTGGAAACGATATCTATTGGTTGCAATACATTTGATTGTGAAACGATCTCAGCAAACAACAGTCAACGCTTCATGCCATTTCCTTCAGTGTGTGCCAAAATACAACGCATAAAGTGGCAGTGAATCGGTCGAAAAATGTATATAAAGAAATTAAAACAAACATTAAATTTTATTCTAAATTTAGTAAAAAATTCTACCGAAATACTTAAATAAATCGCTTATATGACAAGAACACATTCAAATAGTGCGTGATTTCGTTAACATTAGTAAGAAATTTTCAGTGATATTAATGGAAATGGAAATTGATGTACCAAAACAAACAATTGATGAGATTTGAACTAAAAAAAAAAAATTGGGTAAAATTGGCTGATATAAAAAATTGTAACGAATTGATCATTCCTCAGTCAAAATAAATAAGTAATTTCATAAAAGTTATTGTAACTGGTGATGGAACATGTAGTTTTTAATACAAACCAGAAACTAAGCGTCAAATTGTTAAATGCCGATTACCTGATGAAGGAATGCAAAAACATCTTGTTAGATAAAGTCAAAAATCAAAACAATTCACATTTGTTATTAAATTTGGTGTATTGAAACGTTTGCTAAACAGTATTCGTCGTGTTCGTTGTTGATCTCGAGATCCATAGGCAGTTGGCGAGATCATTTCACTAAAATGCACGTCGTCATGGCGTACACCAATTATGACTAATTTAATTACAATAGCCTTATTTACCCGATTTAGCTCAACTCAACTATTTTCCATTCCCTAAACTTTATTTGGCGAGATAACAAAAATGGTTTGCATCAGTTGCACTGTCCATGACCGACCTGCGTGACCCATCAACAAAATTCCAATCAACGGCATAAAATACTCATTTGTGAGACACTTGTTGAACATGCAAACCGATGTTTTTTCAGTTGAGGTAGAATATTTCGAATAAATAAAATAATATTTGTAAAAATTAATGAATTGTTTGCTTTTCTTTTTAAACAATCCAATTAATTTGTCGGACAGAGTGTGTATAAATAATGCACTACATGATTCAAATTCAAAAGTTATACATTTGTAACGTCCTTAAAATTATCGTTATTGCATAGAAACTTAAGTACTACTCAATTTGAAGTTTAATTATCTTTCAGTTGTGTCCTGTGAATACAATTAATCAAAAATTATCCTTGTAAAGTCCTTAAAATGTCCTTGATCCATAAAAAACCGGATCTATATACAATTCCTTGTTTAATTCGCATTTCAATGAGGTGTGAATTATTATGTCACATAAAATGACCCTTTAAAATAATATTGAAGTCGATCCATCATATAATTCAGCCTGTTTAATCTTCCGATTATCATTATATAGAGCTTCAAAATTTGTAAAATTATTTTAATGGTACGAATTTTGATTACACAAAATTTACTATTTACTATGCAGTTCCTAAATTATATTAAACTATATTCAGTACTTCGTAATTATTATTAGCGATTTTTTTGAATTGCGTGATTGCAATAAATGCGTACACCTATGCACTGTGTATCGTTGTCTATACAATACACATTGTAATCCGCATTTAATGATGCTAATAATAATTGTGTACCATAACTATAATTTTAAATTTAATAAATTTCATCATGCGAATATAAATAATTAATAAATACACTTGCAATTAAAATATAATTACATTATGATGAAAATAATAAGGTTGACAAATTTCAACAAATGTGAGCACACAATTTTTAAATTACATATTATAAAAAAACAAATAAAATAATGACATTTATATGAACTACATATTTTATGTAAATTAATATTACGGCAATTATACAATATAAAATTGTATGGAGTAAAGTGTAAAACCTCAAAGGATTAAGCAAAATATAAAACATACACATATTTTAAATTTATCAATAATTAGATTATATCTTTTAAATTATGTCACTTTTAATTAAAATAAATTGTACAAATAATATGAATTTAAAATGAAAAAACTTCCGGATAAAAAACTTTAAAATAATATTGTGTTGGTATACATACGGCACCCACTGTACGAAACAAAATCGGAAAGATTTGGTACTGTATGGATCTGGTAACGCCTCTGTCGATTGATTACACTAAAATACAGAATTCATTAAGTGACAATAGTTTTTGTGTGTCAATCGCGCAAAAAAAAAAAGATCACAGAACAATTTTAAAACTATTCCGCAATATTATTTAATCTTTTTGTCATTCCGGGACTTTATAATTTTCTGAGAAAAAAAATGTATTTGTCTTTCCTCTTATTTATTTTTCTGACAGAGTGTGTACAGCGTATAAATACATTTAAAATTAACATGATGTAGATTTAATTATTTTAATTTAAATATAATGTAATGTAACATAATAATAATAAATATATACACGAAATATTATATGTTGAGAGTATAAACGTAAAGGCATTATGTGAAACGGTGTTAATATACGAATCTTATATGTGTTTGGCTTCTATATATGGAATAGATACAGTGACGATCAAAATAATAACAGTGCGGTAGGATAACTTTTATGGAATTGTGTTAGTTAAATCAAAGTTAAAGAAAAAATATTTCTTCATAAATTTCAAATAAAATCTCTTAAATTTTGTATTTGTATAATAATTTCACAATATAAAAATTGCAAACAGATGACAATAAGATATAATTTGTAGGAAATCACAAATTGTGTCCTGCCCAGGCACCGGATATAATAATAGTAAAAGAGGATTTAGAAAAAATGTTTTAAATCAAAATATTTTGTATATAAACATAAAAGGAATTTGATTTGATTTTCATAATATTTTAATATACGAATTTATCATTGTCATTTCCCGCAGAGAAAATTTGAACTTGAAATTGTTAGGAAACACGCAATTTTTGATTAATTAAGTTATTATCAAATAAAAATAAACGGCTTTCAAATAGGCATGTCTATTTTGTGTTAAACATATTTTATTCATGTAAATATTATTTGACCGAAATATATTATTAACAAACAATTTATTATAATACAAGTTAAATGGAATTTTATTGAACAGTTTAATTTTGAGGCGGGTTACCCAACTAATTGTGGACAGAACTGTATACATAACAAAAATATATTATATGCAAATGATGCACGATACCATAGCCATCTCTATAAATCTATATAGAATAAAGAAGAAAAAAAATGAATTATTGTCGATTTGCCAGAAAATATTTATGTTGTACAATAATTTATAATAACATTTAAAAAATATAGACAGATATAAATAATATTATAAGTTATAAATTATGTATTTAATAAAAATTATTATTAACTTCACCAGCTTCAATATATAAAAATATTAACTTTAATATTTGCATCTTGCATTTTCATTAGAAATTCTCAAGAAGAGAACATGAGAGCGCGTTCCGCAAAGGTTTTGTACCATACATAAATAATTTTCAACTATATTAATTATTACAATTATCCATAAAAAAAAAAAAAAATTTGATCGAAATAAATTAATTAACGAATAATAATTTGCATAAAAAAACAACCCATCATTTGGAACGACATAAAAAATCTTGTTCGCATTGGGAACGAAACGAAATCGTGGCGTAATGTATTTTGGTCATTTTTAAAAGAAAATATCAAACATTCATTTTGATTTGTGGTTTGATACAAATATGAAGTTTTTTGTAGCTATTAGAAGCACGAAGAAGAAGAATAGAGAATAATTGCATTGGTTATTTTTTGTATAAAGATTAAGATACAAATTACACCTATTCGTGGCCCTCATAATAATTTTCCAGACCGCGAGTAATTATTTCTTAACATAAAAAAAAAAAGGAAAGTGTGACATTTTTCTCAAAAGCGAACTATAAAATTTAGTTAATTTTTAATTTTAATTTTATTGCTAAAATATATTAATACATTTTAAAAATGTTTGAAACTATACAGTGAGAGTGAGTGTGTGTATGTGTGTGTGTAGGTTTACTTAATTGTTAATTATAATTCAAAAGATATTTTTATTTTCTTAATAAATTATTATATTTCGATGGTATAGAGAATGGTGCCAAAGAACTTTACTCATCAGACACTTTACATACGTAATTATTTACATAAAAATGATTGGAGGAAAGAATATGGAATATACATTAGAAATAAAAAACAATTACAGACCTCACTACATATAATATATGATGTGTCAAAACGACTTCCGTAATCGTTTACTAATTAGCAACCACATATACAAGATTCGGTTTGTGTGCGCCATAATATTATACAAAAATTTATTTGTTTCATTCGTCGCAAATATCTTTTTATTAATAAATATTAATACATATGCCTAAAATTTTATGTTAGGACACAATGGGTGAAAGTCCTTGGAAATTTGGAAATGGACTTATATTCTTTGAAATGAGAAAATGAAAAGATGAAAATGGGATATGGAAACTGAAATTTTAATGCAATTTTGTTATTGTTATATACTTGAATC
Organism: Bibio marci; assembly: GCA_910594885.2. NCBI lineage: Eukaryota > Metazoa > Arthropoda > Insecta > Diptera > Bibionidae > Bibio > Bibio marci. The sequence goes on along the minus strand of OU343114.1, from coordinate 70,745,172 downwards.
AAACAGCAAAATTATTTGCAGGATATATTATTAACACTTCGGCACTTTAGCCTATATAACACACATTTTCTTATATGGAATAAGTATACAAATAAATATGAGAAGTGGGCGGTGTATTACAATAAGCGATATTTAATAACAGTTCCATTCAATATTATACTATTTAAAAGAACACAATCCACAAGGGTGCAAAATTTCCTAATGAAGTACACTATTCCCAAAAAAAATAAGAAGATAACAAGTGTTCACCGCCGCAGAACCGCATCGACGGAATGCATTAATTTTTCATTGCCGCAGTAATAATTCGGCTGGGAAAACAACTTCATTTTGTGTCGTTGGAGCAAAATTTTGCAAACACGATATTTCGTCTTTCAATTTCTCTTGAATTTTCATATACATGCACCAAACCACCACGTGGTGGTCTATTTATGGTATTTATTGTCTTCTAACTATAAATATATATATTTTTATTATATAATGATTTTTAGAATATGCATGTGTGTGTGTGTGTGTGTATAAATATAACATAAATTTTCATAAATGATATTTTATTTAAATTATATAACATAAAACATAATTATTTGTATAATTAGGAAAATTTTACGACGATAATAAAATGTTTTAATAAATGTAGTTTATATTATTAAAATTGTGAATTTAATATAATAAATAGTGTATGCATTTTATATACTAAAAATGTATTTTGCATACAAATAAAATGTTTAGAACTTAATTTTTATCTGATTTGTTAAAGGACACATACATCCTTTTTCAATTTTTGATATAATTGTGTCTTGAACAAAACTATCCAAATTCTAAATATCACATGTTAATTGTAAAATTCATATATTTTGTATAGCATTTTAAAATGTCAGAGGAGTTTGAGTCGACAAATTATAGAATTTTATGCTGAAAACATTACTCCGGTATCTGCCAGAATAGTTGAAAATAATACAAGACAAGTGATTTTTCTTTATATGATAACGAAATTTTGTAATGCAACAAAACTATAATGAATGAATAGAGTGGCCAATTATAATTATGGGATGGTAAGTATATTTGTATATGTAAACTTTTATAATAATTTTCTTTAAATAATCGGTAAAGATTAAGTTCTACCTCTATAATATACAGCACCCAACAATTAATGTGAAAATTTGTTTTTAATTTATTTATTATAATTTTTGTCTAACAAATATCATATTTTATTTATTTCAAAACTATATTATAATAGATAGAGACAGAGTGTTCGTATTTACATAAATAAAATAATTTAATTACTTATAGTCGGTAATAATAAAGTAATAGGTATAGATATTTTTGTTTGCGCTATTTAATAATATAAATCTTTATAATTTTGTAATAATTTTATGACCGCGAAATATTATAATAAAAATTATTTATTTTAAATGGCATTAATTTTTATCGATATATAAATTATTAAATGTTGTGCATAGTCTCATTAAAAAATACGTATGCGTTATAATTATAACGTACACTGTGCAAATATTACAATTAACTTCAATATGCATTTGTAGGATAAATGTTTATACTTCATTTAATTTTGTGTACACCCGCTGTCCGCAAAATAGCCAGAATGACTTTCTAATATATTGCAGTATTTAACTATCCTATAGGAAAAGTATTAATATAACTTTTTATTTTAATTAACGCAAAAAAATTAACTATTCCAAGAAATTTCTTTTAAAAAACTTTTTCAAATTTATATAATAAAAAAATTTAGCAAAAACCTATGCAACCATGGAACAATTATTATAGTAACAGGGTGTCCCTGATTGTGTGACAACCGCATATATGCTAATACTTAGTTCTCCAATTCATTTTGAGTAGCTGAATGTTATTTTACATTTGACACAAAAAATCGAATTCTCACTAATTTCAAGTTTCTCATATTTCTGAATTCATTATCTCAAACATCTTAAACATGACACCATGCAGTCATAACAATTCATTTAGTTATTCATATCCATATCATACTAAAAACGGTTTCACTTTCAAATAGTTATGAAAATAATTGAAAGAAATAAACAACAAAGTTTCAGTATATAATTGTTTACGGTTGTATATGGATACACAGCATTAACACAATTTTTACATAGAATTGCAATGCATTCCTCATATAAATAGAAATCCAATGGATTTAAGTATATATGAAGAACGTGACGTTCAAGTTATATATGGAACCACCTCTGTCAATTCATATGTGCGATTAAAGTGTGGCCATAATATAGAATTTCCTACATATAATGTGTTCTATAGCTCAATCATGCGTTCAAACCACCATAAGGGATATCTTCCAACATTGAATTTACTATATATTATTTATGTATAGCAAAACCATTATGATCACAGAATTTGAATTCAAAGGTACATTTCTTCTAAATTAGTTTAGTAACAATGCATTACGAACGGTATGTGGGTTTTCATATATTTCAATCGTTTTAAGAAGAACTAAAGCGATTTCGTTCGTCGATTAATAACTATAGACAAAACATGGTGTGATGTTACCAAAAGTATTTTGCAGATCTTACGAATAATAGTTATAAAAATTCGGTGGGTCAAGTGTATTGTATTGTAATGGGAGGATTTTTGGAAAACTAACTTGATTTTTATCAATATAAATATGTGTTTTTATTTCCGCTGAAGAACAACTCAAGTTGTAGTAATAATATGTGCAATATCTACAAAAAAAACATGTTAAATCAGCAAACACTTTTGTTGTTAGCCCATTTTAATTAAAAACATTTAAAGGTCTGAATTTTCTTTTAGTTTGTTTACATTTCCTCCGAACATTGTTTATATTTGTATTATTTTTTTTATTTTTTTACAACACTCACGTCGTTTTCGATTATATAAAATTATTGGCAAAAATTTGACAATGTACGTATAGAAATACAATATTTGTATGTATAAACATAACAAAAAATGTATTTTGGCAATCAAATTTTATAATGTATTTCAATTATCTGTGTGACACACACTGTGTCTGTATCTATGTATATTATAAATGTATATTATGAATTTTATAATGAATTTTAATCATAGACTAAATTGTAAAGGTGAATAAATATGTCAAATGTATAAATTGTCATTAAACGCAATAAATAATTTAACACGCACAACCGAAAAAATTACACAACGCATTTTTTTTGGATCATCACAATTATTTGCCATTTATTTATTAACACATTAAAGGCGGGGGGATCTTGATGAAAGTATGAAAATATATTCTGTGGTAAAATATTTAGCCCAGTTCGATCCAAAAACGGTTCTATGGTAGGTGGAATGTCGACTTCAGTCCATTGATGTATAATTTCTTCTTCATAATCATTTTCACTTTCATCATCGCTAATCGGTAGTGGAAAAACTCGGGTCCTCCTTCGCACAGGTCGTATAGAACTATCACTATCATTATCGTCAATATCACTATCATTATTATCAATATCTAACTCTCTTTCATCGCAATCAACGTCAGACAAATCGTCTGCATATATATCTTCTTTTTTTTTCGCGTTAAACCATATTGAAGGATTTCAAAATTTATTGAAAGTAGAATTTGAACAACCGAACAGCTTCAAACCACAAAACATACTAAATAGAAATGTAAAGTGGCGCATGGATTGCGCTATGTCGTTGCAAACCGTGCTAATACGACTCCCGCCTTTAAGCTACAGTCGAGATAAATCGTATTACTACGACTCCCGTCTTTAAGCAACAGTCGAGATAAATCTTAGTACTACGACTCCCGCCTTTAATGTGTTAAAATATATATATTCGCGCGTATATCAGTAATTATAATTATTATCTGAATTGTATAAAGATAAACGCACAATGTGTAAGGAAAATAACCGGAATTCTATCAAATATAATGTGAATGGATTTATTTATTGTTTGCATTACATTCTGCATGTAAATCTGCTTACCCAATACGAATGTTCACCACTGGTGCACTCATATTTGCATAATCTTATGATAACATATTTATTAATAATCTATAAATAACATGCAGATACATTAAGTTTCTTGCATTTGTGTATCCTACCGCTAATCCAATACACATTAATTGAGGTTTTAATTTTAGATATACACTCAAAAAAAAAAAACTGCGCTCACGACAAAGGCAAATTTGTAGGCCATATACAAAAATAATTTGTAGCAAAAACTAACATTTTATTAATGAAACAACTTTTTTAATGTTACTACAAAAACTAAAATTACAAAATGACAAAATTCTTATGATTCAACAAATTTCAATTTGTAGGCATTTACAAACTAAATTTGTAATTGAAACCATTATTTTAATGTTAGGACAAAACCTTAAAATACATTTTGACAAAATTTTATTGAATCGACTAATTTTCATTTGTACGCCATTTTTAACTAAAATTTGTTGTCAAGAACCATTCCTAGCTGTTACTGAAACTACTTTTTATTGTCATAACAAAAACTAAGAGCACATTGCGACAAAATCTTAATGATTCCACAATTTTCAATTTGTATGCCATTTTTCATATTAAATATGTAAAAAGAAAAAATCCTTTGTTATTGAAACGACATTGTGAGACTACAACAAAAACTAAAACCACATTTCAACAAAATTTAAATGATTCAACAAAATTTAATTTGTAAATAATTATAAGCAATATTTTAATTTTTATTAACAATTTTGTAATCAGAACAATTTTTTGTTATTGGCAATTCTTTGCTTTTATAAAATGTTTTTATTATTTTAACTAAAACAAGGCAAAAACTATTCTTCAAGATTTGAAAATAAATATTTATCTGCGATTTTTAAAAATTTGACATGCCATGATATTAGCTTCTAAAGGATCAGGATCATTCCTAATGTAAGGATTCCTTATCAAGGATATGATTTGAGTTGGAATAAGACAATTCAGTTACAAATATTTCAATCAGAAATATTTCAGTCAAGAAAGAAAATGTTGTTATGTATTGTAAAAAAATGAAAAGGTAGTTCAGCCCACGCCTGACTTCATTTACAAATTATTGTTGACAAAATACCCTTCAATGAAATCGCGGAGATCTATTTTGTGAGCGGTACTGTTTGTATTCCTTTTTTTTATTTATTAAATCTTTAATCTTTTTATTTTTTTTTTATAAAAATATTAGAATATACCATAAAATAAATGTGAAATATTTATACCATATATTACATGTAATTTGAAATAAAATTAAAATTTCATTGGTAATATGTGCAGATAATTCGTAAAAAAAACAAAGCGCTTTAAAAATATTTAATATTTAAGAAACTATATTAGATTATAAACAATCTTAAATATTTTTTTCTTGAAGTGTTCCAAATTGTTCGAAATTAAAAAATAATTAAAAATTTATATTTTCTATTACTTACAAGTAAGTAAATTTGTTATTTATATAGTGAAATAAAAAATATTATTTATAAAACAACAATGGACAGGGCCATTTTCATTTGAGGACAAAAATATTTTTGCCCCGGTCGGAAAAGGCAGCAGAAAGCTTTTTACATTAGCACAGCATTTTCCGCTTAAAACTGAAAACGGTATTACAGCAAAAAAAAAACGTGGCGCTGACAAGATGGCATTCGAAGCCCTTCTTGGTAAGAACTTATTAAACAAAAATTAATGTTATCCAATTATCTATAATTTTGTTGTTATTAGTCAGTAAGTGGTCAAACGGTATTTATGTTATATTATTGTAACATTTATATATAATATTTAAACATACGTCAAGAATTTATATATATATATTGTATATTCTGAAGTTATAACAAGTATATATATTCACGTGATGCAACTATAATAAGCTTAGTGAAAAAAACATTTTAGAGTTCCGTGTGTTTTACTAAAAAAAGGTAAGTAAGTGAGTGTGACTGGTAAGGTAAGTAATATTTCTCTACCAAAATATGAAAAATAGTTGAAAACTTTTAAACTGCAAGAGTATAATTATAAACAATTAATTTTGTTAAATTGGCATACTTCATACGGAACATATGTGACAAGAAATGGGTAAGCGAGCTTAAAATTTAATTTATATTTCATTTTTACATTTTTCAAAAAGAGTCAAGAAATGGCAAAAACCATGGAAGAAACCAGAAAGGTTCCAGAACATCTTGTGATATTTCAAATAAGGTGACATTTATTAATTACTCGATTATATACTGGTTTTTCTTTACTACAACGGCTTTGTTCGATACACAACATTTTTGTTAAATTATTATAGTTTCATTATTAATGCAACAAAACTTTGGATTATAACAAAATGGTTGTTGTTGCAGCAATAAATTTTTTTAAATGTATCATTAAATGCTGTGTCAGATACAAAAATAGTATTTTACTAGCTAAATTAAATTTTACATTTTTATTCACTCAGCAATAATTATTTAGTATTTTGCTTACATTACAATAACTGCTCTGTTGGGTACACAACATTTCGATTAAATTATCACTTTTTTCGTATTTGGAACAATATTTTTGTATGATAACAAAATGTAATTTGTTGCAGTAATAAAATGTTGTAATTTCGTAGAAATTTTTGTACGGGGCACAAAATTTGTGTTTTACTAAATAATTTCAAATGTATCTAGTTGTACACATAACAATAATTGTTTTATATTTGGTTATCCTTATAATAACCATTTTTTCGGTACACATCATTATAGTTAAATTGTCATTTTTTTTGTCACTGGTACAAAATTTTGTATTGTAACAAAAATTGTTTTGTTATGACAATAAAATGTTGTAAATTTAATACCAATTTTTGTTCCATAAACAAAATACTTTGTTATACATATTTGGTTGGTAGGTTCAAAACAAATTTTTCATAAATTCTTTTCATAAAGTTGTCGCCATTGTCAGAATCGGATCGTGGTATTAATAAAAGAAATTAATTATTGGTAACGAAATATAACATTAAAATAATTTAAAGTGATAAAATTAAATTTAAACAAATTCGTGATTAATTTATTAACTATATATATTATTTGCAGGAAGTTTATTTTGTTAGAATTTATAAGAAAACATCCAAAGGTATGCTATTTTCAAAATATCATAACAGATTAAGAAAATTAAGAGAAAATGGGTTAATAGATGTAAAAATAAAAAGGAAATTCTTAGCAGAACCAAGAACTGGTAATTTATCTAATTTTCTGTGCACATAAAATAAAGATTAAACTAACTAATCAAATTTACAGAGAGCAATCAGAACAAAAGTGAACTTGATGGAGAAACAATTCACAATCAATTAAAATACATGCGTGAACAGGATAGATGGGATGAAATAAAACAAATGCGGGAACGTAGTAAAATGTTTAGACAAAATACATTTGTTGACAATACGCCGGATATTTCGAATATTATAAAAAATTGGCCGAGCTACAATATGCCTCTTGGACACCAATTGGTAATATTTGTGCAATTTACTTCTTACTATATTTGTCAAATTAAATTTTAAATTCATATTTAGATTAACATTGATTTTGATAATTTACATCCTGGCAAAGGTGGTTCATTATTTGGAAAATGGGAGTTATTTTGCTCGAAAATTATTCCAATTTTTACATATAAAATAAAAGATAAAAACTCCAAAAATCTTTTACTCGAACTGTGTGAAAATTCAAATATTTCAGATGGTAATTATTATTCATTTTTTCATACAATAGCTTTTTACTTAAAATATTTTTTTTTATTAATTTTATAATTGTATATAGATGGCAAACATGCTACTATATTATTTCTTCTACATAGCTTGTTAATACCCACTTCCAGAAACGTAACTAAAATAAATGGAAAAAATGTTTTTAAGAAATATACAATAGAGGATTCCAGAAACTCGTTTCTTTTGCGTGCTACAACTTTAATTGAACTCAAGGAATCGCTAAATAATTTAAAAGCGCAAACAAAAAATTTACAACTATTAATAGGAATTGTTACTGATGACCTCTGTGTAATTAGGTAAATATATGTGTTTATCGATAGCATCACTTATAAATTAAATATATAAATGAATTAATCTTTAGATTATAAAAATTATCTGTAAGTAATAATATGTAATATTAAATATAATAATTATTGTTAAAAGTTAAGCCTATTTGTAATTGCATTATTTGTTATTCCAAGTTATGCATACAGGTCTAAGGAGCAATATGTAATGCTAGTGATACAAAAGAGAATTTCTACCTTTTTTGTAAAGAGTAAATTGGTATCTTTCATAAGTTCCCATAGCAAACCAACTTGTTCCAACAACAATATAAAATCGTTTTACTGACAACATTGCGATTTCTAGAACAAAATTAATTTTGAGATTTTGTCACTTCTACAAGCTCACAGGTCACAGGAACAATATGTAGTGTTAATAATACAAAATAAATTGTATACCTCTAATAAAGATTTTGTGTACAGAACAAAGGAGTTTTTTTGAATTTGTTACGATAGCTTATCATCTTGTTGCAGCAACATTAAAAAATTGTTTGACCGGCAACATTTAATTTTATTGAACAGAATTACTTTTGAGTATTTGTCACCTCTATAATCTTCTTTATTCATTCAACAAACAGAATTAAATCTCACTGTTTGCGTCACTGTAAATATAGATTCAACTTTAGTTAGTTGAACAAATTACATTTTGTAAATTTGTAACAAGAATAAACATTTTACAAAATAAATTAATCTTCACCACAAAATATTGTTTACATATACACAACTAGTTTTTGTAAATTTATTCTTATAGCAAATTTGTTTGTTCTTCTGACAATAAATTGGTTTTATCTACAAACCTAATAGTTCTAATCACAACACAGAAAAACTAAATTTGTATTTTTTAAAAAATTTTAGACAAATGTGCGTGATAAGTAGAACAAAAATTTTGTTAAGTAAATAACAAATTTGTATTCAAATTGATTTTTTAAGTTTTACAAATTTGATTTTGTCGAATCATTGAAAAGTGTGATCGGACGTATATGGATTAAAAGTTTGTCGCCAGTACTCAAAAATTTGTCTCGGGTGCCCATTTTTTTTTTTGAGTGTATATATTGTACTATGCAATTATTAAGAAATTTCCGAAATTATTCTACTATAAATCTTTTCTTCGCACGCACATATTACAATATAAAGTAACAAATTATCAGAATAATCATCGCAATTATATTTATTTATAATTTTATTTATAAATAGATATAATAGAAAATATTGTTACTATAAATAAAATTGTATAAATATTATAAGCAAATTTGTTGAAAGATAAATAAAATTTATTATTGTTTTCAATTGCATTTATTTATATTAGGTTGTCAACTATCTCCCTTCCGCCTTTTTGCTCTTTATTCAATGCTTTATAAAAAGTGTTACAGTAATCGGATTTAGTTCAAATATGCGCCGTTTTGTTCGATAATCTGTTTCCATCTAGACTGCAACTTCATAATACCTCCCTCGTAGAAGCCCCCCTCCTTATTTGCGAAGAACTCGGACAGCCACTTTTCACAAGCCTCTTTTGAGATCAACTTTACACCACCAAGGGCGTTCGCCATGGACAGGAACAGGTGATAATCACTTGGCGCTATGTCCGGGCTATATGGTGGATGCGATAAAACCTCCCATCCGAGCTCCCGTAGCTTCTGACGAGTCATCAACGAAGTGTGTGGTCTGGCGTTGTCCTGGTGGAACACTACACCCTTCCTTTTGGCCAATTCTGGACGCTTCTGGTCGATCGCCTGCTTCAAGCGGTCCAGTTGTTCGCAGTAGATGGTAGAATTAAGCGTCTGGCCATATGGGAGCAGCTCATAGTGGATGATTCCCTTCCAATCCCACCAAACACACAGCAAAACCTTCCTGGCCGTCAATCCCGGCTTGGCCACTGTTTGGGACGATTCACCGGCCTGCGACCACGACCGTTTTCGCTTGATATTGTCGTATGTGATCCATTTTTCGTCGCCAGTCACCATCCGCTTCAAGAATGGGTCGAGTTCGTTCCGTTTCAGCAGCATTTCGCAAATGGAAATTCGGTCCATTAGATTTTTCACTGTTAATTCATGTGGCACCCAAACATCAAGCTTTTTTTTGTATCCAGCCTTCTGCAGATGGTTTAAAATGGTTTGGTGACTAACTCCCATCTCCTGGGCGATGTCACGAGATGCCACATGCCGGTCTAACTCGATGTATTCCATGATTTGATCGGTATTTGTCGTCACAGGTCTTCCGCCGGCTGGCTTATCCATGGTGTCGTTTTCACCGGCTCTGAATCGTCGAAACCATTCCTCCGCGGTTCGAAGTGATAGAGTACCATCCCCCAAAACACCATTAATCTCACGGAACGTTTCTCTAGCGGATTTGCCTTTAACGAAGGAAAACTTTAAAATAGCGCGAATTTCGGCGTTAGTGAACTCCATGTTTACACGTCTATAACTGTTGAACGCAATATCCAAACTAATCATACATAGCGTCGTTTTGTTTGTTATGTTAAGAGCTTTCAAATTATGTACAGTGTTGCCAGATACGAGCTCTGTAGCGCTTTGTACATAGCCGCGAAATTAAAAAGACAAAAAGGCGGAAGGGAGATATTTGACAACCTTATATTATTTTATTAAATTAAAGTGTAAATATAAATTCTTCCTAAATGACGATGTAAATATATTTTTAACATAAGTATTAGTAGCATTTAATAATAATAATAGTAATAATAATAATATAATTACATACTTTATAGTCGTAAGAGTTTACATATACAATAAAATACACAAATTGCGACAATCGAATAAATTTACAAATTTTAATTTTAAATTAACCGTGGGAATAATTATTTGTGAAAATTATTTTATATAAATACAAATAATTAGTGCCGAGTGAATAGATAAATATACATCAATATATTATTTTTAGAGTATAAATTATTTACGCCTTTTTATTTTGATTATAAATTTTATAAATAATATTCTATAATTGTTTAATATAATGTCAGTTCATCGTTAATTATATTGTAATTATAATTAACATAATTAATGTAAAATTTTATTCTATATAGTGTTAAAATGCATACGCGGCACTGACAAAGAAAATCTCACTTTATAATTCAAAATCTGCAGCCACCCGCACATATATTTTTACGTGTGAACACATAAACCGGAAATTTAGATTAAAATTATAAAAACTGAATATAGTCTTTGAAATTTTAAAAGTTTATGATTATTATATCCAATTAATGTGAATTTTAAATTAATATTAGTTTTACACTTTATAAATTATCAATCTTTTACAGTTTAAATACCACAAACTTATCTATTTCGAATACAACGTTTTATAATTCAAATTATTTTCGCCAAAAAAACATTGAATTTTTAGACAAATTCTAATTTTTAATTTATTCTTTATTATTTATTTTAAAAAATTAGTCGACTTAAAATTTGGAAAATCCTACAAGTTTGCGTTGCATTGATATATGGGAATATTATAATGATGGATTGAGCATTAACTCAAGTATATATGTGCCAGTTAAATGCGGAAGTGCACCAAGATGATTTTAATAAATAAGATTTTGAGAATAATTATTGTATTTCAATGAATAAAAAAAGGTTTTAAATATTTGTCTTATAATTCGTTTATAGTTTTTAAATAATGAAAAGGTATCGCAGTAATGGTTATTGATTTTATTTTTTCAAAATCGATAAAGAGGCTAATTTAATCTAAAGCGTACACTGCAATTCTTTTGCACTCGATATTACCCTATATGATTATCGTGGGCGTCCAGAATGTCTATTTTATCATGACAATTTTCAGATAAATCTTCACATTAACTAGTGCGAACAAATCGTTGTTGGTTGTAAACCTATAATTTCGGTCTTTATTAATACATTTGGTCCAATTGATTACAAAAATGTTTAATATTTACCGCATACGCATCTACCGCATTCATTCAATACCATTACAGTATTAAGTTGGTGAAATACATCGCATATAGAAGTATATAAAAATTCACCAATTATGGTATTCATGCAATTGTCGAAAGATAGTAGATGTTTCCTTAATTCCATTATTTGAGTGTAAGTGATTAATCAATAATATGATGTGAGCCGATATTGTTAATCTTTGAGTAACGTTAAACACCATATTTGCAAAGGCTTTTGTTTTTGTAACTACACGAGAATATACTGTGTGTCGAAAAGATTTGAACTATAGTTATGAATTTTTTTATATTAATTACTGTGCGCTGTCCACTAAGTTCTGAGATAAGCAAAATAACCACACTCCTTCAACCCTCTACCGTAAGAAGTACTTACATTTTTAAGAAAAATGTATAGTTGAATAACTAACTTCTTCAGTTACAGCTTACGCAGCTATTGGGGTTGGAAAATATTAATTTAAGCTTTTGAAGTGAAAAAATTTTCCTAATCACTCGTATTTCCCACTACACCCATGCGATCTGAACCATTTTTCTATTTTTTTTTTTGAAATTGAGAAATTAAGCATTCAATAAATATAGTGAAAGTAGGAGATAATACTACAGCTACTCCTTTTGATTGAACCCATGTTACCCTAGTAACAATTTGTCCGTACTTTGAAAAGTGAGGCAAATTTTCATGGAAAAAAACCACATATTTTCCATGGAAAAAATATATTGAAATTTGTTCAAAGAATGTCCATAGATTTTCCACTTAATATAATAGAATTTTATTTAGGCTAATTGAAATCTTTGGATTGTCAGGGTCAACATATATCCGCACGGTATTGTATTCATAAATTAATTCATCAATTATCCAAAACAGTGGTTCAAATTTTATATATTTCACTTATCTAGAATATAATCCTCACTCTTTTTTTATTTATTTTCATAATATTTAAAACAACCAGCAACTCAAATCGATATATTTCCGAGGGATTTTTTTGAGACTTTTCATGGATTTTATCCGTAGTTTTTTGTTCTTGTTTATTACAAAAAAAAATTTCAAATCAAATCAATGTTCATAGAAATTCTGGTCTATCGGTAAAAAATTTTAATTAAACCGTGATTTGACATCATCGTCATAAGAAAATTTATTCTGCATTTTCTTGAAATTTAGAATTTAAGCAAATAGTAACAAGTTTTAATGGTTGGTGGAAGTAGGAGATATTACTCGCACTCTGCCTGAGTATTCTGTTATGTTACCTAAATATTCCCGAAAGAATTATACTAGAACAATTTATTTAATTTTTTTAGAAATTGGGAATTTAATCATTTCTATAAATAAATTCTAAAATATATGGGTAGTGATAATGGCACTTCCTCTGGTTGATTCCAGGATATCTAAATATTTCCAATGGGATTTCACTAGAACTATTTATCCGGTTTTTTTGAAATTGGGAAATTAACCATTTTGTAATAAGTTTTTAAGATTTGATGGAAGTTACTGCATGTCACAAAAAGTGTTATGTCTTTTCGTCTATTTTTCTCTACGTAACATGTAGTTTCTATGCTGGTTTGACCTACTATACTGCCAGTCTTTTTTATTCCATAAATGAACAAATGGTAATAGCTACAAAATTTCAGTATTAAAATAAGTAAAGTTAAATTACACAATTATAGCACTCATTAATATAGAAAATAGGTATTTTTCGCCATAATTTATGATTGAAGAGGGTAAGGACAACCATTAGCATGATGGAGTAAATAAGGTTCCCTTGTGAGTGTAATTTTTTTTACTTTTCTTTTCATACTCGATCCATACGAATAAATTTTGTAAATTTAAAAATTGAATAATTCAAATGGTATACTTCTAGGCATTTTAAAATTTCTGATTATACATATACGAGTATATTATGTATACATTTATAAGTATATAAGTCAGTTATATACTAAAGTATATAAATAAAAGTCTGTGTGAATAAAATCACATAAAATATATAACACAATAATTAAATGATCATTCATATTTATATAATTAATTAATATATAACTTCGGCATAACAAATATGATTTATTGCAATTTTCTTTAATAATCTTGTTTACAAAATGTTATCATCTGTTTAAAATACATTTTTTTTGGTTACTATATTTCTAACCCAATAAACGTTTGTCAAAATTCTCTATTATTTATATTTTTGATACACATTTCGAACATCATTTATACATTTAATTTAGACATTAAATAGGAAGTTATAATAACATTTAAAATATATTATAAATTAATTCAAGGGTTAAAAATTAATTAAACATTAATTATAATTTTATTAAACATAATAAATAGAATTTTAATTTAATTTAATGCAATGTGTCATCATACATGACACATAATTTTCCTATTATTACCCCCAAGTCACAAAAATGATACAAAAGATTGAGTTCAATGTAAATATTAAAATTTACTATTTTGAATAACATTCAATACAGTTGTGTATGGGAATTATATAGAGAACCTCATAACATGGAAGACAATTTGCTTTTCTTGCACTTATTAAATTATCTAGCACTCGAAATTTGAAAATTAAATTAAAAATTTGTAAAAATATTTGCGACCACAAAAATGTTTGTTGGATACTTTTTAATAAAATTTACATGTGCTGTTCATGAAAAACATTAATTTTGTAAGGAGAAAAAAAAAATAGAAGCAAAATAACAACGACGATTATAAAAATACAAACGCCGAAAACACAACAAGAAATAAAAAAAAATTATTTTTGGCTGTTACAAGTGACCGTGTTGCCAAAATATATATAAATTTTATAAAGTTTTGCTGGTTTATTTTTCTTTTTTATATAAAAACGAAAAACTGTAGCAAAGAATAAAACAAAAAAATAAAAATGAAAATGAAAATTGCTATTAAATAAAAGAAAATTATAAAGATTTGGAATAAGAAGAAAAAAACCACTCAACATGTGTCTGTGCCTTATCATATGAGAATTTATAATGAGAATGCGTACAAAATAAAAACTAATATTAAAATCAAAAACAAATATTAAATAATAATATCTTAATTGAATAATTATAAATAAATTTAAAATAATTCTTAGAATTTTAAAAAAAATTTTCAAATAATTTAATTGTATATTCTATAAATGCCGCAATCACCGGGTCATAGCATACTACAAAAAATATTTGAACTAATGTAGGTAGTCAGTTAAAAACTTTCTAGAAATTCTGAAACTATTACATATTCTATGAAGTAGTGCAGCATCATTAATTAAATTCATTTCTATAGATAACTATATACCATTACAAATGAAATACAAAATACAATTGGTGGTTCATCATTAATTGAAAAATTACCAGAACAAAATTATTAAAATAATTGTTATACCGCCACTTTGTTAAGCCATCGTCGCCAAATATACAGTGCATAGGTTATTCTCAGCTTACAGATTAAAGATGGTACATTTCGAAAACTTTTACTTGCGATTATTTTATAAATTCTTAATTGATTATTAATTCATTATACGCAAAGAACACATTTCAACGATGATTGAAAATGTTTAAATTAAAATAAACATTTAAAATATGGTACTTTTATACGATAAAACTTATCCATTGCAAACGAAAAATTTTACTCTTTTATATCGGAATTATTTTTTGTGCTAATAAGATTATCACACAACGACTATACGTATTTTGAACAGCTAAACAATGATTTGTATTTCGTACCACAACCACATACAAAACTTTAGACAGGAATATCCTTATAGGTTACTGCAGACTGACGAAACATCTCGGTTTAGACTTTAGCGATGGCTGCAGATTTTTAAATCTGCAGAGAAAAAATTGCAGAACAGTGGTCACTATTGAAAAAATGCCATATTCTGAAATTCATTAAACAGGTAACTCTCTGAAGGGGAAATTATGAGGATGCGAAACACACCATTACAAGGAGTAAGGTCGTGGGGTGGACAAAAGATTTTTCAGCTCGCAATACTATAAAGTCACTAATTTAATCTTATCTAACTTGATAGATTTGAGCATACATACTAAAATTTGGTTTACGTCAACGTTATACAAATTTTATCGTTATACTACAAAAAAAAAACGATTTTTTTAGTATTTCTACTGTTAATATTATCGTACATAACTCAAATAACAAGTCAATTGGTTATTTGTAGAAACTACAATATAATAAATTAAAACACAAGGAACCGTATATACATCTATCAGTATCATCTGGTAAAAGGTATTTTTTATTCATGAAAATTGTCAACAGATACCATATTAAATTGAAAAATATCCCAACTAAATTCGTTTGACCCCATACGAATTACCATCAACCTACCATCCAACCCATAACCTCTCCTACAACATTTCCTCTACCTCAATTACACACTCATCACACCTTTAACTACCATTACAAAATTCTCTGTAGTTTCATTTTCAATTTTCGCTTCAGCCACACTATCTTTGCACCAACTTACGCTACAATCTTCCTCCGTCCTATCCTTCACCCTCATCTAAATACTTACAAACGTTTTTTTAACGTGAAATCAAAAAAAAATCTCAATATTAAATTTTATTCGGAATATGGTAAGGAGTCGGAAGAACGTAACTATCATATAAATCTATAACTAATAAAAATATCAAAAGTTCCCCTTCTGTAGCATTTGGTCACAAAGCTATGTCAACAATATGTCGTATGGAAACTCTTAACATTATGCGAGTTTTCCGTTTACATAGGCTTATATTAAAAATTCCATCGATTCATCATCATTACCGAGATAAAAATCCAAGCACACAGACTGTCCGACGTAGAAAGTGGTCATATATTAAGGTATATTTCTACTGGGAAAAACCATAAAAATAAAAAAACATGTCCATATGGATGACAAGGACTGAAAACAGTGTCAGTATCAATCAATATTAATGGAAATATTGTGGAGGACTTTGTGTTATATAATTTGTATATAAATAAAATGACTTCAGAAGAGTTAAATTTTTTGCTTTAACGTTTCAATTTAAATTCCAATTCATACATAATCAACCATATAATAATAGAAAACATATACCAATACCAACACATAGAAATTATTTTGGAAAAGCATTAAATCTAAAGAGTAAACAAACTTTTCTTTATCATTTATGATTAAATTTTTACTATTTACATATACGCACTTACGCACCACAGCGCAACATATTTGTGTGTGTATGATTTCATTTCAAGTATAAATAAATAAATAAATAAATGTTTTTGGTTATATTTATATTCAATCCAATCCAATAATATGGAATACAAAGTCAGGGATGTATTTATTTATTTATTTATTTTTTTACTTTTTCAAAATCAACTTCAAGGTAATAATTGGACTAAATAAACACGATATTTATAGAATATAGAAAATACTAAAAATAAATCTATAATAACATAGTCAAAATGAATATTTACAAATTTATCCATAATATGAATTTCAAACGAATATATACAATATATTGAATACTATAATATAAAAGTATAAATACACCCGTCGTACCCACACACAAAACTTATAATAATAAAATATTTTGAAATTCATATTCAATTTATTGTGGGTATAAATAAAAAGTATAATTTCATAAAAGTGTGTATTTATTTAAAAATAGTATTATTGTATTTGTAGGAATGTTATTTTGGATACACGCTCTGTATATTATAAATGAAAATACAAAACTAATAAGGATATTATTATTATTTTTGATGGAAAAACAAAGAAAATTTATTAATTAATTACAATTTAAAAATGTATTTTCGTTTAAATATTAGTATAAATAATGTTTTTAAAATAATCCGAAAATATTTAATAAATTAATGGTAATCTCAAAGCTGTTATAAATATAGAATGCGATACAAGGGAGATGATAGTGCAACCATACCTATTATTGACACAATTTTTTTAAAAACTGACCGTAAAATACGAATTATTATAAAGGTCGCATATTTATGTTAATTTTGCAATGGATATTATTAGCATCTTCAACAATTGAAGATAAAGTATTTCATAGTCATTATTATTGCATTTACAGTATCAACATGAGAACCTCTATTTTGCTGATGATATTTACAATAGCTCTATAGGTCACATATATACGAAATAGTGAGATGCAAAAAAAAATACAGCACTCCCAATAGTTTTCCAAATATGCTGCTTTTAATTACAATTGGAAACGTATCAGGCTATCCTTAATTCAAAATCAATGATGGCATAATTTAAGAAGTTGATGATTTTTTGCTATCCCAGTCGAACGGTAACTCAGCAAGTAACTCTTAATACCTTAATATATTTTGTATTCAAACGTCAAAACTATTCTATTGTACGCCTACAAGCCATCGAATGGCCTAAAACAATTATGCTAATGAGAAGTTTTGGATGGGATGTAAACAAACAGTATAGTTGATATTCAAATCAAACGTCGGAAATGGAGAAAATGGATCGGTTGCATTTCGAGGAAAAGTATGGTGGATGTGATTAGATATTATTTGGAAAGGTAATCCAAAGGATAAAAGAAAGGTGCTAGTTAACCAAGGAGTACATAGCGCGGAATTATAATTGGTGCGAAACCGAAACTCAGCCTAAAGCAGGTCCATAAGAGATGAACACTTTGAATCAAAATAAGACAACACGGAGTTTTAAGGGACCATGATGATCAATGCAAAGCTTAATCGCAACTGTGTGTTACTGTTACACAAAATATTATGACCCATTTTTTTTCTTCAAATATTTTGCAGTTTCTTTTTAATGTAAATAAAAGAATTTTTACACCAGTGTGCCATATAAAAAAATGCCATAATAATATTTTTAAACATTGAATGAATGATATGCATATTTTAAAATTTTATATTATAAATCATTCATAAATATTATATTATTATACGAAAAAGGGTGTATTTTTAAAAGTGATACAATTTGGAATAATGTTTAATTTTTTTCAATTGTGGAATTTTATTTTTAAATTGAAGAGTTCAGTTTGACAAACGTATAGTGTTAGTGAACATAATAAAATTCAGTGACTATTATCTCATAGCCTGATTAAACGATTATGTAAATATGTTAAATGCACATATCAAAATAATGCTCATGCAATTGATAAGGCTCCATTATATGTGCACAACAATTCAATCATTTCTGTCAATAGAATTTTTCAAGTAATTAAGATTGTTTTCTTTTGGGTTTGTATAAATCATCGGTCTATGCCGATAAAATCATAACAACACGTGAGACATTTTATGGGAAACCAACAGCAACTCGTATCATTAATGAAATAATTCCCGAATGGTTGGAAAACAAAAATTGTCAATAATTGAACTAATCGAATAATTATGACGCTCTTAAAAATACACCCATATTTTCAATATATATTTTTACGTAAATGAAAATTCTTTATTATATACGTGAGTTAAAAAGTAATAAGCATGTAAGTGTAAATGCTATATATATTTAAATTATTTCGGATTCATTGTTCTACATCTTCTTTGTGCATTCATAATATGGAATTTGTTATTAAAATATTTATGCAAATAATCTAGTGTTTTTTTTTTTCACAATATAAGAAACTACGATTTTTTATTCTTTGATTTATTTAATTTGTTTTTATATAAATAATGATGATGATTTTTATTTGCGTTAAAACAACCATAATTCGATGCACTTAACCTAAATTGCCATAACTAAATGTTCATTATACAATTATAATAATAGTTTAATGTATAGGGATGACAGGGAATAACACAGTTAATTGGTACCGCCTTATGTGGAAATGTTGTTATATAACAGGAGCCTTTGTTATATGGAAAACATATTCAATTTTAATAAAAGTTGTGGAAATTTGCAATTATATATCTCACATAAAACTTTCATCAATTTTTACCATATTTAGCTGAAGATCGTTCCAAAAAATTTCCGCAAACCTTTATTAAGACAATGTTTATATGTCATTTCAAATATAAAAGTCTAGTTTTCTGTGTATTTATCAATTTAGGTGACAGAAAAATAATGTAAGTGTGATTGTAATATAACAACGCTCATTGAGAAAACGATTGTCAATTACAGACAGTATATATTTATTATTTTCATCATATAAGGTCAATAAATACACAAATGAATCATTTTAACACATCAATGTTAAAAAATCTCACACTTATCACTGGTTGCCATACACGATATATATAATATATTGAAATAAATAAAACACAAATCACGAAGAAAATGTTATTTATATTTACTTAAATAAAAGAAAATAATATTTCCATAGACACGACACACACACACACACGTCTTATTTATTTATACTTAAAAACTCAAACAAAATGAATAAAGAACATAATAAAATCCAATCAAAATAAATAAATCAAGCAAAGCCGAGAAAATGAAAAACACATGTCGTCCTTTAAAACGTACAATGAAAACCATGACATTATAATGTAACATTAAGTCTAAAAAATAATGTCCATGTGTAAATGTTTCCTTATACTGTGTTTTTTATTTACACAGATGTTTTTCTTATGATGTTTGTGATTTATATTTTGTATTTGTCCCCATTTAAATTAACAAAAAAAAAAAAACGTTCCTTCAATACAATAAATAAATACGTTTACGTATTTAGGGTCACACCGAGTGAGGCTCTGTAGGACAATTAAATTTTCAGGAAAATTTACTTTTATGGATAGCATTTTCTTTTTATTTTTTTTTATACCGGACCACATTTTTAACGGATGATGTGTGAGATTATAAATTTTACAGCTTTTCAAAAATACACCAACCGTGCGTTAATCCGAACGCCATATAACCGAAGCCGCAGCCAATCAGAATGTGTTTCATTAAAATTGGTTGACAAATGCTCAAATTATCAAATTCCAGGAATATTCCAGAATTTCAATATGAACTGTCCATATAATCCCAATTTGAATATATACGAATACGGATTTCATTAAAAAAATAACCAAATTACAGGTTTCAAAGGGTATCGATTTTCCAGATTTTCAAAGGAAACTGATTATATAATCTCAACTTGAATATACAATGCATAAGAATTTAATTTTATCGATATCGGTTCAGCAATTTATCAAACTCCATAGATCATCTTTTGTCAACCACTATACATTGAACGATATTTTTTAGAAATCTACATAAAATTACTCATACAAAATTAAGTTGTCGATATGTGCCCAGTTTCATTGACGTACTTGAAAAAATACCATAACTTTAATGAATTAATTTTAAAATTATACATATACTTTGGTCCAATTACAATCTCATGACTTCCAAGTAATTATGATATTTTTTTTTTTATTAGAAAGTCTACTATAAAAAGTTCCAGTTATCAGATATTTTCTATTTCATAATCTAATCAAATTAAAATAAAAAAGTCGTGAAGAATTTTTAGTGAAATGATATTATTTATAATTTTCCGTGGGATAATCCAAACACAAAAAACTACATATTTGTAAAAGTAGTGTTCAGATTAATCGGCACGGTTGGTTTATAATCAATTTCCAATAATTCATGGAATAGAATTTTTAAAATCGATTAAGATATAGCCCATTTTCCTTTCGATTTTAAGGAAAATTAACGCAGTATTATTATTTCATTCAAAATTTCACTGACATCGCAAAAAGAAAATCGGTCATATAATTTTGAAGGCGTGCAGTTGTTTTAAAAAAATACCATTGAAAAAAGATTGAACATATATTGAATTTAGATAATATTGTTAAAAATAAATAAATAGAAATCCGTTAAAATATGGTCCATAATAAAAAAGACAAAATTATTAAATCATAAAAGTTGATGTTTCCGGAAAAAATTACCAACAAATATTGAAATAAATTCTAAAGGTATTTTGAAATAAAAACCCCTTTAGTAGGTTTTACACCAACTGAGAAACAATTTAATTCTCATAAATTATCTTCCGAAGACGATGTATCAAAGGAACCCATCTGTCATTTTCGAATGAATTCAAAAGTTATTTGTTGAATAAACATAAAAACTATTTCAAATAAAATATATTTCAGACGCAAATGGTTCAATACCCTCCGTAGCTGTTCACATTTTATCAAATTATGCGCATCCGTCTCGAAAATAAAAATTTATTACAAATGAGTTGCACTTGTTTGGATACATGATAATTATTTGCTGATCCATAAAGATGTAATGGCCCAAAACATGCCCATAATAAAATACTGATAAAATATAAGTTAGTTGTCTGGATTCGCCATACACTTCATTCATTTTAAATTACATACTACAGCAATTGCACGTATTTGATGAATTTAAATAATAATAAATAAAAAATACCACATCTATGAATTTGTGAATAAAATACTCGTATTCTGCGGGCAGACCAGTGTAAAAATAAGAACATTTAAAAATAAATTAGGATAAACCTACCACTAAATTTTCCGGAAAATTTTATAATTTACCATAGTAATTTTCCAACATACATGAAACAATTATGTTAAACGTTGTCAAAATATTTCCATGACATCAAATAGAAAATGCATAGTATATTTTATTTTTTTTTTGAACAAATTAAGCAATAAAAATGTTTACAGAATTATTTAATTTTCATCGCAAAAATTTTTTTTTAAATTACTTAATGCGTTCAGTGAAATATAGTGAATGAATTCCATTTGATGTCATGGAAATATTTTGAAAACATTAACATTGTTTAAGTCGTGATGGAAAATTATTTTGATAAATCATAAAATGTTACGACTATTCTGAAGCAAACTATTTATAAACATTTTTTCTATTGTATATTCAAGATGGAAAATTATTTTAGATAGTTAATAATATTAAATTCACACTCAAGCATTTCTCCCTGAACCCGGCTCCTCAAAAGCACTCTTCATTCAGTGCTATATACAAATACATATACCAATTTAATTATAAATAACTATATTTTCGAACAATACAAATGCCTTAAAAGGTTATAAATGATTCAAATTTAAACGATTAACAAAAATAGATAAATTGTGTAACAAAATTTTTTGAAAAATGTAATCCAAATCATATACAAAATATAAACACATTCAAAAAAAACTCAAATAAAAACAAATTTAATTACACAAATTAAAAACTATTAAAATAATGATTTTATATTTGTTTTCTTGCGAGAGATGGCCCGATACAGAGAAACTTCTCGTACCGGCGGAATACATTTAATTTTTCAATTTTATTATAACAAATTTATGTCCCATTTTTAATTCTATAAAATTTCTATTATTATAATATAAAAATGACAAAAATATTATTTAATTGTTTGTATGCGTTGTGGCACGTTTTGTCATAATACTCCTGTGTGTATTTGATAAAATTATAAATATATAAATTATAAAAATTATTATAATTTCTTAACATAAAATAATTAATACACATTTTATAAACATTTTATATTCTCATCGTGTGTGTGTGTGACGTTTACACAACACATACACAATATTTATAAAGTTAATTTTATATTAAATACAAAGAAAATCCATTAACATTAACATTTGCGTATTTATGTAAATTTTCCTCAATATTTTCATTAAAAAAATTTTATATATAATTATAGATTTTTAAATACCCATCAAACAAAATGTAAATGCGCGAACCGTTTGCAAAATTAAATTAAATTATATCGCAGATATTCCAATAAATATAGTGTGTGCATTTGAACGGTATGTTTGTAAAACTCTTAAGAATTGCCGAATTAATCCTGCGACATTGATTTTCTGCACGATACTTTGGTAAAATTTTCGTGCAGTTGTACAAATCGTACACCCTCCAACCGATAATACTTAAAAATTTGTGTTTTGGATAAACAATTATCACCATTAGCGATATTACAAATTTCAGGATCATTTTTACCAAAGCAAAATTTATTGATGGCTTTTTATTTTTTATATATACATTTTTCGATGGACGCTTCAACGTTCAACAAAAACTACTCCGCAGTAACTTAATGCGTTGGTATTTTAGTTTACACCGAAGAAAAAATGCGATGCAAATTTAATAAATAAATTAATTAGCTTCCCATAACTTTTGTTTATCTCTTTCGTTATTCGAATTTTCAATTTACGATACATTTTAATTGTTGTTCACCGCAGATGATTTAAGGTTAAAATCAAAATGTTTAATGGGTTTGATATTTTCATGTATATTTTATTTTATTTTTATGATTTTATTTTTTTAATGTATTATAAATGTATTTAATAAAATAAAAATTAGAATATATAAGCATTTAAAATTCAATAAATAAATAAATTACGTCAATATGTGGGATTATGTGTCTGGAAAATTTTGTTCATTGAAATTAATAAATTATAATAATATATTGTATAATATTGTACAAATGATGATGAAGAAATATAAATTATGTATTAAAAAATATATATAGGAGAAATGGAAATAGATTATGGAAAATTAATGAGGCGATGGATTGTTTTTCTCTATTAATGTATTACGTTTAATATATTAATTATATTACGTTTAATATTAATATATTATTTAAATTTTCCATTACATATTTTTTATTTATAACAATTGTCCAATATAAGGTTGTCCCATTAATTATCCTTCCATAGCCAGTGGGTTATATGAATTGATTGCCATACATAATAGCAAATAGGATTCATTTTAAGGCACCTAACGTAAATATTACAATACAATTACGGGTGAGAGTACTATATATCCAATCATTCATATTAAAATAATGAAATTAAGGAAATATTTTTAAATATTTTCAGACCGAATTGATGGTAAATATTATTGTATATTATCATGAGAAGAATAATTTATCAACTTGACTGTTACATGAATGTCTGCGGTAAATGTCATATGATACAATTTCTCATCCATGTGATATAAAACATTGTTCAGACATATTTTATTGAACACAGATGATATTCCCGAAGCAGAGAGCTCACACATACTGATTTATCATATGTATATCAAGTCTACGATTTTTCACAGATGTTCGTTTATATTGTGTATAAGATTTTCGATGGATACTTTATGCACAAGCATCACAGGTTATCCCAGGGATATTAAACATAATCACATAGTCTAAGTGGTTCTAACCAACAGACATCCATAATATGGAATAATTTTATGTGCGAGTAATTTAAAATTAGATGATTTTGTTTTATTATTATAAATTGTCACATTTTGTCCGAAAAGTTTACTCATCATCATCACCACCGCTGTGTGCATCGACAAATCGACATCATTCTTTTTTTTTTAATTATTTTTACTTAACTTTACAGACACCTGTCGCTTTTGTTACACAAAACTATATTAATATAAAAATAACTAAATATTACAATATTTATTAAGCAAAACAAACTATAAAAACCTACAAACAAATTTTATTTATTTATTTATTTATTTATTTTTATTTCTACAAACTACAAAATATATATAGTTGTATCTTTGTATATAGTTATAATGAAGATGTGATGCTGCGTAATGATAATGACGATGACGATGATGATGATGATGGTGAAAATTGAAGCATGGAAAATTTTGAGCCCGGAAAATAATAAACAAAATAAAAATAATAAACATATTTTATGATGATAATATTTATATATAAGTAAATTTTCAATATATAATATTTTCTGCATCATTTATGAAATTGCGATTTATTGAAATTGTGTGTTATATAGTTAAACTATATGTATCATCTCGAAGATAAAAAGATGAATTTACGCACATACGAAACGTTTGTATTATTATAGGGTAAGGTGGTACATTTATAATAAATTGATTATATAAATTGGATCTGAAGATGAGTAAATAAAAACTGACATTAAAACGATATACATTTATATTAATGGAATTATTTCAGACAACGTATCTGCGGTTGTCCTTGTATAAATACTAATGCGTTTTATTAATCCAATATAGAATTCTTCCACTTCTACATAAAATCATATCATTTTCAGTCGCATATAAAAAATATATTGACATATTTAATGAACATTTTATTACAGCAGAATTGCAAAATCTTTTTTATAATCTTTTATTACAGAAATTTTTAAAATAAAAACCATCAAGGCCTCGGAAAAATTTGATGTAATGGAAAATAAAATATACAAAATTGCACTTACAAAATTCCAATGCCATCGATTGACATCTAAAACAATGCAATCTTTTATCAAAGATTGGAAATTGATTCAAATTTGTGAATGAACATCTCTTATAACTAATCCGTCGATTAATAAAAAAAAAGTTGGAAATTTATAAAAGATGATTTTTCAATAGCCATCGGTCTAATGTTAAATTTGTTGTGTTAATATAAAATATATATAAAAATATATACACGTAAAAACACGGCTTGTGAAAATGGATTGGAAATTAATAGAGTCCCATATAAGAAACGTTTTTATTAAATGAAACCGTAACTCATACAAATATTAATGAAATATTATTTAGAAATAATTTTTTCCGATTTTAACCATAATATATTTCATTGTGCCCCAACTTACCCTTTTTACTAATTAATTATTATTATTTATATATTATTATTCACATGAATCGGTGAATAGAACAATTCTTAATAAATTATTGTTTATAATTGTTTATAGTTGTTTATTCTATAGAAGCAATATAACTGGGCATCATATGTATAGTAAGAAAAGTTAGCAGGAGGTCAATTAAACAGTCAAATTTACAAATAAAATTGTAAATATTATTGAGATATATATACGCAACAACAACCAAATCATCAATTACACATACTCTTTGAAACATCTATCAGATTGTAATTGTAAATATATTATAAGTAATGTGATTAAAACAACAGGTACTTGAATTTTATACTGCAATATTGATCTGTGAAAGTAATTCCGTATGGAGCAGTGGTTATAGAGTGTCCAATGTCATTCAATCCGGCGGCTATATATACGATTACAATTCCGACAAAAACTTTCCAGTAGTTTTCATACAGAAAGTTACTCAACAAAATTATCAATTGGTTCAAAAACGAATATCTGCTGGACGCTTTTCAGACGTTAACAATATCTCGCCACATGCATAACGCTATGGGCTATGTGACGTATAATAATATACATAATGTTTAAGTGTATACAAAGATTAAGAAAGATTATAATATGTTAACGCTTATTTTATAAATACTTTTAAAAATAATTTCATTTTAAATATGAGAAAAAAATAATAAAAATGAAATCATTACGAATTTATTATATTAAAAATAAAATTCATATTTTCTAAAAGTAGTGGATCATCCCTAACATAAATATTTATATTGTTCTTGAATTTTATATATAAAAGTTTTACAATTAACTATAAGTGAGATTTTTATGTTGGAAGCAACTCAAAGATTATAGTAACGTGTGTTCTATTCTGGGCTAATCAATCGCATATAAAAATAATGGAAATAATGAAATATCTATAGATCTTTCGATATTTGCAGAGAAATTGGTGAATTGTTAAGGTATCGGTATCAAAGCCGTAAAAAAAAAAATGGAAATAAAACACGTAAAAAATTCCGAAATTATTTCTTTTTAAAATTGACACCGACATTTTTCACGTTTTTATTTCCAAAATTTTTTATACGGTGATAATTCCTTATTTTTTTAATTGAGTTAAGACGGGCATTTTTTTCAGGCTTTAATTATGATTTTCTACGGTGTCATTTCCACTCAGAAAAGAAATTAAAGCCGTATGATTTGCTGTCTTTATACTTTGGCAAAGTTATTCCAAATTTAAATACAATTTTGTATAAGAAACAACACCGGAATTTTCAAATATACATTCTGGATGAATTTGAAATGTGTGAAAAACTGATATGATGAATTAAAGTCGCCAATAAAATTTTTCAATTTTAATTTCAATTTATTATACGACGTAATTTAAATAGGAAAAATCCGCGCAATTTTGTATAAAGAAAAATCGTGGTATTATTTTCGTTTTTTTCATTGCGTTAATACCGGGTGCCAAATTGTAATATATTTCCACAGTAATTTCCCAACTTGACTTTAGGAAATATGTGACAGAAGCCATTAATATGCTCTACAATTGAAATAGCATAATTTTTGATGATATTTAAGCATTTATTTAGGAGTTTCTTCTTTTTGCAGCCCAAGCACATGGGAAAATCTGATGTTGTGTATGCCGTATAGAACTTTTGACTTCCACCTCAAGTTCCAGCCGCTTTTGATGGGAAATTTTTATACAATTTATATATGAAAACCATTTAAATGTTTAGAAACAATCTATTTTTATAGACATATTAAATATGTCGTTCGAAAACGACCGCACACACACACGCATAAACGACACATTGACATGTAATAACAAAACAATTAAGAAAAAAAATACAGTGGTGGTGTCATTAAAGGGTTAACATCAATAAGATAAACTATACAATATGAAAGAAAGAAATAAAAACAACAAAAAATAACAAAAAAAAACGGGAGGCATTTTGTTCTTTTGAATATAATTTGCCAAAAAATGTTATTTTTAGCAAAATGTATTTGCTATTTGCTATTTGTTTTTTTTTTTTTTTTATATGACTTAGAAATGTGATGAGAAATTAACAATACAAAGTTTATTATATTAAGATTATTAACGCACAACAAAAAAAAAAAAAAAACCGATTGCATATAAAAATTAAATCGGGAACACACGCACAAAGATAATAATATAATTATTTAATTTTTCCAAATAATTTTAAACATCTTTTTTAATTTTCATTTTTGCGTTTTTCATTTTTTGTTTTTCTTAACTTTTTCTCACATAAATAAAACAATTTAAATAATAATAATAATAATAATAATAATTATTTTGATACATTTTGACGGCACACACACACACACACACACACACCCGCCCGCAATTTATACATAAATATATATATATAGTAAAATATTAATAATATAACACACATTTGACGCCGTCGTTCGACGCTGCCGCCGCCGCCGCCGCCCAAAATTCATTCAAGAAAAAGAAAAATACAAATAAATAAATATTGAAAATTGTGTGTGTGTGTGTGTGTGTTTGTATGTTTGTATGTGTTGGTGTGGAAAACTAATAATTTTTCTTTTTATAAATATATGCTGCTCAATAGACAAAATATGATGACGAAGAAGAACATTCAATTATAAAATGATGAATGTTATATGTATAAAGATAGAGGCGATCTAGAGATATATAAATATTATTATAACTCACGATCGACGTTGGCTGACTGTGTTTGCCGATTACATAAAAAATTATAAAGAAAATTCTATTTAATTTTTGTTATATTAAATCATATAATATAAAAATATAACCATTTTCGTTGAATAAATTCGTTCACGGGGTCCACGGTGGTCCGCGCGCAAAAAAAATTCCAAAATTTTAACATAATGAAATGTTACTTACTTCCTGTATTTTGTAACTTGTTCGTACAGTTTTCCGGCGTACTTCAGTTTCATAGGTTTCTTCAATTGTTTCGGCCATTTTTAAAATGTTTTTTTGGTTTTTCTCTTTGATTTTAAAAGGCGGCGGAAAAAATATAACTCACCCAAAACAATATTAAATTAATAATAATAAAATTGATATTTTACTAACGGTCACAATAAATTTAATAAAAATAATTTAACTCAGAAATAAGAAGAACAAAAAAAAAATAAACAGGACGATAAGTTAATCCTTTTTTTCTTAAATTTTTTTCCTTTTAATCACTTTTTATTGTTATTAATATATATTTATATTATCACTTTACAATTAATTAATTGCACACGCTACTGTATACTATTATTTAACTTTACATATACACAATGTAATATTCTTGACACTCCATAAATTAAATTTTCTTTGACTTAAACAACTTTTCTTTTTTTTTGATATTATTCTTATATGAAAAAGAAACTCCGATTAAATGTTATATTATTAAGATGAAAAAAAAAAATATACTAATTATATATAAAAAAAAAAAAAAAAGTATTGTAGTATTTGTGTGCGGATAATAATTGTATTAATATTAGTAATATATTTATAAAACTATTGTAAAGGAAAATTAAGTACTAGTATGCCGTCATAAATTAGTATCTATATAGTGATTGTGGTGGTAGAGAGTTTATGGCGTAGAACACACTCTACTACGCTAAATGTTTATTGTTTTACTTTTTCTATTTTTTTCAAAACAATGTTTTAATAACAATTTAAAGAAAACAAAAAAAAAACTCGTTAACACTTTTATTTAAGCCATTTATAGAAAAATTTGCTTAATTGTTTTTAAACATAATTTTTTTTTTATCCAGCTTCCGCCGCGCGTTGTTAATATTTAAATAGATGTAAAAAAATTTACTACTTATAAGGAAGGCTGCGAGATGCACGACACAATTTACTAAACTTTTTAAACAAACTACACACACTGTAGTATATTAGAAAATTTTCTTAAACTTATTATAGTCTTTTCTCTGATCGTGAATCGTTTGTATGTTTTAACCTAACTAAAAGGCAAACATAAAAAAAAAAAAAGTTAAATAAAAAAGACACACGATCATAGAATATTCTCAATATAATGTTATTATTATATTATTTTAACGCATATACATAAAATTTAAATAAAAATAAAATAAAAACAATACACATATAGACACAACAGACACAAACAATTTATCTATTTGTGTAAAGTTAAGTCCATTGCGCATATAAATATACAATATATATGCAGATAGATAGAGAGTACTTGTATTTATTATATATATATAACGTTGTTTTATATATTTAAATAGTTAATCTTATGTATATAATATATATATTTAGTATTAGTTATATATAAATAGTACCAATATCGTCATCGTTAAA
Source organism: Bibio marci (assembly GCA_910594885.2). Classification (NCBI taxonomy): domain Eukaryota; kingdom Metazoa; phylum Arthropoda; class Insecta; order Diptera; family Bibionidae; genus Bibio; species Bibio marci. Next base: position 70,714,444 of record OU343114.1, on the reverse strand, counting down.
CATTTTGAAAAGAAAAATTTTCATTTTTTAGTATAATTATTCGAAGATAGAGATAGAACATTTTGTATTTTTTTTTCTTCATTTATTTTATATAAATTAACCACACGTAAATATTTGCAGCTTAATTTTTTGTACAATGACAAAAAAAATTAAAAGAATCGTTTTTCTCCATATCTAGTCGATCGATATTAATTGTTATTACATCATTAAGGCTCCCAAAAGTTGTTACTCATACGGTTTCTGCGAGATTTTGCATTGAAATCAAATTTTAAGTCACTCATAGATTTTCGTAGATTTGATATTCCTACCCTCTCCACATGCCTCCACATCCCTTAAATTAAAGAAAATGAATTAGTACGTTAAAACTATTTAACTTAAACACAATAAAATAGAAACTAAATGCTAGGGCAATCGAAATAAAAAAAAAAAGGCACGACTTATTTTAAAAAACTTATTTTTAAATTACAATATCACTATATTTTTCTGGTGGCCGAGTTGAAAGTTATGGCTATGGCACTATGGAAAAAAATTGAAATATCCATTTAATACTAAATTTTCCGGGAAAATCTACTTTTAAGAATTATCATCTTTTTAAATTACAAACCATAATTTTAATGGATTTCCATTTTTCTGTACAACATTTCAAATTATAATCAATTTCCAATCTTTCATATATAGAAGAAATTTTTAAAGTTGATTTAAAGTTGATAAGATTGGTAAAGAGATATGGATGATTAAAGTTGAAATTAAAGTTGATGATGACACGCGTTCAAAAGATATGACGATGAAATTTTGATGTTAAAAATAATGATAGTGCATAAATTTGTTTGTACCGTTTTTGGCCCAGTTCACTTTATACAGCAGTACCACAAATTTCTTTAAATTTTCTCTGCCCATTGATTGAAAAATCGATCACATCTTTTGAATGTGTGATTCGATTTTAAAAATATTTTCTATAAAATATTGGAAATTGATTATAATTTGAAATTCTGTACACACACACGTTGAAACTATAGAAAAAAAACAATAATAATTCTTAAAAGCAGATTTTCCGGAAAATTTAATTCAGTGACCATACAAATTTTTTTTCGTAATTTAGCCTAATTTCGTCCAAGTTATAAGAAAAATATAGTTATGTTAAAAACTGATGGCTATTTCTCTGCGCTTCGCCACTGCTTATTACTAAATCAAATAAATTTTCCAATTTTAAAATAATATTCAGATACCATATAGGATCACCAAGAAAATGTAGTGATTTTGTCGTCTCCAATATCCACCAAACTTTAAAATTCATTACTACACCCTTTGTCCCATAATAAACCGAAATGGTTGTTTGAACCATATAGAACACGTAGTCCCACGTCTTAGTTATTTTGTGATTAAGTTGAGTGAACGTTCCTCAACAAATTGTTAAAATTTAATGACATTACCAATCAGTAGAAACGAAAATATAACACATAAAGTTACAGTGCTTTAGTGCTTTATGTACTTCGGTCGAAAAATGAATATAACAAACAAAGAACGATAACATTAAATTTTGTTTTAAAATGGGGAATGTATGATTTGTTTAAAATCACGCATCTGATGCCAATTGTGTTTTAAAAACAGACGTTTTTTAATGTCATAAATGATTCACGCAGAAAAAAGAGAAGATATAACTGATAATAAACGGCTAGGTCGATTATCTGAAGAAAACATTGAAAACGTACGTGATTTCGTGAAAATTTTTAAGATACCTTCACTGAAATTCACCGAAATGGAGCTTGGAAAATCGAAAACAATAATTCTTTGAATTTTAACTGATCTATGAATTAAGGTGAATTCAAAGTTTGTTCTACAATACATCAATTAAATGCGGCAATCAAAAATTGCGCATAGAATTGAACTAATAAATTATTTTGATTAATCATTCACTAAATTTAACTATCTGAGACTAATTTCTATTTCGCTAAGCTTCATTCTGATATTTTGCATTTGAAAGGAAACCGTGTTTTTTCATCACTTGCAGGCATTCAAAAAATGACGACCAGCATTCCAATCACTGACGTAAAAAAGTCATTTAATTCACTTGTTGAACTGCGTGCAAATCGATACTTATTTCAGTTGATGAAGATTAATTTGAATAAATAAAATGGTTTTTGTGAATATTTAATATTTATTTTTGTGCTTTTTTAATCCATTCCGGATTATTATGAGACAAAAGTTGTAAATGTTTAATTTCCTAATTTCAAAAAAAACAAATAATAATTTCAAATAAATAGTTCTATAGGGGAATTCCATGGGAAATATTAAGACATTCCGGAATCAGCCAGAAGAAGTGGCGGTAGTATGTCCGACTTTCTCCTTAATTTAAAACATACTCGTATATTACAAAATGTGTTTAATTTCTCAATTTTAAAAAAATAAGAAAAATCTATTTTTTAATAATTTTATTGGTAATGAAGAGATGTGGCCAACAATAATTGATAATCAAATCGAACGACGAAAATGGGAACGAATTAGACATATGTGTGTTGGATTCCATAGGATGAGAGGAAGATGGTCCGACCAAGGCGTATATGGCTCAGAATTGTAACTGCTGATGCCGAAGCGCAGAGTAAAACCTATCGAGAAGTGAAAATTTTGACTCAAAATAGAACAACAAACAAACAGAAATTAATAACGATAATAATGCCATTGATTTTATCTTTACAATTTAGGTCTGCTGTGTATCAAAATACCCCAACAAATCAATATAAAAAATAATTTTATAGTTAATAATAATAGTTTTCATTTCGTGAAAGTGCCAGAAATTATCTTCGCTGGTTTTTATAATTTTAAAATTAAATTTGTTACCAACTATATTTAAATGTGTTTTTATAATATAATATATTTTTGTAAAACACAAAACAGAAAACATCACATTGTTGTTTGTAACAACTCATTATTATCGGCCAGAACGACGATGATGGGGGAAGCAATACTTTTACGTATATAATATAGTTTTGTATATGTTTTTGAAATTTCTTGTTGCCTCTTTGTATTGTATTATAATTATTTTTTATTATATGTTTTTAAATTTTCAAATACACTTGACACAACAAAACGCAAAATAAAATTCTATGGAAAAATTATTTTATATACAATGGAAAATTGAAAATATTTTCCATTTAATTTTTATTTTCTTTATTACAATATCACGCATTTTTAGTTTTTTGTTATAATAATATACACACAACGTACTATATTATTTGTTGTTGACAATTGTCGCCGCATAAACACTTTTGAACGCACGCGAATTTATTAATTTAAAAATTGTTGATTTTCCGTTTTTTTTAAAAAAATATATAAAATCCTAATTTTCTTTCTCATTGGTATTATGCAAATAATATTAAAAACAGATAAATTTAAAAACAAATACTTATTTATATATAAATTAAAATTAAAATCATTGGCTTTGTCTTTGAGAATTTATTTTTGGATTTGTTTATGAATTAATATTTTGCTAAAATGCAGCTGTTTTATAAGTTTTTCTTTATTTTATTTGTGTTCTATGGTATAAGATAAACACAGAGCATGTACTATATATGAAAATTACAAGGTGGTGACACAAAAATCGTCTACATTTGTTATTCGATGAGTATTTTATTATGCATGTGATCGATAAATTGTAGCTTCTTTCTATTTGATTCCATTGAAATAAAATTGAAAATCGGGTATATTTTCTGCAAGTGCAAAACGATTTTAAAAAATTCTTCTATAAATTATTGGAAATTGATCATATATTTAAAAGACTACAATACTATGGTCTGTAATTAGAACAGATGGTAATTCATAAAAGGCGATTTTCCGGAAAATTTAGTATGTGTCTAACCTAATTTCTTTATTTCAAAATTTTCTTATTTCTACACTTGCCTATCAGAATATTGTAGTCAATATATTAAAATCACATATTTTCTCACGCGATGCAACCGATGGAAGGTGACTGCCACAATAAACCATTAAAAAAAAAATTTAATGGATAAGATATTTTAGTTTCAGTGATAATAATTCTAATGCCATAAAGAAACATTTTCCATTCACGATTATTAAGAAAAAAAAAATAGTTTGAAAAGCTTTCTAGATAATTATCTTTGGGGTCACTTATATATAAAATATAAAGAAGATATAGATAACATCAACAAGAGGTTGCGTATGACTATCTTTACCGATTAAAAATAATAATCAAATTTTAAAATTTCATGACTTTTGATAGAGACGTAAAATTACCAAATTAAAATAAAGAAAAAATTAAAAAGTTTTATGAGAATTTTCAATTGTCGCGTTGTTTATGTGGTACCCTGTATATATATAAATAACAAAAAACAGTGTATGTATATAGCAAATGTAAAATATTGACTATAAATATAATAAAGTAATACACAATAAATCAAATATATTTCCACATTCATCTATTCACATAATGGTATAGATATAGAAAGTTTTCGATTTGGTTATTATCGGAAGCGGAAGTGATTACGAGTAGTTATATATACGTGTATTGTATATTCAATAGTAATTACTGATCTAAAAATTGTTATATGGGGTGTAGTATTAAAAAAAAAGTATGTCCACTTTGCCGGAAGCAATATATCTTATCGGTCATCGGTCATCCATAACATACCATAATAATGGCAACACGTATGAATCGGTGCAGGAGCTATAGATGGTATCTATGTTCAACAGATATGTTTAAGCCTTTCAAATCATTAAGAATTGATGGAATATTTCCAGCCCATTTACAGTGTGCGAAATAAATAAACTTAATTGCATTTTATAAATTTTTTCTGGAATTACTTGTTTTATTAATTAATTATTATTTAATTAATTATTTAATAATATACGTAAATCACAATCAAGAATCTAATTACATTGTGGAAATATCTAATTGATAATTAGACAAAACACCCGCATACCCAGTGACACTAATACATTTAAAAATTAAAATATTGTTTGTTCAAATTTTGAATGATCCACTTTTAATTAAAATAAATGTATCGCTTTATCTATGTAAGCTTCAACTAAAACAGGGTACATAAAAATGAACATAAATGATAAATACACATTTATAGAATTTCCGATAATTATAATTTAATAATGTATTTTTAATTTAAAAAAATAATAATTAACTGGTTCGATAATTCCTAATTTAATCCATTTGAGGCTAACACGAAGTAATTTTCAATTGTTTTGAAACTATATATAAATTTCAATGTTTTGTAAATTTTGGTATCAGTTGCCTACTAAAATTTGTTTGGATAATAATGTTATAATAATTAACGTGTACATATGGTATCACGCAAATTTTATTCAAATAATTTCGGATGACGCACACGTGCGACCTTTGTGGCTTAAAGTTTACAAGGCGTGACAGTCTGGCACGACATAAAAAATGTATTCACAGTTCTGTGACATACAAGTGTACCAAATGTAATGCAGGACAATTTTCCAATGAAAGAAGATTTAAGTATCATCAAAATAAATATCATTCAACAAAAAATAGGTCAACACCAATTACAGATGCAGTTCCAGTCAACACATTTATTTCAGCAGAAGAAAACTATAATGTGCATAGTGATTTCGCATATATTATATGGTTTACACCATATGTTGGTTACATATTTTGTGGCATTTGTAATTTATTTATCGAAAATCTTCTTATTTTGTATCATTTTAATTCAAGTGGTCATAAGCGATGTCGAATTTTTTTGTATGTTTTGTATTTTAAATTTTGTAATTGTATAATAGCACTTAGAATCAGGAAATAAAAACTAATTTTCATATCAATTTTTATTTTTGTTATTAATAATTAACATGAGACCTAAATTAGACACTATTTGCCTGCTTGTCGTGTAATGTTGGATATATCGAAAGCCAGCATAGAGTTTAACGGGCTTTAGGAATCCGATGACTTTAAGTCAATTCTCATCCGATTCTCATTAAAATTTAGTTTGTACATTGTGGACTAGGCCAATATATACGCAGTGCCGAAGAAAATTCTGGAAAATTATCATCATGTCATGTTGCTTCAACTGGAAAATATAGCATCTACCAAATATTCATTACAACTATGTTGGTAAATCATTCTGCAAGGCAATCTATAATCATCAATTGATCCACAATTTAAAGAAAGTTTTATGTTGCATTAACTTCATTATTTTTATATGATCGATTAACCCCAAATTTTTGCAGTATTAAAATAAATACAGACAAAAGCAACAAATAAATTTTGGAAAATGAACCCGGTATACTTAACGATTGATTATGAATACAATCACTGCGCTATACTAATTGTATGAGTGCAAATACCCACACGATACAATTCCAGGGCAAGTAGTCCAGGAAAACCTGAATATTCTCACCTATATTATCATCCGATTATATTAAAATTTTGTATTCGAATTGAGAAAGGGATATAATTCACTAGGTTTCACACATACACATACTTTATATTAGACTATTTTTTATCTTTGAATATAACTGTACAAACTTTATCATGAGCTAATCACTCAACAATGAAATTGAAGAATGTAATATGTACCATTAAATCAGAAACAACATGCAAAAGATGGTTTCAACGGTTCAGAGATAATGATTTTGATGTGAGAAATAATGAACGTGGAAGACCACTAAAAAAGTTTGAAGACGCCAAATTGCAAGCAATATTGGATGAAGATGAATCAAAAGCAAACAAACAATTTCTGACCGTTGAATTGAATGAAAGACAGATGTAAAACCGAAAAAACTCTTGTGAAATTTTGCTTGCCAGACACAAAAGAAAATCAGTTTTGCATCGAATTGTTACTGACGATGAAAAATGGATTTATTTTAAGAATCATAAACAGAAAAAATCATGGGTTAATCCAGGACAATCATCAACATCGTCTGCAAAACCAAATCATTTCGACAATAACACATTGCTGTGTGTTGGGTGGGATCAGATAGGTGTGGTGTACCACGAGCTCCTAAAACCTGATGAAACTGTTAATACTGATCGCTACCGACGACAAATGATCAATTTAAACCATGAATTGATAGAAAAACGACCAGAATGAACCAGAAGACACAGCAAAGTAATTTTGTTCCATGACAAAACACCTGCACACAAAGTAAAACCGGTTCAGGATACAATCAAAGCACTTGGCTGGGAGCTGGTACTCCACCCGCCGTATTCACCAGACTTGGCTCCTTCCGATTAGCATTTGTTTTCATCGATGGGACACGCATTGGCTGAGCAGCACTACGATTCCAACGAAGAACTCGAAAATTCGGTTTCTGATTGGTTTGCTTTAAAAGACGAAGAATTCTATTGGGGTGGTATCCCCAACAAATTACCAGAAATGTGGTCAAAATTTGTAGAAAGCAATGGAAAATATTTTGATTTAAATTTTTTTTTAATTTCCCATTTAAAATTAGTGTTTTATTTTCACGAAAAAACCCTCACTTGATATCGGCAAACCTGATATTAAAACTATTCATATGCTGCAGACAAAAAAATTCGAATATTCACAAAAGTGAATGAAAATCGAAAGGTTGTGTGTGTGCAGAGAACAAATAATAATACTATTAAAATAAAATTTAGCAAATATTTTCTGACCGAGAATAATGCGATTATTAATGTTTCCTGGGTATGATAATTTTCATTTACATAAAATTTCACAAAAAGCATATCATTAGTTAATAATAATATCATTTAAAATACAAAACTTAAAGAAAAAACCTATGTATATACAAATAAATATCGCCTATCATTCTGCAACACCAACACCGCCATCGCTAACAAACGAAAAACAAAATTAACATAATTAAATTTTTAAAATAGGTCTAAAAGAATTAAAAACTTTCCAGAAAAAAGCTTCACATAAATAATTTTTCGATCAATATTTTTATACCTTAAAGTTCAAATAATAATATATATATATTACAAAACTGGTATATGTTGCGTGTGTGGCGGTGTGTGTGTGTGTGTGTGTCAGGAAAATCTGGGGAAATTAATTCCATTTATATATAAATACAATAAATAAAAAATATATATATATCTAACAAAACCCAGAGATGTAACATGTGATTTTATTATAGAGTGAATGAATTGATAAATAAATGGAAACGGACCAAATTTTAGAGCGCATGTTTTATTCCATCGAAATATATGTGTATAAATAAAATGAAAATTTGTATATGAAAATTTTCAATTTTTAAGAAAATGTTATATACTATTTGTTAACAAAATATATAAAAACACCTTATATACACAATATGTTGTTATTGTATTTATTATATATTATATAAATGCATATGTATGTGATGTGTATAGGCGCACGCCATAAATGTATATGTGATATTGGAGAAATCTACATAAGATGATAATATATACATGAAATTGAATGGGCACATAAGCACAACAGTATTTTACTGTTGAACAACGCAATAGTAATAATATCTTACAAATGTGAATGTGGTAAAGTAATAATAATAATAATAATAACACTAACAATAACAATAACAATAATAATATTGGAATCACAAAATCCAGTCATATTTGATCTCTTGAACGACGTGAACATAAAAATTGAGTTGTTTTCAAATAACAAACAAAACAACAAAAAAATACGATAATATTTCGTGTGAATAATTTTATTTTATTATATTGTTGTTAATAACAACAATAAAAGTTGATTAAATTGAATAAAAAAATTATTTTAATTTATTATAAGTAAAAGTGGATTAATTTAAATTGAAATTAAGGTGAATTTTAGTTATAAATCGAAAAAAAAACCAGACACAAAACAAAAGTAACTTTAAAGTAAAGAGTCATCGTCGTCGTCGTCGTCGTCGTCATCATCATTATGACTTCTGTTGATGAAATTATCAGTTATAAAAGAAATGCCGATGAAGATTTCTATGCAATTTTAAATTGCCATGAAACTGCAACTGTAAGTATTTTTTGTTTTTAATTCCAATTAAATTACTTCTTTTGATGTGATTAAAATATTACAATGCAAATGTGCTTAACAAATTTTAGTATTGCAATTTAATATTAATAACTATTATTATTATTATTATTATTATTATTATTATTATTATTATTATAATTAAAATATTATATAATAAATTTTTTATGTGCATTCAACCAATATATTATTTAAAAATTATTATGATTCATTAGTTCAAGGTAATCAAGCTTTTATTTTACGGTGAATTTATTAAGTACATATACTAATTTACCTTTCATCTAATAAATTAATTATAATTATATTTAACTTATTTAGACATTGATATTACTTGGTTCCACCAGCACAACCACCACCATACCATATCACATCACCAATTAATAATCTATATTTTTGTACTTTTTTTTATGTGTCAGTGGATTTGGGTTTTTTTTGTTTTCCCTAGAATTTCTTAATTTATACAATTTCTATTTTGATAATAAAATGAATATAATATTTTATAAATATAAAAGTGGTTATCAAAGATTACACATATACAAACGTGACTTTTTATTTATTTATTTAGTTGTACACACACACACAAACAATTTGTCTATCGCATCTATACTATACAATATGAATACACACAATATAATATAATAATGTATAAATAATGTAATGTCAAAACTACTCTATTTAATTTATATGTAAGCGGGCAGTTTGTATAGTTCTCATTGAGATCAGTTGATGGACATATGATAAAGTTAGAAACTGCAAAACCAAAATTGTATTGAAAATAATGGGTAATTTTCCATTTTGAAAAACAGTCAGTTCACTTTAAATCTAACATGATCGATTAAAAAATTGCTATACAACGTCACAAATCATTCATTATTATATGCGGGGTGTTATAGATGGAGGACGAGTGAAATAGCTGGAGGTCTTAAAAGAACGAGTTGGAAATATTTTGTTTGAAGCATTACACTTGTGAAGAAGGTTTATGCAAAATGGGTGCTACAATTGAGTATTTGAATTGATTTATATAAATAAAATAAAAAGAAAATATCAAACATCGTTCCATATAGATGTTGATGAAATTTGGATCCAACCAATGTATGTGGACGACAGAGCGAAAATAAAGATGTTAAAACCCGGTTAAAGAGCATCAAAGAAGTGTAAAATATGGTATAATAAATAGAAAAGGATATGGTAACATTTTTTTTGAGATTACAAAGTTGTTTTTCTCATCGATTATCTTCACAAAGGTATAAAACAATTAACTGCGAATATTATTTCAACTTTTTGATCTGTTGGAGATGCAAAAATTCATTAGAAAAAATTTGTTTAAACATTTTGACTGTGGCAAAATTTAACAAATTGCTTGAAAATTCAACGTATTTCTCATATTTTGCTCCCGCTGACTACTATCTGTTTCAATAAATAAAAAATGATATGGATACAGTTTTTTTGAGATTACAAAGTTGTTTTGTTCATTGATTATCTTCACAAAGGTATAAAACAATTAACTGTGAATATTATTTCAACTTTTTGATCTGTTGGATGCAAAAATTTGTTTAAACATTTTGACTGTGGCAAAATTTAACAAATTGCTTGAAAATTCAACGTATTTCTCATATTTTGCTCCCATTGACTACAAAAAATCCTGCCTGGAAATCATTTTATATTCAATGACGAAGCTATCGGTATCATACACTTGACAATGACATATATATGCGCATTGATTTATTGAACATAAAAAGAAGTATTCTGTGAGAGATTTTATTACAAACTTTTATATCAACAAAAATTAACTTTCATTATTATGCCGAGAATTTTTGGACCGTGCCTCGCAAATTATACGAAGTCAAATAAATATAAAATGTAAATAATAAACGAACGCATCATAAAACATAAATATAAACATAAAAAAACATACAAATTTATATATTTATAATACGATACGAGTATATTTTTACCATTTTACTGATAATTATAATAAAGATCTTGTTTTTTTTTTTGACTATAACTTTTATTTTATAATATATGAAAATATAAAAATACAAATAAAACAATTTTAATTCTTTACAAATTGCAAAAAAAAATAAAATAAAACTTTCATCCAAAAATTTTAATCAAGTTTTGTTTATTTTGTAAAGAAAATAAAAAATACCAAAAAAAACCAGTAGCATGAGGTAAAGTGGAATGGAAATATTTAATGATTTCTTATCAAATAAGTAAAAATATATAAAGATTAAATTAAATTTCTTATTTATTAAAAGTTAAATTGGATCCAGAATTTATAATTATTTATTTATTATTTATGTAAGTTTTACGTCATACACGCGTGCAGTGCAATTATATTTAAAGACGATGATTTGGGGGTTTTTGGATTTGCGGTTGAATTCCAATGTTGCGAAAAAAAACAAAGTGCCCATTATAACTGGCGAAATACTAACGCTGACACCATGTATGTAATATAGCAATGATAATTCCTATTGCGGATGCTATACAGTTTTGAAAGAAAAATACAAAATATCGGTATACCGGTGAAAATAATTAATAAGGATTTAGCAAATCGGTCGTGTAAAATCACTTTATAAGATAATGCCAGTTCTTTTTAAAACCACCTGTTCCAATTGGATCTCATCTAATCTATCATGTAGACTATAATTATATACAAAATGTCTTGAAGAATAATTAATGGCGTAAAAAGGTGATTAAATAAATTTCAAATATAAAAATCATAGATCATCTTATATTTGAGCAAATATATTATTTGCCCGGAAATATTTTAGGGTATATAACAATATATTTGCTCAAGAGTTGAAAAAATAAGGCAAACACTACAAATATTTATTTGAGTAGAAAAGGATGTTTGATAGAAACACTACAAATATTTATTTGAGTACAAAAGGATGTTTGATAGAAGTCTAGTTTTTTTTTAGATGGTAATTTTTCGAGTATCTCTTACTGTTACGCCACCGTGGTATTGACTGAAGATCTCTTAACAGTATTGTCTAGTATTAATGCATAGCTCCTGTCATTTGGCTAATTATGACTGTTATGATCACAGTTGAATGCACAATATCGTTATTATAAACCTAAACGAAAAAATCTGTAATGGAGTTAAATTAAATTTGACTGCCAAAATGTACGGTAAGATTAGGGTTTATTTCAAGTATACTCAAGCCACTATATTTTTACGCTACATCGGTATTTACACAAACTATATGACTTATTGTCGTGTTCGCATTATCTTCATCAGACCAAATGTGTGAACTGTAGGTAAATTGATCACAGCATTACGTGAGAAATGAGTTTCAAATATTTTCATAGAATTTGAAATATAAAAAAAAAACAGAATCAATTTTCTTTTTCCTAATAACCAATTACAAAAATATAAATATCCTAGAGTTAAACCCCATGTCCTTGTGGACAGATGTTATCGATGCAAATTTTTTCTGTACAAAACATTTCAAACTTAAGATTTCCTTACTCGAATACTTCTACCAATAGTTCTAGCACCGCGGTAGGGGGAAGGGAATCATAAGAAATTTCAATTTATCTTTTCTTTCTCATTTATATTTAAACTTTCCATATACATGAGAAGAAATAAGTTTGTAAATATTCCATATTGTGATCTGTAAATATTTTAATTTAAGTATCCTGTATTTGGGTACCAATTTGGCATAATACATTTGTGGCACTACCATTACAATAGTCGTACAACGAATGCATTTCTACGAAATTCTTAATTAGAATAAAATTATTAACATATTGTATGTTCACTTCAATGGAGTATGCGAAAGACAGTGTTTAGGGTCGTTTGTTTTGTATCTCGTAAACGCAACTAATTATTTTTTATTTCAAATAATTTAAAATTAAGTTTCTTATTTATTTATTTAAATTTTTTCGACGGCTAACTAAAAACACACTTATAACTTTTAAATTGTTTGTCGTAGCTAAATGCAAGGTTTGTCACAACAAATGTTTCAGCTGAAAACAATTATTCATTATGGTACGAAATTTTTTGGTAACTTTAATTATTATCGAAATTGTTATGAAATTATAAAAAAATAAACTAATTCGAAACAACTAAACGATTTAATTATGTAAATTTTCTGTATTTATTTTAGGTTCTAAATTGTATAGTTACTTTAAATAAATGGCTTGTGTTTATAAATATATATTATAATATTTACCTTTGACTCTTCATATAACTATAGATTAAAATATGAAACTAATTTGTAATTTATGTAGGACGTGTTATTTTTAGAGGTATACAACACAAACAACCTATAAACTATATATAATTAAAATTACCTATACATTTGCGCATTAATTTAAACAAACTAATTAATTTGGTCAAATATTCGCATTTAATATATGTAAATACTACAGATGTGTAAAAAATTATTGATACACTTTTCCCAAAAATATATCATCATATGGTTATTGCTATATATACATAGACTAACACAATTAACAACTGGTTAATTGTTACTATAATTGTCACAGAAAATTTAAGAATTTATTTGTATATATTTTTTTATTTAAATTTTATTCGACTTTCTGTGGGAAATTTTTATTTCATTAATTTTTGTACGATTAAGTTGTGTACAAAAATGTTTGAATATACCTGTAAATTAGATTTTCTTTTATCCTTAAAGTATAATAATACAAATTTTTGAAAAAAAAAAATATATATCTATTTTGTATCATTTATTTTTCATTTATTATAACCGACCGTCAGAAGGACACCATAAATTTCTTTATTTTATAATATGAAGTGTAATAGTATCATACAACCAACACAAATAAATATGTTTACGTTTTTTTTTTTTACAGACGTTCATAAAGAAGGATCATATTAAATTAGTATTTTATATAATATCCATGTTTACAAACGAAAAAAAAATATCAAAAGGTATAAAAAATAATAAAATATAAAATACAATTTTGTAAAATAATATTTTTCATATACACCAGCACCGCACAAAATAGTATTAAATAAATGAACATGTTTTATTTTTATGATGAAAAATAAAACAACGAATTTATTCAACTATAAATTATAAATTATTATTTATAATATCAAATTACATAATATAAAATTTGCTATATAAATAAGCAAGTGCCTTTATAAAAAAAAAAAACAAACAAACCTCTAAGGAAGTAAATATAATATATAAAGTCCTTTTTAATAGAATAATTTCTTGTGAAACTTTAACCAACATTTGGTGTACAGATTTATTATGAAAGTTTTTTAATGAATTTTAGACATATTGATATCCAGAGGGCAGTTATCATGATCGACTCGACGAAACTAATTTATTCATCTCTCACACGATTTTTGATGAAATATTGTACAAATTAAAATGGAATTATATGATCCTAACACTACTGAAGGAAAATCCATACCCCAGTATATTTAGCCATTTCTTTGTCAAATATGGTGATCATGTTTTATCAGAAGCAACATGCAAAAGATGGTTTCAACGATTCAGAATTAATGATTTTGATGTGAGAAATAATGAATGTGGAAGACCACAAAATTGCAAGCAATATTGGATGAAGATAACACTTTGAATCAAAAGCAAATGGCAAAAATGTTAAATGTTGCACAACAAACAATTTCTGATCGTTTAAAAGCTATGGGAAAGATCCAAAAGTGTGGAAAATGAGTGCCACATGAATTAAATGAAAGACAGATGGAAAACCGAAAAAAAACACTTGTGAAATTTTTCTAGCCAGACACGAAAGAAAATCAGTTTTGCATCGAATTGTTACTGGCGATGAAAAATCAATTTATTTTAAGAAACCTAAACTGAAAAATTCATGGGTTAATCCAGCACAACCATCAACATCGACTTCAAAACCAAATCGTTTCGGCAAGAAGACATTGCTGTGTGTTGGGTGGGACCAGATAAGCGTGGTGTACCGCCGTTGAAGCAATTGTTCGTGTGCATGGAAAAAACACCGTTCGACGTCTCTCGGCCTCAATTCGTACGGCACCCAATATCCTTCGCTTTGGAATCATTCCCTATATGCTGTTGAACAGTTGGCTATTGTTTTCTAATCAACTTACAAATTCACAGTTTAGTGTGTTGCTATATATAATGCCATATAACAACTGTTACACAAATAATAATGTAAAAATGATTGAAAATGTGCCAGAAAACTGTTTATAAATGGTAGTCATCAATTTCATATATACATTTATTTATGTCCTATAATAAAGATAGACTCATTAAAATTTAAAAAATTTCATTCAGATATGGTTGTGAAAATGTAATATAATATCTATATAAACGCATACGAGGTGCGGCTATAAAATAACGAGACTAATGCTGTAAAACATTTTATTTTAAATTTATGTTTTCATTACAACCACAATTCTACTGTCTTTGCACTTTTTCATATTTTTGTTTACATTATTTTTATTACCGAAAAACTATTTTCCGAAAAATAAATTCTTCATTCCTTTTTCATTTCTCAACTGCCCTTTTTTTTTTTAGTAGAACATATAGAACGTCGCACTTAAAGTAAATGTCGTGTTTAGAAAAGTGCAGGAAGTCTTCTTCTGCGTATGAGCTTCTGAATAACGTATGACGCATCTATCGTTCGCATGATTTTGGTGCACACGTAGTTCTTCTGAAAATGCATCATTTTATAACCACACCTCGTATACAAATTGTCAGTCAGTCTGTGTACAGACAGCATCAATATATCTCTATTTAATACAATACAGAGTACATATAAGTTGGAATATTACATATAATACCATAACTAAAGTTTCTTATAAAACAACATTTATCTTATATTAATTCTGTCTCATATACTTTATATGTTATATCTTCTCAACAATAATAAAAGTGTAAGAATAATTAAGATAAGAACTTATTATTATCAAATTAAATAATAAGTCTTAAACTTATTTTTATTATTTATGTATTTAGGATAAGCGATGAATAGCTAGCTGTATGGGACATAGGTATCCATAGATGTACTTATACGATTTTGATTGGCAAAACTTTACTGAAAATATTATTTCTTCGTCAATCTATATCAAAAAGTGAAAAATTATGTAATGGTAGTGGTGGGGAACCAACCAACTTATTAGAAACAATAACATTTGTATAATCCTATTCTAAACCTGCCATACAAATTTCATTCGATTAAGACCACATAAAGCAAAGTATTGGTAACTGATGATCAAACAAATTTCCTGGGAACCGATTTTCCAGAATTTTCATAAGAACTAACGATATACCAATTCATTTGCATCAAAATGATTACAAACAAAACAACATGAAATACAATACATAATTTACAAAATAGAATTATGAAATTTTAAAAATATGTCACATAATTTGAAGAGAAATTGAAATAAATAAAATTATATAAAATTCTTCAATTTTTGGGTAGGTATTAATATTTTCTGTATGCGGTGCAAATTCACAAGTTTATATTGACATTAAAAAAGTTTATCAAATGTGAAGGTGTTTTTAAACAAAGAACTTTTTTCTTTTGTCGGATAAAAGTAAGCGGTATTAAAAGTCACGTTTTAACATTTACCGACACAACACAAAATACATTTTTTCAAACAATGTTTATAATAATAATATAAATAACTCATAATAACACATTTATATGAATGTCACAGGCAAATTGAATCGATAGTACAATATTTGTAATGGAAAGTTTCTGCCGATTACAATTAGATAAATGTAGCGACATTTTTTATATGGAACTATACATTGAACTGTTAAAGTATTTTCAAAAATTTTTACCATAAACCATTCAACTTATTTATATTTAATTTTAAACAATAAATTCTAAAAGTCATAGAATGCTTGTTTTGAAGTCTATTGTGAAAATGTAACATGTAAAACTTGTGAAATTGGTTTGTAAATTTGCACTTAACCTTAAACGTGATTGTGATAGGGTTGAAGTGGATCCACGTAGTGGACACGCAATTTCAGAAATGGTACAAACAATGGTAAAACAATAACCGGTGATTATTATTAAAAACTGTTGGTACAACTGGATGCGAAAATTAGTAAGAAAAGACTGAATTTGCAAAAATAAGAAAATTCTTTTCCATCAATAAAATGCATCGCACACAAGAGTCGCTTGAACTGCGATATATAAAGTACGAATTCTTGAAACATTCAGCCATTTTATGGCATTTTGTTTCTTCCGAATTCCATCGCTTTTCATAAATCTTAATAAATTTCTTGGTGGAAAGCATTTTTCATATCATATGAAGATTCAATAATTTGGAAAACCTTACCGAAAATCATTATAAAGAGTGGTGCTTAGAAGCTTGAACATTACTGGGAACCAAGTGTATTAGTGTTATGGGTATATGTATTGAAAGATAAAATGATTTTTATCAAAATAAATGTGGGTCCTATGTTTTTCCAATACAATATTAAAATTGGAATAACTGAAGTTTGAGGTATTATCCCACCCATCAGATTTATCAGAAATTGCTCAGATTATACAAGTTAATTTCTATTGATGTCGCATTCGCCTATACAAACAATTCAAACGTCATGAAGAAGTTGAAAAATGCAGTTATCACTTCTAATCAAATCAAGTTTTTTTTTTTTGTAAATTTATCTGATCTGCAGAAACTTTCCAATGCTCGGTAATAATATATTTTATCTAGGTATAGCTGTCAGACGTCAATCGTATTATTATTACTTGGAAAATAAAATATAAAAAAAATTAAATAACATAAAATAATAAAACATGAAAAACAAATAAATTTCCCAATGGAATTATTTATTTTTAGTTAAACTTACTCGAATTGCATATAAAATATATATATTTTAAAAATTTTTCTTATATAAAATTGAACTTATTATAAATTTAGTAATAATTTAGTATGTACAAGAATATATATTTTAGAAAATAGTAGAATTTTAATGGAAAAATGTTTATTCCTATATTTCAACTTATAAATTCTAAATAAATTCTCTAAATTCTCTGTTATTTTAAACATATTTCCTATAAAAAGTTAAACGTATTTTCTCGATAATCGTTTTATTTATGCATGTTCTGTTGATTGAAAAACCTTTCACACAATGTTCTTTACCCAATTGACGATTTTAAGAATTTTTCATTATATAGAAAACTTATTTTAGATAGAAGCTTTTAAAGTATGTAATAATTTTTTTTTTCATATTATTATTCACATTCAATATATTTTTTATGCACAAGTATATTATAGAGACATTTTAAAAGCAACTATAACAATATTTAAATAGTAATTCACTTGTTCACACAGTTTACATCTTATGAGTTATTATAATGATAGTATTATAAAAGTGTGTACCCATTGTTCCAAAAATTCCGGAACTTTCACAGAAAATAGCATAAACCAGAGGTGATATCTAAATATGATATTGGTTATTAGAAACACACATCTTTTACTGATGCGTCAAAATTTCATGACATTCCATTGTTTACAAGACAATTTGACACAACATCATTCAAGGAATGTGTCTTATTTCTAACAACCAATATCGTATTATTTAGATGTTACCTCTGGTTTATGTGATTTTCTAAAAGTTCAAGCACTTTTTAGACAGAGTGCACATATGTAGTAAAATAAAAGTCGTATATGTTATAAAATGTTATAATAAAAGCTTTAGAAAATTATTAAACTATATATGGTAAATCATAAACACATGTATACACGCGGGCGGTTTGATAAGGAAGGTTAAAATCAAATAAGAAATTACGTTATTAAAAAGAAATTAATTTATGATTAAACTTAATGCACATATTGGACGACCTGATGGTGGTATTGTATTTGTGCTCAAACGATCATAATGAAATTAAATGAGAACCACTTTTGAATCATCTAAATTAACCTAGTATAGTCAGAATATAATTTACCAAACTCTAATTATTTATCTGTGACAGTTTCTTCCATTTTAATAACTACAATAAAATTTGTTTGCTTCCAATGTGGACGCCGAAAACAAAACTGTAATGACAAAATATCTATCTGAAATTGAAAAAAATTTCCACCGTCAGACATAATATCGTTTTGGTTTCCCATTTAGATTTTTAGTTTTCTCATCAAACCACCGCCCACGTTATAGTATATTATTGTATATAATATATAAAAACAAAACCACTTAAAAACTTAACGCAAATAAATGAATTTAAAAGTATGCATTTACGTTACAGTTAATGGATGGATATCAGGAGAAAAACTTAAAAAGGTTTTTCCAACTTATGATTATCCTTTTTTTTTATTTTATTTTTTTCATAATACATATTTAAATGCAAACGTCTATGTATGTGTAATGTAAATATATATGATATACAATATAAGAATATTATTGTTACATGTGAAATGGACTGGAAAGATAGAATATCAAAATTTTATATTTATTTTGCAACGTCAGAATAAATTAAAATCATGATTTAAAATAACTTAATCAAAATTTCAACCATCGTCAAATTATATATATTTAATTTTATCAAACAAAACTATGTCAAGGTTTATACAAAACTATCACGAATGAGATTAGCATGAGAAAAACATAAAAAGGTTTCTCTGACTTATGATTATCCTTATTTTTTACTTCTAATATGATACATGGTTAAATACAAACACATGTCTATGTATGTATTGTATGTATATATATATATATTGTATAAGAATGTTATTGTTAAATATGTGAAATGAACTGGAAAGTGGAATAAACTTTTTATATTTATTTTGAAAAAAGCACTGCAACGTCAGAATATAAATGAAAATCACGTTTTAAAATAACTTAATCAGTATTTCAACCAACAACACAAATATATATTTAATTCTATTAAACTAAATTATACTAAAATTGATACATAACTATCGCACGAATGAGATTAACGCACAATTTACTCACAAAGACTAAATAAAAATGCTTTGGCTACCTAACCTATAAAGTGGTTTTTTTTATATATTATCTGTAAAAAGGAATCGCGTATTTTAACGTTATACTTTCCACAAACAATTACTAGTAAAATTTATATAAAATAAATAGAAAAGAATATATTATATATAGAACAATTGATATAATCTAAATTTAATATGTAACAAAGAAATATGAATATGTACTCACCAAATATAACCTCAAGATATTGTAGTAGTGTGAATTGGTATACGCAGATGAATTATTATCCTTTTGACGATATTTGATTATAAAAACTTGCTGAAACAATAAAAAATAATATACAATTATAAAATATTGTAATTATAATCCATGAACAACAACAAAATTATATTTTTTTTATATTATAATATGGCTACAATTTAGCTGCACTTGGAACAACAAATGCAGAAGTAAAAAAAAACACACACGCACAAAACGTTCAATTGTAATAAAGTACAAAAAAAATAAACTAAAACTATGCAATAAATCTCTTATATGCACTTTAATTTACTGTTAATTAAAATAATGTCTGCATTTTTCTTTCATTGTTATACTACGATGCAACCGCGCACATGCGAACTGTTGTAAATCCACAAACGTACTACGGCGCAATACAATACAAAACAACAATAAAATCGAAAATTATGTGTTAAAATATTTATAAAATGAAAAACAATTGAACATTTTTAATTGTTAAATTCCTTTCATCAATAAAATATTAAAAATATAATTATAATAATGTAAAATTTAACGATATTTTGAATTTTGAATTTGTTTTTTTTGTTATTTTTTTAAATAATGTTTGTTACAGTGGCAAATTAAATTAATATACATTTATTGAGAAAAACCAACACTTACACTTATTGTGTAGTGAATGTTTGGAATAGAAATTACAACGAGGAAGGAAATTGATTAGATGGCGGTAATCAAAACGATATATACGGCACAAGTTGTCAAGTCTATGCCGCAAAGACATTGTCATGGTGACGGGAGGAAAATTTAATGGAATATTCTGTGATGTGGTGCGCAAAAAGGACTCAAACTAATAAACAGCGTTGGTGTCAGACAATGTAAATACGACTCAATTCAAGTCAAACCATTCAAAATAATATATATTCACTAAGAAGCAGAATAAAGTATAAAAATATTGTAATAATAAAGAAGAATAAACTCAACCTAATACTCCCAGTCAAATTAAACTGGGTGGATTTAGAATAGAAACAAGGTACTAATTATATATACGTATATATAACACTAGATGGGTGCTTCTAAGGAATAAAAATGCGGAAGTCGTAAAGAGTAAGTGTTATTCGTATGAAGCAGTATTGAAATGTAATCCGCGGTAATACTATAGTATGACGGATGTTATAATACCATTATAGTGACACCAGCCATAAACTACGTTTAAAAAGATTAGTTAAAAAGAATACAATTTAGCACAGAAAAAGCATATCTGATAGGAATGATTTGAACCGGGAAAAAACCTTTGGTCTGAAACGTCTAGAAATTCTTTCTGAAGTTAAACAATAAATTGGCATTGAAAAATAACTTAAAAATGTACCATAATACGCTGTCGCGAGGTACACAGGTGGATCAAAACTATTGTTGTATGTTGTTATGACAGTAGATATAGTCAAGCAGCCATCGGGCTATTGCAACAATAATTAAGACCTTATAATATATGAATCTTAGAACCATCTGCGACTGTGTAAATAGAACAAATGTCTAGAACAATAACCATAGCAAAAATTTGATCATCAACACCTTTCATATCGGATCGAAACCTTTATGTGGTATAGGAAACTACATAAACAACGATGAAATTGATTTCAACCTCTAAAGATCAAAAATATCTGTCTAAAAATATCGGTGAATAATAAATATTCCAAATCGACAGAAGAAACCTCAAAACATCTATTTCAAAACTGCTGCAACAGAAGTAATAAAGTGAAGATATGTTATTTGAGAAAAATACACTAACACAAAGGATATTTCTTACCTCACAGTATTTTAAATCCACCAATTTAATTTAATCTAATCTAGTGTTACTTTGACGGTCATTGAAAATGGCCAACAGAAAATGAATTGATATGATGAATTCAAAATTAATCGTATTATGTCACAAAAATGGAATAATAACGTGAATGAAATGAAATCGTTATTAAAAAATTAAATTGCCATGACGTTGGAAAACAGTCAAATGAAAATTTATGTCGATGGAAAAGTATATATTGACATATCGCACATGGACTTTATGGGTGACAGTTTTGCGACAAACATTTGTAGTATTAAATGATCCAGGAAATCAACTATTTTGGAGGTTAAATTTATGTACATATTAAAATGAACAAATAATTTAATTAACCATAGATAATATGACATAATTGATTTATAAATAATGTTCTTAATCAACCAGTATTTCAGACAAACAGAAATCCAACGACCATACTGTATAATATTGATAAAAGTTACAATGGAAATGGATGTCATAGAAAATTCTATATAATATAACAGATTTTCATAAATTTTCCGAAAACCTTATATCATATATAAAATTTATTATTATAAATATTCAATAAAGTATCGGTGCCAATATATTTTCCCATTTATAAAATATGTATATAATATTCGAAATAAAAGTTTAACCAAAAATAACGCCAGGATGTTATCGAAACATAATAAACTAAACAAAATCCGAAAATATAATGAAACAAAATGTATTAAGTATTGCCTAGGCTTGTCTCTTTTGTATAACCTGTACAACATATGTACGTAAGAAAATAAATATTATTGGGTTCAAAATAAGAAGATCTTTAGATATACAATATTTACGAAACACTAGAAATATAGAAAACCTTATTTTATAAAGCTATTTAATACCGATATTCGTCCTTTAGTTATATATATATAAAAAAACAGAATGTGGTAATAAATCTATAAATACAAAAATAACAAACATCTATAAATTATAATTCTATATAATAACACCAAATCAGTGTACCCGTACCCACCTACATATTTTCAAATAAGGTTTTATTGTATTATTTATACTATTTTAAAATCAAATAAACAAGAAAACATATACACACATATTTATGCGTACATAATTTCCTTAAAAGATATTTTAAATATGTATGGTATAGAGTATTGAACTAGGACTTCACATTTATTGAATAATATTTGCTCACTCCTTATTATGGCATAGCAAAACATATATACACATTTTGAATAAAACTAAAATCAATGATGTCGTGAATTTATCATCATCATGAATTCATATGTAGTTAGAGATAAATTATTAGATTATGGAGTATAGATAAATTTTAAAGATTGTTTCCGTAAGAAAACCATGGCACGCATTATTTTGAATATGAACCTGTTCTTTTTTTTGCTATAAAATGAAAACAAGAATTACACGAAGAGTATCGAAGATATAGATGAAAGTTTGTAGGTTAAATTGCAGAAGATTAAATTTCGAAATTTTTTAAGAACCTCCAATTTCAACCCACCCAAACGATACGAATTTTTGAGACACAAATATTTTTCAAATTAAGATATAAAAATTTTGAATTAAAGTTGTTCACCATAATTGGTATGGATAGTTGTGGATTGAAAGCTGATAATTTGATGATTGGATATCCAATGTTCCTTTAAATTTAGTATCACGACTTACAATGGGATTATATGATTAGTTTCTTAAGAAATTTTGAAAATCTGCATATGCACTATGAGAAAAGGATTTTCTAACATTATATAATGATAAATTTCATTAATCTAAATACAACAAAGGAATTTTGATATTTTCTTATTAAGTCATAGTTTGCTCCAAGTGGAGCTTTATGTTAATAAACCTTTCATTACAACCAAGTTGGTAAATTACTCTGCATGGGAGTATATAACAATTTACCAATTGTACTGCCGTTAATTGCTAGATAGATGTTTTCAAAATACTATTATTTTTATATGGATGATTAGCCCATAGTTATGTGTGTGCAGACATTGTTAATCTTTGAATAGCGTCCAACACCATATTTTCAAAGATATCCGTTTTTCTCTATATTCCATAAACGAACAAATGGTAATCCAGCAGAAAAATTTTAGTATTAAAATAAATACCAAAAAATTCCCTATGAAAAATAGAGGGTATGGAACCCTCTATACATTTCATCATTAATAATATATATTTATATATTTTGATATTTTAACGATATTCAATTAACAATTCGTATTTTTAACAAAATTTTCCGTAAAAGTAACGAAATTGTTCTCTTAAATTTTTCAAAGGTCGTAGTAAAATTAGAAAATTCTGAATATTTTATGAATTTTCATTCCATTTTGATAAAAATTTGTATCTGTTTCTATAATAATTACGTATATTCAATTCCCAGGGAAGTTCTATACCAATCAGATCAATTGTATACTAATTGCACACCGATGTTTAATATTTAAATGAAATTTTATAGTCATATTTCCTAATAATTAAGTTATATATCTTAATCGCATTTACTTCAAAATACGTATTAATTTGTGCGTGTATGTTGTTAATTTGAATGAACCACAAGTTATCATTAATTTATAGAATATGGTTAACATAATAATCGCTCAGAGGATGCGATGCAGGTGATTGATGGGGGTGATACAAATTTACGGTACTCACATTTTAAATCAAACAATTTTGGTGATTAGTAATTATGAATATTTTACCATCCAATAAAACCAATATTTTTGTTGTACCAAAAAATTCGTTTCGGTTCACACACAAAATTAATTTTTGTAATAAATATAAAGTTTATTCAATCATCAGCAATACATTGAATGAGTCGATGCTGCACTCAAAAACTTGTGTTTTGGTTAAACAAGAATTTAAAACATTTCTGCTTAGTATTATTACCAATTTGAAAAAACGGTTCTTTGTTCTTAAATTAATTAATTTAAAAAAAGGGAATTTACTTATTTGGGAAAAAATGTTTTCAATTACTATTTTCTGATCGTTTTTCTGCATATATATATGGAAGTAGCTATCCAGCAGTACGTCTGAGGAATATGTTATATGTAACAAATATTGATCTCTGAACAATATTTTAGAAAATATCTATTCCTTTGTATTGTATTACATAGCCAGTCACTCTATCTGAAAAATTTTATTATTTATTCCTAATATTTGATATTTACATATTTTATATGAATATGAATATGATATTATATGTTATAATGTGAAAAGTAAGTCTTATACTTACGTAAATACGCATAGTACGTATTCTAAAGGTTTCTATATTGTATATAATAAGATAATATACAAATATTCAAAAACATATAAAAATATAAAATTTACTTTTTTTTGTACAACATCAAATATGATGAATATGAATTATTTACGCAATGATATTTTACAATTTACAATAACCCATCAAACCAAATAATGATGAAGCCTCACCAGAAAGTTTTTATTTTAGTGACATATGGGCCGCAATGCTTTTAATGCAATGCAAATAATATAATGAAAGCACAATCATCAAACAGAAAACACCCAAAAAATTTATAAAAAAGTATATCAGACGCTATGACGTAACAAAGAAATACGTGTCATTTCGCGTCAGTTTTGTGTTGTAAAGGTAATTCTAAAGGTAATTCGTAAATTATATCAATTTTCACAACACCGAATCACTAAATTATTCTATATAATCTGTGTTAATGGGTTGAGTCACCTGGCTCTATGGTTGCACATTGGGATATGTTTTTTTATATTATATAACTTATCTATACGTATACTGAAAATATGTTATATTTGGATTGAATATGTATTTTTTATATATTTATTATTGTATTAAATATACATAAATTTTATGAAAATAAGTTATGAATTGTAAAATATATGTGTGTATTAAATAAAAAATAAAAAAGTTATCATTTCGCCTCCTCATTTTCTATATTAATATACAGATTTGCTTATAGTACACATTTTGTCCTGATTTAATTTTAGGAAATTTAAATATATATAATATTAATACATATATGTTAGATAGAGCGTTATAGAGATACTAGGCATTCGAGTATGGGGTGGGGGCGATAGCTCGCTTGGTTCATACAATGAACTAAAATATATAGAAAGTTTGATATTTGTAACGAAAAAATATAACTTTAAAAAAGAATATACCAGGTGTATCGGTATTACTTGAGCGTATTTTTGTGAAAATAAAATACTAATTCTAAATGGAAAGTATAAAACATTTTATTCAAAATATTGGCCATTGCTTTCTACACACAAATCGAAGTTCTGCTCAGCCAATGCGTATGAAAACAAATGGTAGTCGGAAGGAGCCAAGTCTGGTGAATGCAGCGGGTAGGGTAGCAGCTCCCAGCCAAGTGCTTTGATTGTATCCTGAACCGGTTTTGCTTTATGTGTAGGTGCATTGTCATGTAGCAAAATTACCTTACCGTGTCTTCTGGCCCATTCAGGTCGTTTTTCGATCAATTCATGGTTCAAATTGATCATTTGTTGTCGGTAGCGATTAACATTAACAGTTTCACCAGATTTTGTGAATTCGTGGTACACCACACCTTTCTGGTCCCACCTGGACAAACAGCATTGTCTTCTTACCGAAACGATTTGTTTCTACAATCGATGTTGATGGTTGTCCTGGATTAATCCAAGATTTTTTCTCTTTACGATACTTAAAATAAATCCATTTTTCATCGCCAGTAACAATTCGATCTTAAACTGATTTTCTTTTGTGTCTGGCAAGTAAAAATTTCACAAGTGTTTTTTCGGTTTTCCATCTGTCTTTCATTCAATTCAACGGTCAGAAATTGTTTGTTGTACAACATTTAACATTTCTGCCATTTGCATTTGATTCAAAGTGTTATCTTCATCCAATATTGCTTGCAATTTGGCGTCTTCAAACTTTTTTGGTGGTCTTCCACGTTTATTATTTCTCACATCAAAATTGTTATCTCTGAACCCATTGAAACCATATTTTGCATGTTGCTTCTGATAGAGCATGATCACCATATGTCTCGTCGACAAGCATTCGATGTGACTCGGCAGCACTTTTCTTCAAATTAAAACAAAAATTTAATGCTTTCCCTCAAATCATCATTTTCTGGTACAAAAATTCGACAATTTTTAACACAATGAAAATATATGATGTTGTTTGTACAATGGCTTGATGTAAAATTAAGGCTCGTTCACAAGAAATGTTCCTTATCGAGACATTTGAATCTTGGCGCTCACTTTGTACCGGTACACCTGGTATATATATGAGCTAGACTGTACGCACTTTTACAGTATATAAAAATGAAAACCACAAATATAAAGAGTAAATATCAAGGATAATCAGTACAGCATTTCACATTTATATGTATATTCTATGTTGTATTATATCAGAGAATATGTATTGTACATTATATAATCATAAATTCTTATCATCATAATCTATAAAATGAATAGATTTCATCATTCTATACAAAATATTATTTATACGACAGTGAAAAATATATTGAAATAGATACAATTTTCATTTATAATAATAATAATAATAATATAGACTCAAAAATTTATTTGTATAAATTTGAATGAATATTATAATTTATATAATTCTGAATTTAAATTTTTCATAGAAATTTCACACATTTATTTAGGCGTACTATATGATCGAAAATAACGTAATTTAAATAAATAAAATATTTATTTTGACTCCTTTCAGAATATAGTCTCCATTTGATGAAAATACATATATTTGATGTAGCCAACAACATGTTTCATTAAAGCAAATTTTTGAAAATTATGTTTTTTCATATTGTCCCATCATTTCCTTCAATCGATTCAATATGTGGTTTTTATTGTACCAAAAACTGGTGCAAAATCTTACGAGTTAATTTTAATTATATTTTTTGTTTTAAATTCCAATGTCATTCATTAACTATATAGACTATTTTGCAACACCATTGATTTAAATTTTCCAAACACAGTTAAGTTAATGTTCGAAATTTCATGTTATTTTTGATCAGAATGGAACACACACGTGTGACAATTTTTACACATTGCAAATAAAGAAGATTTTTCATAATATGTAAAAAGAGTAATGAATATCAATAAAGTATATATAGATTATGCGTTGACTGACAGTGTGAAGAAAACTCATAACAAGGATTTAACATATTGAAGGATCCATCTTTTTAAGCATCTACAATAAAAATAACAATTTTTTTTCATGCCGCATTCATTCGTCGGCGAGATTGGTTTGAAAAATTTTGTGTTAATATTATTGCCCAAGGAGCATTCAAAAGTTTCGCCAGACTTTCATTTATATACATAAGTTATCTTTCACGTCCTCGTCCACGTCCGGTTCTTATGTATAATAAAACCGGTAAAATTAAACACAGATAAAATTTACTCGTTCGCCGAATAGTATAGAAATTCATAAATTAATTTTATTTGTGTGTGTTCTTCATAAGAATTATATCTAAATGACAAAGAAGAATAACTCAAAAGAAATTTTGACCGGGAATTTTGAAATTTAAATTTCAGAAGACGAATTTTCGAAATGTGTTAATAATTTTGTATAAAGTCTTGTATACTACAGGTTGTCGACGAGTATGCAGTGAAGGGTGGGGACATAATTCTAGGTCGAAAATATTAAATGTCATTTTACTATTTTCGACATACCCAAGAATTTTTTTCGGTAGTTTCATCTTTTAAGTATCTGTAACTACAAAACTAAGGTAATTACAAAAAATTTAAGTTTCATTAATTTTGTAAAGAATTAAATTCTTAATTTATCTGTGTAAGTAAATTTTATTTTTTCTAACTTACTTCTATTCCGGAGTATAATTGAACAACACATTTGAAAAATAATTATTTTGATGAAATTTTATATGAAGCGTTATAATTGGAATAGTTCCTACACCGATTTTGAAAAATCGTTTACCAAGAGCATTGTTTTTTTAAACCAGTTTCTGCAAACATGACAATTTGGTTAATTTTTTAACTAATTTTGATGAATTTTAATATTAAAGGATTATAAAAGGATTATATGAACAAAGCAGCTTTTTTGACCAGAGTATTTTATATTAACATATTAACAGCAACCAAGGAATTTCTGGTAATTCGTTACACATAACGCTAACCATTAAATAAAATTCTAGCAACTTAATCAATTCTCATCCAATTTTGTTCACATTTTTTGTGAAGGCCTATATATGTGTTCTGGAAACAGAAGTGCCATTTTACAATTACCTCTCTCGTTTAAACGTAGCATTGCAAAAGTATATATGCAATTTTTTTTAAATGTTTATAGTTTCGTTTAGTCAAATTTTCCATAATAAAAAATTCGGTTGATGTAATAGTATTTGAGTAACATTTCTTTAAGTAAATTACATTAATTACCACAAACAAATTAGGTTGAAAATACAGGTATACAAATATGTTTTGGTTAGTTCAGGTGGTGTATGCAAATAATTGAACCAGAAGAACAGGGAAAACACTGTATTTATATAGAAAATTGCAGTGTCATCGTAGTACTTTATCTTTTTAACATCCTAATATGAATAAAACTAAAATGTAATAATGTATAAAACATGTGGATACATCTAACTCACCCTCCTCCAGGCTTAGGTTCAACATCAATTGACTATTCATTGGTAAAGAAATAAAATATTTAAAAATTTCATATTTGTTATTTATTTACTTATACTAAAAACATAGTTAAATAACTTTATATTTATTTATTATTGATGAGATAAGTGCTTGCTTGTAAGTCAATAAGTCCTTATACTGGTATTATTATAAATACCTACGTATTTGTAACCGTATACCAAAATAAGATATTATACGAAAATAAATAAAATATTAAATATTGTATGTAAACAGAACCGTCATAAAATTTATAAATATATAATTGAATTGAATAAATAAATTGTTTGGTCATTTACAACATAAACGGTATAATTAAGCGGTTTATTATATTTAATTTTTATAATTTTTAACTCATTCAGGCAGTGTCCTTTTTGTCCGCACAAAGGTCCAAAATTCAACACCATCATTTTATAAGCAAATATGGGAAAATTTCATATTTTATATATTGGTATTCCTTTCACGAATAATTAAAGCTATGGGAGGCAATGCACTGCATAAAAAATTCATGGGTTGGTATCCTTTTTGCAACAGGTTACAATTTATATAACAGTAAGTTCGAAATATAAAACAATTGTATATCATTTGATCATTTTTTTGTATTTGTATTGATCATTCCATTTAGATCTGATGTTAGAGGTTAATTTAGAAGTAGCTGAGTTCACTTTATTATCATATAATTGTGTAGAGTTAACAATAGGATGTTCGAGTATAAATATACTCATAAACTTTATATATGACTTCTAATATTGCAATTTTTTACCATACTCAAGTACCAAATATATCGTGCGTCCATATAAAAATGGTGTAAAACAAATGATGTGTTTTTACATTGCACTAGAAATATTTTTTAGTTTAAAAACGAATACTGGTATCATTTGACTCCAAAAGCACAGAGTAAAGGTTAACAAATTCATTTATATTAATTTTTTTATTTGCACGCACTTACATGAAAGTATTCGCCCAAATACAGAATACCTTTTTACTGCCATATGCCGTCAATTTAATTTTATTTTAAATTTATATTTTACATCAAATGATTTTATATTAAATACGAAAAAACACAATTTTTTGAAAGTTCTTTATGAATTGAATTAAACGCAGACGGCATCAACGTATTTCAACAAATGCAGACTATTTTAAAGGAGACAAATTGATGGATAAAATTAATTCTATAGTTTTAATTTCAGCAGTTCTTTTGCTCGGAATTCCTATGTTGTCAATGGTTCATGTTAAATTTTTATTATAAAACATTTAATTTATAACGTACTCTGAATTAAACTCATTAAATGTACAAGATTTGTAGTAGTACAATTATATTACATGTTTGGTGTATGAATGGAAATATATATGCGCATTCAAGTACATATAAAGGTTTTTCCATTAAGGATGCTCGTACTTTAAAAATTGAAATCAAACAAGAACTTATTTTATATATTTTTATTCAACATAAATTATTATTATTTGATAAAATAATATTTCAAATTAACGTTCAGAACGAGCGCCCTTAATGGTAAACCATATGCGTACACAAATAAAATGACTCATCGTCTGAAAGTCTACAAAAAATAAAATAAATGTATTTACTGAAATTATAATTACTATTTCTATTTTCGTTATGCTTAAGCAGATATCTGCTAATTGTATTCGAACATGAAAATTTATTTGTTAACCCCGAGGGTAAACCTCTTTCCATTTCTATAATTGCTATATAATGATTATATATTAATATATATATAAATACACCTATATATAATTATAATATAATACATGTATAAAATATATAATGTACGTACACATGCACAAACATGTTATTATTACCGAATAATTAAATACAAATCTTTGGTAAATATAAAAAGCAAAAAAAAAACCCTTTGGTGTAATCGTGTAAGGTGATTAGTGACTGTCATTCACCATCAATTTTTCTGACAAAGAGTCTCAAAAACTAATGGCTATAGAGTCAGTCATCGCCTATAACACACGATTTCATTTCTTTTATAAATATAATTAAATGCAATGTTTTTTCTTTTCAATTATTAATACAATACATTACGAAAGTATTTAGGAGTTTCTAAAATGATGTCATCCTATAATCACAAACATGTTGCAACAACATATTATTCGAAACATCAATTGGATTTTAATAAATTTTTCACTGTCCTAATAACGCAGATAGAAAGGATGGGATTGCGTGTAGTAACCGCTTATTGCTCACTATAAAGAGGAACTATATATAAAAAAAAGACAGCGGACATCTCTTTATACGAATTCTTTGTGGATGCTGTATGGATGAAGAAGAAATTAAGTTTTGTATGTTACTATATATGCGGCATGATGGTTTCTTATACCTTCAATATATGTGGAAGGTTGCTGCTGATTGATTTTTTGTATTGTGAATCAATTTCAACAAACTGTTGAAGTTTTAGAATCATTTTCACATCATGTGTAAACCAAAATAAATCACAATAAGTGGCATAATGATTTTTATATGTCGATCGAAATATGCAAAAAAAAACATTACATTTTATTTTAAAATTGGTAAAAATGCTTAAACTCGCGTATGGTTTATCCAAAACATAAGTTTTTGAGTGGCATCAATAATTCTAATACGGCACACAATTATCAAAGGAAATATTCAAAAAGTGCAAAATTCCGTAAAAGTGAGTAAGATAAATTCAGTGAGATTCAATGGAAATGGTAGTTTGTATACTAAAAAAAAGTCCACAATTCATAAGATTTTAACTGAAAAAAATTAATTAACGAAAGATGAATACAAATTTTGTTCTGCATTCAAAGAAAGGCGGTTTTAGCCTGAATTAAGACATTGGAAAGTCAACGATTATCATATTTCAAAACATTCTAATCAGCGCCATAAAAAAATAATTTGATGAATTATTTTGAATAATTGTTGTACAAATAAATTAATTGTTTGCGTTTGCTATTTGCTGAATCTATTTTTGGTATTTTTTGGGAAGAGGGTTATTTATATAGGTGATTGGTAAGCTGTATTACATATGGCAGCACTATTATAGCTCTCCTTTTTTCCACATAAAATTAACATATATATTTTATTATCCTTTAAGCTTTAAAGAAAGTAAAAAAAAAAAAATATGTAACAATAAGGTTCGATTTATAGTTTTAGTGTTGGCTATATTATACGATAGCGAGTATAAATACAATGAATAATTAATACAAAAGTAACAAATGGTATTTTCTAATTAAATTATGGTTCTTTAATGGCATATATTTAATTATACTTTTTATATATATTATATATACGAGAACATATAAATTGAAATATATCTACGAGTATTTTCAACTTTTAATTAACATAAATTTTTTTCATTTTAATAGAATTACTGAAAATGTATTTTACTTCTGTTTACAATTGATTACAATTTTTAAATTATAAAATATGTTGGATGAATTTTTAAAATACACAATAAAATAAAATATTTGTATAAATAAATAAGATTTGTATCATTAAATAATATATATCCATTATATTTCAATATATATTGTATTCAAAATATATTAATATTATAGTTTGTTGACATATGTCACATCTCAATCAACATCCTGATTTATTCATTATCCCAATATGAAATTTCATTCTTATAAAAACATTTCATATATACCAAAATAGTTACCAAAGTACGTATAATTATTAGTAAATTGTCAATTCATTAACGCATCATTCGATTATGGATAGTGGAGTAGCTTAATGTCAACTCCCTTCCCTAGATTATACTTAAAATGAAACGAGTGCGTATTAAATTTTTGTGTTGATATAAATACAAAAAAAAAAAGATCGTCAGTTTGTTGACAGAAGAATTTCTACTTTTGCAACAGAAATTCTTTTATTATATAGAGAAGAAATCGTTTTCGAAACTTAAACTCAATTTTTTTATTTAAATACAATTCACGCAGAAATTTCTATTAATAAAATGGAAATGACAGTATAAATATACGCAGACATTATGCTCAAACGATGTAATTATTTCAGGTAAATTTGTAGCAGAATAATATGCAATTTGAGTAGAAATAATTGCCACTCGAAAATATAAGATTTTTCATTTGTCAGAGACTTTCTTTATTTTTCATTTACATAAAGACACTCGTTTCTGTTTAATTAAATAAATTACCAATCTTCACTGAAAATAAATTTGTACATAATTTCAATGAATAGCGTTTAAAAGTCCATTTTTCATTGTTTCAATGAATAATTCATTAATATTTTTCATTTTTAAAAATTATCTTAATCCACTTGTTTATTGAATGAATGAATTCGCGATCATTAATTAATTTATGTTCAGTATAATAAGTTATTAAACAGAACAAGTTGAAAAAATGATTAATATATTTAGCAAAACAATTTTACAATTCTTTAAACCAACGAAGTGATTCATTGAAAAACATTCATTTTCGATATTATGTTTTAATGAATTATTCGTTGATTTAATAAATGAACCATGTTCTTTGGAGCAAAATTAATTAATATTTCATTGTTTCGACGTTACTTTTTAATTGGATCCATGTACTTTTTTTTCAGTGTATGTTTGGTTATAATTCTGCTAATGAAGAGGTATTTGATGATCATAATTTTTATGTGTATAGTTTCTAATAACATGGTTTCAATATAACTTGTAAAAATTAGTCAAGTTTACATTTAAAATATTTGTCTATAAGATATTTGCAGAATTTCACGAATATCGGCCACTACAATTTGTGATGGTTTTTTAGTTACGCAGAAAAAAGAAATTTCTGCGAGAGTAGAAAAATCTGCAGATTCAATTTTTCTATGATTTTTATAAAGCACAGTATAAGTGGGTGGTTTTTGAGCATATAGCAGAACTTTTTCTCCGCTACAGTATTGATATATGTTAAGGGAATCACTTTTATAGAGGTTTGTGACATCGAAAAGCGTTTCGTTTCTTTTCCTGTTATTCACAACAACGCTAAGCAAAGTCTTTATAATATATTGCGTATAAAAATTTCACATAGTCAATTTCAATTCATCTTACATATTTAAAACTCTCGTCTGCCGTTCACGTATATATTACCATTTATTTTATTGATTATAAATTTGTTTATAATAACTATATAATTATAAAATAATATAAATATGGTTAATATAATATTTTTCTACTTTATTATGTGAAAAACTTCTTTGATCTGAGATATGATTTTTTCCAGTTCATTGAAAATAATCGATTGATGTACAGAAAATGAGAAAAAAAAAACACAAAATATTATAAATAAAGAGAAGAAAAAGGAAAACAACAAAAAATTTGCATATGTCTATTTTAAGATAAACATTATCAATATATTTTCACCTGGTTATAATTTTATGTTTAACAAAAAAATGTATATATTGTAAATATATACGTCACTCAAATAACACATAAGCAATTAGGCTACATAGATAGATATATAGATAGATAGATAGATAGATACTATTATAGATATAGATAGATATATAGATAGAGTATTTATAATATAGATAAAAATTGAAAATTTGTTAATTATCGATATTAATGGTTTATTTTGACGTGCTACCACCATACCACACAAACAGAAACACAAACACACACCCACTCATGCTTAGGATGGTGGTAATTAAATAAATGTTTGGTTTTTTTTTTATTCATCTAATATATATTTTATACTTTGAAACACAACATTTTCTGCTTTTAATTGGTATATAAATACAGTAAAAGTATACACGTCTGTCTATACAAATATTTGTATTTATAGTTGAATGGATTTAGGAATGCTTTTAAAAAAAAAAAAAAAAAAAGGGAAATCGGGGCATTTTTATTTATTTTTCTATTTTTAATGTCAATCATTGGATGGAGAAATTCTGGAGTCTTCCTAATATATTGTACATATAATGAACTCAAGAATATAGTAAGTGTTACTAGTGCTGATAGGTGCTGATTTTCTAGTAACAATTTGTTCGTATACTTTTAAAAATGAGGAAAATTTCAGTGGAAAAAATCCACATATGTTCCATAGAAAAAATATATTGGAATTTGTCCAAAGAATGCCCATAGATTTTCCACTTAATATAATCGTATTTTATTTAGGTCAATTGAAATCCTTGGATGGTCGGGGTAATATTTCCAATATAAATCCGTTGTTTTGCATTCATAATTTATTTCACCAATTATTCAAGACAGTAGTTTTTTTCAATTTTACAATTAAATTATTTTTTGCATAAGAAAATATAAATATCATAGTTTTTATTTATTTTTTACGTATTTATTACATTAAATTTTGTTTCAACAAATTACAACCTACGTTTGTGCCAGTGCACTTGCCGCATGACGTATTTTTATCAAAATCCGTGGATATGCTCACAAAAAATATGAATATAGATTCTACGGATATTCTGTGGAATAATAGCAATGAGAAATAAATCTAAGGAAAACCCGCAGAAATTATCATCGGAAATATACAGATAATCCAAGGACATTTTTTATAAAAATCCACGGACAGGATTGCGCTGGTCATGTAAAATTCCAACGGACATCCGTACGAAATTCATGGATATTTCCTCGGATTGAAACTACGCGACTATATAATGCGGAAATTTTACGGACTAACTACGGACAGTGGTACTAGAGTTTGAGTATCGATTTTTTATATGGCTGCTGAACAGAAAAATACGCACAAATGAATTAGATGAATATTCCTTCGTATTGGGTTATTGTTTTTCGGCCAAGAATTTCATTATGAAATATATGAATGAATTTGTCATAAATTATGTATTAACAAACGGATGCAGGTTTCCAGTGGCAAAGGTAGAGAAATAGCCTTCAGTTTTTAATATAACTATATTTTTCTTTTAACTTGAAATTAGACTAAATTATGAGTGTTTTGCGAACTAAATTTTCCAGAAAATCGGTTTTTTTTAAGAATTATCATCTTTTTGAATTACGTGCTATAGTTTTAAAGAATTCCGATTTTTGTGTACAGAATTACACAAATTATTATCAATTTTCAATCTTTCATAGAAGATATTTTTAAAATCGTTAAACGCGTTCAAAAAATATGATCGATTTTCCAATCGATGGGCAGAGAAAATTTAAAAAAATTTGTGGTACTGTATAAAGTGAACTGGACCAAATGGTACAAAAAATTTAGACACCATCATTGTTTCATACAAAATTTCACTGACACAAAACGAAAAATCGGTTATATCTTTTGAACGCGTGTATCGATTTTAAAAATCTTTTCTATATAAAAGATTGGAAATTGATTATAATTTGAAATTTGGAAAATGTAAAAATGGAAATCCATTAAATCTATTGTATATAATTTATCAAGTGGAGATTCCAATTTTTTTTGTTTTGCAAAGTCTTTAATATTTTCAAACATATTTTATTGATTCTTGAATGAAAATTTTAAAAATTGATACAAAGAAATGTCATTTTTTTTACAGTATAATTTTACTTATAAAAAAATTGTTCTATTATGAGTTAAAGTTTTCACCTATATCGTCGGTATTAGCCTATATTTTGATCATCGGCTTACCTTGCTCTTATAATCTATGGATTCCACTACAAGAATTGTAATATCCTATAAACATTGGTCATCAAGATATCACCAATCCATCCAAATTTTCATCGTTTGAATTGTATATCAATTTTTCAGTGTGATTACACAACTTCGTTCAATACTACTACATTATAGCAATTGTTTTAGGTCATAAGGAATTTTTATCCGAGCATCAATGGAAGAAATTAATCTTTCAAGCACCGTTTTTTTTTTATGAATCTTGATTTGACTGATTCAAAAATTATCAATTAGAGCGCATAACATTTAAAAACGATATCTATATACATAATTGCAAACATTTCGATTAATAAAATTGGTCAATTAGTAGAACCTTTTTGGTCTTAGGAAAATTTTGATAAACATGGTCGACTTGATATTCTAATGGCAAATCAAATATACAAAAACACTCTGAACCATATATTGCAAATTCTAAAATTTTCATAGAAATAAAAATCGTATACTTTGTTATTCCTCTTTAATTTGGAATACAAAAATTCAAGTAATTGTTAAATAATAAAAATACATCTACCATCGCATGACATACGATTAAGTTAAGATATTACCGTTTTAAGCATATATCTCTATTATATGTTAATTTGAATAAATTCAATTAATTTAAAATATAACATCAAAAGTATACATGTGTCAAGTACATGTCTGTACATACATATTTATAATAACTAATTATAATATTTAATTATAATTTTATATAATTTATTCAGTGAGTAATCTTAATACGTGTGTGCGATTAAATAATTTATGCCACCGCATATCACACACAAAATGAATTATTTCTTAGGCTATATAAAATTAACATAACATCGCCCACCCTTTTCCCATATCATCCATCGCAACGCATCCAAAGAACGAACAATATTACAAAAAAAAAGATATAATATTTAATTTTTGTAATACATTCAATTTAAAATTGAATTTTAAATAATTCCATTTTTCAAACATTTATGTACAAGTATTTTAATACAAAGAATACATTAGAATTTATTTTTATGCTATGCTACACAATAAACGCACACAACACTTTAATTCCATTTGAGCAATTTCTTTCCAATTTAGCCGTGAGGAATGAGAAAAAAAAAAAAAATGTAAAATAATAAGATTCTTAGAATCTCATCATATTTTACAGTTTGTTAACTAAAAACGTATATAGACACACAGCAATGTAATGTTACCCATTTATCTTTTACATATTGTGAATAAAATTGTGAGAAAAAGGAAACAAAAACACAAAGAAATTTATTTCTTATGAATAACAACATTAAGCACATGCAAAAAGGATGGAAAGGAAAAAACAGAAAAAAAGGGTATAATATATTTAAAAAAAAAAAAAAAAAACGGAAATTCTTTTTCTCTTGTTTTAAGTTTAAGAAAAAAAAAAATGCAAATAAAAAATTTTATATACAAAACAAAATTTAAAAAACACTTATCAAACGAATTATATTAACAAGAGCACACGTTTTAAGATCTTCTATATACTGTGGAAATATATATGAATTACACCCCCGCACAAAATGAAATGACTAATCGGAGAACAGATTTTTGTTTAAACACAGAGTGTTTCTTATATACAATACACCGCTTCAAGGGTTGTGTACGCATAGTTTTTAAGGATTTATAAATATAAAATAAAATAAATGCCACAGAAATCTTAAGAAACTCTTAAGCACATAATTATACATATTTAATTTAACCTTTGCTTTAGAATAATGTCAAATCCTTCGATGTTACATATTTTTTTTTTTTTAACACTAACCACCGTACGTACTGTAGCTAGCCGGTCTAAGGATCTACTCAAAACTTTGGATTAAACATTGATCATTCGTTGTTATTTTGTTTGTTTATACATAAATTTATATTTTGCATTATCTGTCTGATAATCACTTTGTGTTGTGTGTTGTACACCTTTTCCTACCATAGACAAATCGTCAAATTACTCGTTACAAAATGATTAGGTATATGTGTACATGAGACGGTATGGTTAGTGTTAATATCCAGAGTCCTTTATGTAGAAAATGCTGTTACCTTATCTGCTGGTAACTATATGGTATTTGTTCAAATCATTTCTTTGCGGCGGGGTAATTTATTTAACAAATACTCGAATCATTAATTGAAAATATTGCAATGTAAACCATGTTGTTGCGGACAAATAAATCTTATTGATAGATCATTTGATTATTATTTAAAGTGAAAATGATCGCGCACATGTGACCGAAGATGCATTGACAAATACTAATTAATTATATACATTTGCTGTGATATCAAATATATCAATATTGTTCAATTGGGTGGACATGAAAATGAAAATTCTCACAAATTCTTATAGGAAATAAATTGAAAAATTAAAATTCTAATTGGAATGGCATTTCGATCAATGTTCTGGTGAGAAACTGGGTACCATTTTTAAATACTTTTCGAATTAGGAAACATTTTCTATTTTATATTGTAATTTGATATATAGAAAATTTGGTATAGGTAATTCGTTTTATTATGGAAATGCTTTCGGAATTATTTGATACACATTTCGGGTATTCGTTCGATTGTGATTTCATCGTTGAAAAAAAAAAATGGTGATGATAATTAGAAATTTCAATGGAACATATTTAAACTTATTATTTTATCGGATTTAAAAATTTCATATTCACACCTCTTGGAAACAACTTGGAATTATGCAGTATTTCCATATTTTGCTCATTGAATGGGGATTATGTATTGTATACTGCAAATTTGTATAGGTATTATCTGTTTACTTGTAATTCTGTAGAGTAAAATATTTTCGGTTAGATTTTTATTCTGTGGCAGATTTTCTTTTTATTTTATATAGCGTTTTTTATTTTTTTTTGTATCTAAATATAGATAAAAATATAAAAGATAAAAATGAATTCCATTTGTTAACTTAATTTTTGTGCATATTTACATTTTGCAGAAGATAAATACTAATGCAGTCTATTTATATCTTACAAGCAAAATCATCCGATAAGAAATAACGAAATGTGCAAGGTTATGGAAATTGGTCTGTGATTCTATACATGAGTCTAGCGAGATTCCATTGTTAGATAAAATTAACAAAATAGGAAAAATGGTTATTCTACAAAACTATTTACAATTTTAATTATCCTCTTAAAATAGTTAATAAGTTAAATGCCATTTGATTTTTATTTAAATAAATACGTGCAATATAATATCTTATGATGCTACAAATAGACGAGAAATAGAAATGTCGTCTGACACCATAATCTTTGATAATACTTCAGATCGGTGTCATGATATTTTTCTAGACGTGCGGTATATTTTTTTTTTTTTTTTTTTTTTTATTTTTAGCATCTTTACAATCTATCTTACATTTAGTTTCTTACTGTATACTGTAAGAACCAAAGACATTAAGTAATTTTATTTGACATTTAAATTATTTATATTGATTTACTATGAAATGTTAGTAATGGATCCAGTGATCCAATTACCCTTAATTGACCATAAACATTAATAATCATTTTTTTTTATTAGGATGGGTGTTGTTTATTTAAATCTTGTTATTAATTCTGATGGTATATGCCTTTTTAATCTTCGTGCATGTTCGTTGGCATTTAAAAATTTCATCACAAGTTGATTTGGATGTTCATGAAGTCTTTTATAATAAGATGTACTTTTAGACGTAATTAAATCTTTAACCGAACAAATGTTGAGGTCCTTTCTTAAAAGATCGTTGCGCACATACCATGGTGCATTAACTATACTACGGAGCACCTTTGATTGAAATCTTTCTATTATATCTATATTTGATGTACATGTGGCTCCCCATAGTTCTATACCATAAGTCCATACTGGTCTTATGATTGCCTTATATACAATTATTTTGCACTCTAGTGATAACTGGGACGATCTTCCCAGTAACCAATACAGTTTGTTGAACTTGAGTCTTAGTTGCTTGTTTTTGTTTATAATATGCGTTTTCCAATTTAAGCGTCTATCTAGATACATACCTAGGTATTTTGCTGAGTTAGCATGTTGTATTGTATTATTATTAATATTTACAGCCGGACAATTTAACCTACACAGGGTAAATGTGACGTGGATCGATTTTTCTACATTCACTTTTATTCTCCATATTCTGAGCCACTTTTGAATTTCATTTAAGTTTTCTTGGAGTATTTTTGAAGCCATCATTGGATTTATATGCGTTGCCATGATTACTGTGTCATCTGCGAAAGTTGCTGTGATGGTATGTTTCGTTGTTGGAAGATCCGCCGTGTAAATGAGATATAAGAGTGGCGCTAAAACACTTCCTTGTGGAACCCCAGCTTTTATTGGGAAAGTTGTTGTGTGTTCCTCAAGATGATTGACAATAAATTTACGGTTTTCCAAGTATGATTTTAGAATTTGGAAGTAGTGGTGAGGTAGTAGTTTTTTCAATTTATACAGGAGGCCTTCATGCCATACCCTGTCAAACGCCTGTGAGATGTCGAGAAAAGCCGCAGAACAATAACTCTTTGTTTCAAATGTATTGATTATTTGATTAACCACTCTGTGTATTTGTTCTGTAGTTGCGTGATGTTGACGGAATCCAAATTGGTGATTTGGTATAATGTAGTTTTGCAACATTACTACTTTTAATCTTTTAGCAAAAAGTTTTTCAAAAACTTTTGAAATAGCTGGTAATAGGCTAATTGGCCTATATGATTTTACATCGTCGAGTTTCTTGCCTGGCTTTGGGATAAGAATAATTTTAGCGGTCTTCCATTGTTCTGGAAAGCTATTTGTGTTTAGTATGGCGTTGAAAATATAGGTTAAATATTTCATAGCAGTTGGTGTAAGTTCTTTTAGCATTTTTCCGGTGATTTTATCAAGTCCCGGTGTCTTTTTTGGATTTATTTCTTGTTTTATAAATGTTTGTACTTCTAGTATTTTAAATTTTTTTATAGGCAAGTTCATTTGGAATGGTGTTTCAAGGAAATCTAAAATTTCGCGATCTTCATCTACCGACCTTTCTGTTGGATGAGGTGTGAACGTATTTTTTAGATGAGTAGCAAATAAAAAAGCTTTTTCGTTGTCACTTCTTGCCCACTCGCCGTTGCTTTTTCGAATGGGTGGAACATGTTGTTGTGGATGACCTATTTTTTTCGTTGCTCTCCAAAGAGAGTAATCTGTTATTTCGGTTGCCGTAAGGCTTTCTAGGTAGCTTTGAATTGCTTCGTCTTTGATGTCTTTCATTAGTTTTCTTAGCTCTTTTATTGCACGATTTAATTTAGACTTATTTTCAGGTGATCTTGTTTTTTGCCATAATTTTCTTAATTTTCTTTTTTCTTTAATTTTTGTTTTTACGGCTGTTGGACATATTTCTTGTCTTATAATTTCGGAGTGCACTGGTGTTGATGTTTTAGCTGCATCTGTTATTATGTTGTTAAAATTTTCAATTGCATTTGATATATCTGTATTATTTTTTAATGATACGTCCAATGTTAATTTTTTATCAATTAATTCTTTAAATAAATTCCAATTTGTGAGCTTTGAATGTAATGTTTGCTTACTCTGTGTATTTATTATGCTTGTGGATGCGGTAATTATGATAGGGGTATGATCCGATGACAATTCTAGACTCGATTCCGCTTTTATTCGATTTTTTGTAATACCTTTTGTGATACAGAAGTCCAATAAATCTGGAATTTTGTTTTGATCAGAGGGCCAATAAGTTGGTTTTCCCGTAGATACATGACTCAATTTACATTCTTGAATCGCCATATAAAGTTGTCTGCCTCTCTGTGTGATCAATCTTGAACCCCATTCTGTATGCTTAGCATTATAGTCACCTCCTGAGATAAATCTGTTACCCAAAGTTTTAAAATATTTGATGAATTCAATTTTGTTGATATTGTGTTTTGGTGGGCAGTATAAGGCTGATATAGTCAA
This sequence comes from Bibio marci, assembly GCA_910594885.2. Classification (NCBI taxonomy): domain Eukaryota; kingdom Metazoa; phylum Arthropoda; class Insecta; order Diptera; family Bibionidae; genus Bibio; species Bibio marci. The sequence continues at coordinate 70,671,440 of OU343114.1, read as the reverse complement.
TGGCCCGTTCCAATCCGCTATAATCACACTCGTTGCTTGAAGATATGCATGTTCATATTTTTCCAGTTCATAATGTTTTATTGTATTTCTGATGATAATGGCCGAACCTCCATGCGCCTTCCCATCCGGATGTTTGGTATGGTATGTTTTATAATTTCTTATATTAAAAAAGTTTCTGTTGGTAAAATGTGTTTCGGCGATCAGCAGGATATCAATTTTGTGTTCAATAATAAATCTATTTATTTCATGTGTATGTTGCGTTAAACCGTTGGCGTTCCAGAGTACTATTTTGAGAAGATTTGGCATTATACCATTTTTGTTACTAACTTGGTTAATAATCCTATCAAAGGACCAATTTGACTCATAAGTTCTCTCATCATAATTTTCATTTCAGATATATCATTTGATGGCTGTTGTGGCTGTGTGTCGAACTGCTGTTGCTGTTGTTGTTGTTGTTGTTGTTGTTGTTGTTGAGGTTGTTGTTGTTGTAGATGTGCATGGGTATTTATCGTTTTTTCATTTTGTTGTTGGTTATTTGTAGCTGTAATTACCTGTGCGTAAGTTAAGTTTGGCTGCACATACTGGTTTGCTTGCGTTCTACGAGTCTGGACAACTTCTTGTCTGTTTCTTAATGCTGGGAATTTTTTCAATTCTAGTTGCTTATAATAACTGCAACCTTTATAATTGGCTGGATGATTTCCATTACATAAGACACATAATACCTTATCATCCCGTGTATTTCTTTTGCAATCACGACTTAAATGCTCCCCTGCGCATTTCACACATCTTGGTTTTCTATTGCAATATTTCCAAGTATGTTCATACCGTTGACAAATATAACATTGCGGAATTTCTTTTTTAAAAGTTGGTGGTTCGAATTTAATTTTGGTGTGCAATATTACGTATTCTTTATATATATCTTTATTGTTTTCTGCTGGTTGGAGATCTATGTAGAATAATGGCAGTGGGTTTCCAGTTAGTCTTTGTTTTATATTGTAAACATTAGTAACTTTATGGTTTTTTTCTTCGATTTCAGATTTTATTTCCTCCAAGTCGGTTGAAGGATGTAGCCCTCTTAGAACTACTCGGAAATTTTTTTGATTTTTATCTTTATATGTATGGAATTCTGTTTTTCTTTCGGTTAATTCTGTTACTAGTTTTCTATAATTTTCAGGGCATGTCAATTGTATCTTTACCTCTTCATTATTTAGTGTTTTTATGTTGTAATTTTTATCACATACATTTTTTAGTAATGTTGTGAGCGGTGTTATATCCTTTACCCCTGATACGAAGATTGGAGGTGGCAGTGGAATTTTATTTGATGTTTTTATAATATTTTCCTCATCATTTATATTATCTAATATTTCGTAAGTATTTGAAGTAGAAATAGGGTTTAACCAATTATTATTTTGTATTTTCTTTTGTTTATTTGTTTGACTTTGTTGGGGACTATTTCTTTTTCTTTTGCTGGACATATTATTGAAATCTTCTTCTTTATTTGAGACTTGTGTCGATGGTGAACTATATTGTCGTTGCATTTTATTTTGTTGTTTGTTGTATACGTTATATTGTATTGAAGTTGGTTCTACTACATATGGCAGAGTTGTTTGTATATATTTTGGCGTTTCACAAGGTGGATAGGCCGTTACATAAGCCATTTGGTGAGGTGTATATGTTGATTGAGATTGTTGTGTGTAATATATTGGTTGCTGAGTCGTTACTTGTTGAAATGCACTTCCGATTTGTGGGTTTGGTGCATAAATATTTGGATGTTGTTGGGATGTGCACATAATTGGTGTTCGTTGCATATCATTAGGCTGAGGTAAATATTGAAGAGATTGAGATACAGGTTGTATTACTGGTTTTTGTTGGCTTATCATGTTTGGGGTTTGTTGTATTTTCGGTGAATTGTCGTCTATTATAGTTTTGGGTGGTGGTGTTCTTTGTGTCATCACAATTAAATATTTGTGTTGCACAAGAACATTTTCCACTTTATTTGAAAAAAATTTAATTAATTTGTAGATGTGGATTTATCTTCAAGTTACTCTGTATTTTGTATACTTTGTACACGCTATACAGTTTAACTATTTAAATTTAAATTTAAATTCAAATTCAAATTCTATAGAATGTACCGTTATTTTGAATTCTATTGCGGCTTTTTGTTTTATTTATTTTAATTATTTAATTATTTTATTTTTGTTTTTGAATTTTTATAGTTGTATATTTAAATAGACTTACGCTACAAATGTACATCGACCTTACTATTCGAAGGATAAATTGAAACTGAAACTGCGGTATATGAAGGTGCTGTGCAACAGTAAAATGTGGTAATTTTTATTTCCCGAGTAAACGTATAGCACATAGCATTAGTGTGAAATAAAAATATCTAAAAGTTGTGTATTTGTATATGCAACATAGACTACTGTGTCCAAAAAATAAGGTGACTTATAAATATTTTGAAAAAATATCATATATATTTTTTCATCTCAATTAATTTTGTCACCGTCAAATAAATACTTCCTCATAAGCATAAGCTCCAAGTTTCATTTTCCTTACTGTTGCGTTTCATATGATCATTTGATAATTAGAAATCATCTACGTTTGCTGACGTCAGCACAACTCTATTTTTCAAACAAATTGAATGTTTTTTGGAAACATGCGAGCATTAACACGACTGAGGCACAACATATATTTTAATATGGTATTCACCGAACGAATTTCCAACAGTAACAACAAAATCATTAATTGTTAACCGACGATTTTCAAGCACCAAATATTTGATTTTCTTGACGTGTTGTTCATCATGTTTGCTGATGTTCGTCCGGTTCACCCTTCCCCTTCAATCTGTCATCTTACAACAATTTGTACCAATTGTAAACATTTCTTTTTTGCCATAACCTGTTCGCCAAAGGTTTTCGGCTCCATTTTTATCGAATCTGTGACAGCAAATTGATTCAACAAACAAAATTTAATGCAAGTTCTTTGCTCAACAATGTTCGACTATATAAAACTCGAAGAATTACTAAATATTATCTTGTGAAATTGGACACAGTTGTCATGGACAATACCATCAACGTATAAAATAAAATATTATTTAATTTCACAATCCCGGTGCGAAGTTCAAATTAAAATATCACCTTATTTTTGTCGACACATTAGTATCCAGTGTATAAAAATAGGATAAATTTACTAGAGATTTAGTTATCAGTTTTTGTTTGGATATAAATGTGAAATTTATACACTTAATATTTAATGGAGGTAAACAATATTTCAATTATGCAAAACAAACAAGAAACGTAGAGATGAAAAAAAAACTAAAAACACGAAAAATAATTTATATTAAAAATTATATTATTAAGAAAAGAAAATATTTTTTACATAAGAAAATGTAAAATTCAAAAGATCGTATTTTTTTTTCTTCTTATTTGTTTGTTTGAAAATGTTGAGTTTTTTTTTTCTTTTGTTTTTAGATAGGGCAAATTGGGCAATAACAAAAGACTGGTTTTTAATTTTTTTGTTTAATTTGGAAATCAAATTAATTTTATTTCTGCTGAAAGTAGATGGTAAAACCCACGCGATATTACGATACTTCTTGAATCTTAATTATTTCGTTAAAATGTTGGATAGTGCCCGCACAAAGAACCTATTTGATACTTATTTTTTTGAAATATTTAAGAAAATTTCCAGTGTGTCATTGTTAGCCATTATTACCCTATAAACATTATAACAATACAAAGTTTACATAACACCGTCTATATTTCAGTAATATATTAAAGTTGTATATATGAGATAGAATTTTTTCATTATACAATATATTTAAATAGCAATCTAATTTGGTATGTTAATTTGAAATAGATATAGATATGGATGAATGTTAATATATAGATATCAAGAATTGGTAAAAAGAAAATAATTAAATATGACAGCAACTGGGCGCGAACTTTAACTTTTGCACAAAAACATTTCCATTATATTTGAAAATTTTTATTTTAATTTATATTGTAATATTAAATTGGCAATTATATATGCATAAGCTGATATCGCCTAGAATTTGTGTTCAAAAAAAACTTTTCTAAAAATGTGTACTGCAAATGATAGGAATAAATTTGATCAGATCAAAACACAACACAGCATCGCATTATTGTTGACTGTATAATGTGAAAATTTCTGCTTCTGATGTTTCTATTTAATTTTTTATATATATATATACAGAAAGAAACCTATACCTCGCATAGTTAATCGCACTAAGTAAAGCATAATATACATAAACAAACAGTTTTTATGTCAAATAATTGTTAAGACTGGATCTGTAAAATGAACCGGTAACAAATTATTATTATTTGCTTTATTTGTTTATTTATACCAAATAAATTACCCTATTCTATTTAATAATGAATAGAATGCTTTATTCAGTTCCGTTGGCGAAATAGCTTCTAAAGCAAGCATTGAAGTTGTTTGTTGGTCAAACCATTATCATCAAAATAACATTCAAATAAAAATAAATAATGAAACACACAAACGTTATTTTTGGACAACAATCTACGAACAATAAGTGGTTTGGAAACAAAATTCAACACATACTTTTCGTTTTACCCAACTATTTATATGTTAATAGTTAACATTCCATCATTATCAGTGACGTAAACCAATGTTTTGCCACTAAATCACACACGTTTTCAGGTGTCCATTATGAACACGTTTGTGTCACATACGCAATGCGTTAAATTTATTTACAACTTTTTGCTTCATTTTAATAATTACACATGGAAACAAAAAATGGTTCTCTAACGAACAGCCCTATCGTTTGAGGTAGTTTAACAAATGCGTATAACTTTTTATTTTGGATGGCGTTTATTAAAATCAATGTTCAGCTTTAATGAGGATCATGTTCAAGCTATTCTTACTGAGACACATATATTTTACACTTTTTGTCGTTTTTAAATTCATTTTCAAATTGCACATTAATTTAAAAATATATAATTTGAAATTTATACATGAACTAAATTGCTGAAATTTGAGCATTTATTTATTTGTAGAACAATTGTTAAAAGGATTAGAATATCAATGAAGTCTTAAGGATATTTATAGAACCTTTTAAAGATAATTGACGAAAAACTATAAATATAGTGTACAATACGGAAATTTAACGGAACTAAACATTGATTAATTGATTGTTATGATTAGCCAATGATTAGAAATTTTCTATTAAAGGCTCATGGACACATTATGATAAGAAAATTACAAAGATAACCTAATTGTCGCTAAATATTTTCTGCACAATAGAAATATATTTATATTAGAAGTCAATAGTGTACAATTTAACGTAACAAATTGTGTTGGTGAATCGAAAGCTACACAATTTATGTGAAATATTTTAATCGTATTTTGTAATTTTCATATGTCAGGAAAAGTTCAGTGTGTGTGTGTGATGTAAGGTCCGGGAAATCTTCTTGATAACTTTATATATAATTCTAATACGATATATGTAAGTTAAGTACCTATTCAAATATTTTTCATTAAAGAAAAACACATATTTCTTTTGAGAAATTTTATACAGGCTTGAATGGTACTAGAAAATGTCCTTATGGTTCTCTTCAGTCGCGCAGTTCCATTGAATTTGTTATTTAATTGCGTTTCGTAAAAGATGCACGTTATGCCGATTTTCAAAATAATTATCAGTAGAAGACCGTGGAAATATTTTTTGAGATTTGATTAACATTCTATGATCTTCGCAGATTTTGTCGTCTTGTTAAATTTGACTTTCATGCTATGCGTCTTTATATAGCAACAAATTTTCCGATCAAAAGCTAATAAAAATTGTATGTGTCTAATCATAATAATTGTGCGATGGCACGGATTAGTTTGTAAAATATAATATTACTTCTATATAATAAAATCCAAAATATTAATTAATTATTTTTTTCCAATTCAACAGGAAGATCAAATTCAAGCTGAATTCAAGGTTTTAGCTTTGCAGTTTCATCCAGATAAGAACATTGGAGATACTGAAGCTGAAACCAAGTTTCAAAAGATTAATGTAAGTGTTTTTTTTTTATATATACAATAATATATTCCATTCAATTGCATTAAACTACCTTAAATGCGGCACTGATTATTATTATTATTATTATTATTTTTGTGTACGTTATAGATTTTTGCAATAATTTTAATGCAATAATAATAATAATAATAAAATGAAATTATATTAACAACTTAAATTTATCGTGTGTTTGTGGAAATTACGATTTTGAAATAATTTTCATTAAATTATGTATAACGAAAAATTGCATTTGAAATTTATAAGAATTTTTTAGATAAATAAATAATGTTGTGTCAATCGTCGGCATTAATATAATTTATGAACGGATCGTATCTTATCACACTTAATTTTTAGTTTTACATCCAGTATTTATATTATAATCAATAAAATGTAAATTAAATTTAAATGTTATTTTCATAGTATTTCTTTGTAGTTTATGAATAATTTCCTTTCCAAACATTTAATTGAAATGAAAAATATGTTTGTGAAAAATTAATTAAAATATTTATTGATGCTACACGTAATCTTTTATAAATATATATTAAGGGAATATACTTTACACTATATTCTAATCGTTCATATACGTCGATATGACCAAAACCAATTAGGTATGAAACAAAATTCGATTAGTTTCAACATCAAAAATTATTCTGATTCAAAATAAGTTTTATATGAATTGTCGGAAAAATTCATGTTGTTTATTTTTTGAGGAACCAGTAACCATAGTCCTAATATAAATTAACACATTGAGTGCCAAACTAATTTTAACGAAATACTACAAAATATTTTGATAGTCGTTGTGGAAAAAATAAAATAATAAAAAATCGACCACCTCCTCATGGCGGTTCCCTTGTTTGTTGATTTTTTGAATTTTAAATTTAAATATGATATGTGACAAACGAAAAGAATAATATTATAAAATTTCACAGCAAGAGATTTTGTTGGAAACTTAAATTTAATATAATAATTTGATGACGGTCGCATAATATATGTGACAACAAAATCTGTTCCTTTCCCATGTACGAACCATATTTTTTTAAAAAAAAAGTATAAATTTTTCCTAAATTATACGCATTTATTTTTTTATTTAAAAACACATGGTTTGAAAAGTTTTCCGGAATAATTTTATAAGCCAACACTTTAGTTTGGATATATAGGACAATTATTTCGACAATTTTCTATGTTGATTATATGATTTTAGTTCATAGAAAATGTATTATATGTATAGTGCTATTTATGCAGTAGCAATATGCCCCAAACCAATGCATTCAATTTTGGCATGATTTTTGTGGATGAGACGTTAGATGACGCATTATCATGATGATTATTCTTAATTTTAGCATTAAATTTATCTAGCAAACATTACGAATAAGAATATTACATCAAATGCAAACCCCAAAAATCCGTAGCCGTTAGCGTAAGCTATTTTAACCAAATTCCAATCATTTCACTAAGACTATTCTGTTGATTCTTGTGTGTACTAATGCACTGATTAATCAATCAATTTATGTGACACAGTGGTAGCCGTTTGAAGGAAAAATAATATTACTGCGATGTAAGTTTCCGGAAACTTTTGAACCCATATATTGTTAATCTATTATATATTTCCAACTTCCATTTTATTTTATGGTTACATACTAAGAAAAGATAATACACGTACATTATTTAATTTAAGTTTATATATTTTATAATAAAAACTTTTTAAATTTAATTTTGAATACATTCAATATCAAATATGATATGTTATTTCCTTTTTCAAATGTAGATTTTCATATTTCTATAAATACATATTTGTATTTAAGTTACTTATTGAATTATTGTACAAATTCGTATCATATTATCTAAATTATATCTAGTTTCATTCATGTTGTCTTGTTTCATAATAATGATATATTACATTATTGTGTCTTCAGTTTGTGTAAATACTACATTAATATGATGCGACAAATAGTTTTAATTGAATTTAAATATATGTGCTTTTATCTTATTATATTGTATATATTGATCCATATACAGCCTCTGTCAGAAAAACAATTGGAATGACTTTCTATAATATTTATATTAGATCTTGTAACGTCATTTCATTGGTTGCTGCTTATGTATTGTGATCCGACTTTAATAAATTGTCAAACAATTTCATAACTTTTCCTTTTTGTGTAATCCAAAATAAAACTCATTAATAAATGACATAAGTTTTTGTGTGTCGATCGAATAACACGTAAATAGAGAACCAACCAAGTCTAGACAGACCATCAACAGCGAAAAGAAAACATCCAAAAAGTGCTTGATTCCGTACAAGTTACCAAAAAATGTTCATAGACCCACTTCTTGAATCAACTATAAACATTTGTGTGCACATGCTTTTTTACAAGTACCTCAAATTCGTATAGATAAGCTAGTCGTATACACTTCTGCGTATTCTTCAAGGTTATACGAAACTTAGTATTCACCATCGTATCGTAATATTGTAAATTTAATTTAAATTATTTATTTTCAAAAAATTATATAAAATAATTAGATAAAGTAAAAATAAACAATTTTTTGAAAATGTTTTCTCTAACTCATGCAATCACTATATATGTATAAGATTAAAGGTGATCCACTTTCTGTCAATGTATCTTATGGTAAAAGTTTTAAATAAATAATATTATATAAATTTTATCACATTCATGTTAATAACTATAAACAAAATATATATGCGAGCACATAAAATCCCTATATACGCACAATTTTCAGTATCATTTGTGTATTTTATTTGTAATTAAATAGTTTTAAACTTAATTATAAAACCTTTTATTATATTAATTTTGAATAGTAAATAATAGAGTAATTAAATTTAATAAATCTTTGTAATTGAATTAATTTTGTACGTTCTATAAAAGGCGATACAATTTCTGTTGTGTTGGTGAAAAAATTTATACTTTACATGGTTTGAATGTAATACAAAAATATAAGTCTATACTTTTAGCAATTGAGAATATACAAAATTACATAATCTAACCAAAACATCTGCACATATAGATAATTTATAGACCAAATTAGTACTTAAAATCCAGATCAAATATTGGAACAAAATATACTAGTTTAGAATGGGATTATATACAAGTTGTACCTATAAACTTGATCCTCATTCGACAGTTTTGTTAATCAGATTACAGAACTGAATAATTTTCTGACAAATTTTTAATGTTTTAAGAATCTTGTCAACAGAATTACTATTCAATTCTCTTTCATACGATGTACATCAAATCAAATGTGAAAATTATTCTTATATACGAAACTCGAAATGTTCTGAAACCTTGAAACAACAAACAGTTGTACTTAATTCTTTTTTTAAATTCGCATATGAGATATACAGCAGAATGCCTAAATTCTTTGTAAGATACTGGAAATATATATTCCAACATATTTTAATGTATTGAATTCATCGGATTAATATAAATTTAGAGTTTTATCAGGCGTGAGGAGGTGTGCGTTAATTGTGATTCAAGCATAGGAAAAATACCCAGAATTACTTTCTAATCTACTGGCTCCTATCAACTGTCAACGTTTCGTTTAATGTAACTCAAAGTATATTAACGCATTAAATTCGATTGTAGTTTTTGTGTGTCAGTCGGTTGAAAAATGTATAAAGAATAAAGAAAAAATACTAATGAAACGCTTAAAGTGCTTAAAACCGCATTTGGTGCAATTATATTTTATCCAAAGTGAAACTATGGGTGCGATGATGAATATCCGCAGGTAGACCATCAACAACGATTACCGAAAAAAACATCGAAAAAGTGCATTATTTTGTAAAAGGTGTACTAAAAACAATAATTTATGAGATTTTAACCGAAAAAATTGGTCTACGAAAGATGTTTCACATTTAAATTGATGACCAAAAATTGTACCGGATTAATCATTCCAAAAACCAAATAATTTCTTCAAAACTATATGGTAACTGGTAACAAAACATCCTTATTTATTGTTTTTACGATGCAAAAAGTATTAATTATGAAAAAAATAATTTGTTCCAAGTTGTACCAATAACGAATATTGTTTTGTATTACCTAGGTGTATAGAAGAGTTTGGTTAGCGGTGTATTTATCGTGTTCGTCCTGAATATAGTGAGCCAGGAAGTTGACGATTATTTTACGATAATACACCTTGCGTTAATGTGTTCCAAATTATAATTGATTTTTTTACTATGGCCTAATTCACTCGATTTATCAATGTGATAATTTTTTATATTTCGTAACCTTCATTTAGCGATGAAAAGAAATCGGTTGGCATTAATTGAAGACATTCAACGTTCAACGAACGCCATACACTCAACAACATTCTAATTAGCGAAATAAAAATAGTCATTTGAAGCACTTTTGTTGAACGATGGGCCAATATAATGTACTATATTTCACTATGTCCAATAATTATGATAATTAATTGAATGTTTATTTCCTAATCGATTACGGTTATTTTTCGGACGGAGGATGTAAGACTATAAACTGCCCGTATTTATTTTTTAAGGTTATATAAATATATTATTCGTATATTAAACATAAATTTGTATAATCAATCTGTGCTGGGCTTGTAATATTTATTTTATTATAGATGCTTTGCATTTCCCATTAAATTAATTTAAGATATTAAAACTTTTTTTCTCTTTTGTTTAAGATTAAATCTTTAAATTGTAAATTTACTTTTTATTTTACGTACAATTTATTAAATATGCACCCTCGCATATTATTCATAAATCTAATTATTTATACAAAAATTCAAATAAATTTTAAGACAAAATAACGCTGAAATAATTGTCAATTGAGATTATTTTCATTTAAATTGATATTTAATTCATGTACGAATAAATTATATCAAGATTAACTATAATATATATTATACAATATCGAGGTAGAGTATGACAAAGGTGACACTTTACAATAGATAATGTTTTATCGGAAACGAAACTAATGGCATCAAACACAGAATCACCAGAACGCAATGTAACAAGTAACTCAATTTTGTTAACACAAAATAATCATTTCAATGGTACGATGATACCAAAGTGATGTCACTCTCAAAGCATATTCACTTCATGCTTTAAATTCGAATGTACAGTACAGTACAGCGACCTATCTGTGGCTAACGTTTTACAAAACGAATTTTTAAGGATCCTAATATCACTATTTACTGCATCTAAAGTCATCTAGTCTTTGGTTTTTCGGCTCTTCTCCCTTCTGAATTACAATTCAACAACAGTATTTTTTGTTCGCACACATTCATTTCCCGTACGTGACTCAGTCATCTTAGTCTATTGATTTTGATTGTTTTTATATAGTATTAATTTTTAAAAAACTTTACTTCCACAAATATTTAATTTGGAGAATCGTACATAATTACATTCAAGTATATAGTTTCTGTAGTACTATAGACATCTATACGCCATCTATGCTAAGCTAAAACAATGAATATTCGAACCGAAAATTTTCGTACCCAGTATTATTTCTTTATCAAAAATTAAAATTTTAAATTATTTACATCATAATTCATAATAATATTAAAAATAAAGTAAAAATAAACTATTTATGATCTTATTAATTTTATTTATCATTCCGTCAGCATCTAAATAAATTATTTAAAATAAGCAGAATTTATGAAAATTTAATTATACCCGGAAAAAAAAAAATAATACTATTTCTTATATAATATAAATACTATTGGGATCAAAAATAACCGAAACTAGTCTTACTGTCATCATTATTCGTGAATTTATGGCAAAAAAAAGTTAACAAATATACCACTCATCGACCTCAATATTTACCGAATCTCATTCAATCGGCCATTCAATAAAAAAAAACCACTAATGTCTATACCGAGAAAATTAAAAGTTCATGTGATTGAACAATGCCAATGCATTTTATAAAATATGGATATTACTGGTGGAATAAGAGACAAAATAAATAATGATGAATAAAATGAATGAATTATATTTGATCAGAGTAATTTTATAAATATAGTTTACATATATTTATTTTTCAACACATTTATTTATTTTGTTTTTCCTCCATCAAAATTTATTTACGATCTCTTTTTTCTAATAGGACCAAAATTAAAATTTGTTTTATTATTATTCAAAACAATATATATTCATTAACATTTATTAATACGCGTTGAATGAAGGCGATTAAGCACACTTTTGGGTAACACATTTAAACACAAATGAAAAACAAAAAAAAACACACAACACCAGAAAAATACGTGTTGCCACAAGAAGTCTGAATTTGAAAATTTTTATTATTTCTAAATGACAATTGGTTTGGGAAAAAATTAATTCCATTTTGATTCAATGATTGTTAGCAAAGTGTAACCTTTACATACAAAACATTTCATTATCTAAAGAGTGTATAACAATATTTCGGTGGATATCGAACTAGACCGCTATTTTTGGGTTTCTTTATTTTTTACAAAAGTATGTCCCTAAAGAGCTAATCCTCAAGAAGTTTATAAATTATATATGAACACATATTATGTGGCAGGATTCAATACACTTTGCCATTGACATTGACAAAAGCGTCATGTTTGTCTTCCAACATACAATAATCAGTGTTTTGCGCCTGTCGACAATTGGGATCCCCATCATACGGTATATATAGTCAAACTTTTATTTTTATGGAATATTTAAAAGTAATAAAAAATAAATTAATATATCGTTTTTCTCATAAAATGACCATTAAAATTTCGAATTTTTAATTTAATTTATATAGCAAAGTATTTTTTATGTAAATAGGAAATATTATTTATTTAATTTATTTTTTATTCTCATCCATCATCAGCACTGCTACTTGTTTATAAAAGAATTAATTTTAAATGTTATTTGTCCATCCGCTTCCCTATTGACTTACACTTTTATTTATTTTATTACCGCATTGTATATGAAACAGAAACTTGACATTAAATTGCCATATGTACACCGTAGCTGTTCGAAAAATAACCGGATAATGGATTAACAAAATATAAGTGAAACAATTAAATTAATTTTACAAAATATTCTCCATTAAATTGGAATACATCGATTTCCGTGTTCAACACAAATGCATCAAATGACTTTGTTTATGCATTAGCTATTGATTGAAATGTTGTTGAGTATATGTGGCGGTCGGTATTTGTTCAATGTTTTTCAATGGAGCTTAAATTTGATTTTTAGTTAATCTATGGTTCTCGATATTCAAAACGAATACTCACTACTTTAAAACTTGTGTTTCAGATATAACCAATTATTAATTTAGCGATTTTATACTCATGACAAACGTTTCGGTGTCATTTTCATTAATTTTAAAACCTTAAACATTATCTGGGTTCCATGTTCTTTATACATTTTTCGGATGTTACATAAAAATTATATTGTCATTTAATGCGTTCCATTTTAACATTTACACTAAATGGTGAATGTTATGAAAATTTTACCGATTTCAAAATACATAATACTTGCAGCAATCTAACAAACCAAATTCATATATTAGAAAATCATTACGAATATTTTTCGAATAGAAAGTGTAATTATGTCATCATTTTTCATCTGAATGATACAATAGCAACGAACATCGCCATCAAACACAACACACACACACACCAATCATTATCGATAATAAAACAAAAAGAATAATAAAATACAAATTAAATAAATATTGAAAATAGAATTTAAAAATTCAATTTATTTTCCATCATTCATTTTTTTCTTAATTTTTTTCTATCAATTCGAATGTCTTATTTATTTGTGAAGAAAACTCCTATAGGAGTTATAAAATAAGATATTGGTATATATGAGTGTGTAATCAATAAAATTAGATTCTTTGATGGTTGGATAAAGGTATATCAAAAGAACGTTTATATAAAAGAAAATTTTATTTTTTTTTCTGCCAAAAAATTCTATTATTGTACGTTTTTTATTCCATCCCATTTTATTATATTATTGTATTATTGTTATTTATTTTTATGTTATTTCATTTAATACAGAAAAATGTATCCCGTAGTGTGCGGTTTTGTATATATTTGCGGAGATGTTAATTTAATATAGTGGTGCATGTGTATTTGTTACAACAATCTTATATATTTCATGGAAATTCAAACTAATTGCATACATATTTAATTTTCATAATACATTTTGCTTCTTTTAGAAATTGATATTATGAAAAAAATACAATTTTTATACGACGTATTTTTGGGTTGGGCTCTCCGGTTTTTTATTCCAGTAAAAAAATTTCATAATAATTTTTAATATATATTTAAAAAAAAAAATAAGCATTTTCTCGACATGGCAACTCACACAACATTCTGTACGCCCAATTGATGCGCATAATTTTTTAAATTGTGTTAGTACCATGAAATGAATTTTTCCAATCTTTGCATGAGCAAGATAATCGTAAATTCCTTTCGTGCTTCCAATACAAAATTTTATGGATATATCAACATACCGTATTTTAATAAATGCCGTGCTAATCCGAAAAGTTATAGCCAAAGAGCTCAGAATATACAGAACACAAATAGATATATATTTCCCACTTTGAAATTATTTACCTCATGCAGGTGTGTTGTTTAATACACGCATTTGTTCATCAAATTGAAGATAAAAAATGTTTTTTTTTTTACAGGAAATTGATTAATATAGAGTTAAAATTAATAATTTTTGAGGTGCGCAAAGAACTTAGAATTTCACGATATTAAAAGAAAAATTAATATTTTTTAATTTGATAAGAAAAAACAAATAATTTAAATTGTTTTACAGCACCTCGTCGCTGCTTCCATATATAGAACTTATTTCTTTATTAAAACATATTGGAGCAATCTCGACTATTGTCATATTATAAACCTAAAACTTAAGGATTTGAAAAAATTTGTTCTAACACTAAATTAACAATAGATAATTTACAAAGTTTCCATATACATATTCAATATATATAATATGCCGCATGCCATGGCACCACATAAATTAAGTATTATTGTATTTTAGAAATACAAATACTTCAAACAACTTCTGTAAAATTTTAATTTAATTTCGCATCATCGATTATTTTGTTAGTTATATGCAATACAATCGCATATTTTAGTGATTGAATTGGTAATTTTGTATAGAAAACTGAAATCTGTGCAGTGACAATGTTTACACCAGTGGCGAATGCTGAGAAATAGCACTCATTTTTCAATATCACTATGTTTTTCTTATAGCCTGAGTAAAATTAAATTAAATTATGAAAAAAAAATTGGAATGTCCACTTAATAAATTTTCCGTAAAATCAACTTTTATGAATTATCATCTTTTTTTAATTACGGGCCATATTTTTAATGGATTTCCATTTTTGCATACAAAATTGTAAATTATAATCAATTTCCAATCTTTCATAGAAGAGATTTTTAACAATCGATTCATGCATTCAAAAAATACGACCGATTTTCCAATCGATGGGCAGAGAAAATTTAAAGAAATTTGTGGTAAAGTGATTTTAAAAATCCCACTCTATATGAAAGATTGGAAATTGATTCTGTACGCAAAACTGGAAATCCATTAAAAGATGGTCCGTAATTAAAAGATGAAATTTAGTAAGTGGAAATTCCAATTTTTTTTTCATAATATAGTCTACTTTCAACTCGGCTACGAGAAAAATATAGCATAATTGCAATCTGAAAACATTTTTTCACGCTTCACCATTGACTTACATATCCTCAAGAAATTATCGATGACTTCAATAAAACTTTAAAAAAAGATATAAAATATTTTTTTTTAAATCGCACTATAAAAAAGAAATGTTCAAATGTGCGTTAGAATAAATGTTCGATACAGAGATTATATATGTTGAAGAATACAATAATTTACGTGTAAATCATCGACATAATCCAATTTTAGTTGAACCGATTATGTAATAATCGTTCAATTTTTATCAATATATTCGGTAACAATACATTGTGTTTATGATTGCGTTAACCGTTAAACCATGACATTGCATTAAATTTGTGTTACAAAATAATTAACTTCGAAATATTTCATTAAATAAATGTCGGCTAAGATTCAGTTTCCGGAAATATATTTGGGTGGGAGCAGAGTATATAAAAAAAAAAATACATTTTTATTAAGGAAGCATATGCCACATCTAGAAGAAAAAGGTGAGGTGCAATTCCAATATATTCTCTGATTAAAAACAATTAATTTTAAATGTGCATTCGTTAAATTTATTCATAGATTACATAATCTTTAAGAACTGACAAATTATTTGATTTGGAATCTATGTTGAATGTTAGTATTTCGTGATGTTTACGACTATACAAAATAACTTATATATATTTGATAAGAAAATGCAAGTATTAGTTGTAAAGGCGTGTTTTTCTATTAATATTATAAGATCAATATATTAATATATGTCCTATATGACACATTAAACAAAAGATCCTTTTCCTGAAATCAATTTTGTATTGTTTAATTGTCTAAAATATATAGAAAAGGAAAATTGTTTTCGTTTGAATTATAAAATTTCAATTTATTCGGGAGGTGTTATATTTTCTTATGTCCATTATAAGAAAACTAAAGTTAAATATATGTGTTGCTATTTTTTGCATTGATTTTGTGTTTGTTACACATGTACGTAAAAGTTCCATAGAATAATTGATAATATTTATAGTTTTGTAGCGAAAACGTGTTGACAAAAAACTGTGAAAATTACAATTTACGACCAAAAAACGTGTAAGAAATATTACTAATTTCTTTTCAATACTGGTGTATACTTAAAATATTACGTTGAAAAGCTTTTAAGCTATATACGTTTAATATATACAATATCTAATATACAAACACTTATTTATTATTCATATAATAATTTATAAATAAATAAGAAGCCGTCGACCCTCCCCTACCACCCCGTAGGTATAAAAGAAAATTTATAATATTATAAATAGGGAAGAACAAATTAATTGGAATTTCAAAGATTATGAATTATGGTAAAGTGTATGTCGTAAGTCGTTGTTGATTAACAGTGAAAATGAAAAACATGTCAAACACATATAATATTATACATATTTTCTATATATATTATATCTCTTATACAAAAATTGTGTATATTCTCAGATTAAGTTACATCATAGAATTTCACAAAATCTGAGCTCAAAGAATAATTTTTTCATTAAATAATATTTTGTTTTATAAGACTTATACACAGTCATGAAAAATAGTATTTGTACCAGTGATTTTAACTTCCATTCGAAAATTATTGGTGTTATATGGTCGGATGTATGTAGGGAGAAAGATAAAAGTATGTGATTCAGTACTTCGAATACTATTTTGTATGACTGTATTGTATTATACATTGTATATTTTAATATTAATACAAACACATCAATATCGCGAAAATATCACGTAGAATATTTTTCATGAAAAATTATTCAAAATTTATTTTTCTTTTGAATAAAGTAAAATTACAAGAAAGAAAATATAAATCGTATTATATTTTTTTCATACATAAAATTTTCTGTAAAATAATATATAAAATAAATAAATAAATAAATAAATAAATAAACTTCCAAACTTTGAATTTTAATGTTTACATATTCATATAGATAAAATTTACAAGATGGATACGATTTTATATCATTTTTATAAAGTTTGTTTGTTCTAAAAATAATTGATTGTGCTGAACAGGCATTTAACTTGCCGGATTATTAATACGACGCAACGTATAGCAAATTTGTGAAAGGATAGGCGACTCGTTATTTTCTACTAACACCTCAAGACCATCTGCGGTATCTGACCTGATCGGAAAACGTTCATCGTTACAATTATTCCACACACCATTGGAAAAATTCAAAAATTAACAAAACTCAATCAGTCACAACAGAATACCTCATATTAAATATTTTACCAATTCTATTGCAGATAAAGTTAAAATAAATTGATGTAATTGTTTTCATATCCGGGGTTGAGTTGTTAAAATTGTTTAAAATTTTTCGAAAATTATTAATTCAAAAACTTTCCTTTTCCAATTTATCGAAAATCCAATTTCGACACAAGTTACTTTGATGTGAAACGGAGATTTTATTGAACATAAATTTTCGTTAGTTTATAATTTAATTTAGTGCAAGTCAAAGAATTGAAATGTTGTACAAACTTGGGCTTCGCGTGCAGTGCGTTAATGTGAATAACGCAGATTCAATTATTACTGGAACCAGACTATTTATGAACGATTTGATGAGATGATCACTTGAGACATTAATGTCGCCAGTTAACGTATTTATTGATCTGTACCGGTGTCCAAATAGTTAACACAGATATCATAAAATGAACAGAAAATTTTGTTATAGAGGAACACAACGCACGTATCTGAATTGTTGAGGTTAAACTGGGATTTGTCAGTAAATATTACACCTTTTCAATATTCAGTAGTCCGTATTCTCTGAGATTTAACAAATTTATACCATGCTAATTTGGTGTTCGGGGTTTAGTCATACTCGGGGTAACCCCGGTAAAATTACAGCCTTGTTGGAGAGCTGGTAATCACTTAAATTCTTTGTTTAAAAATCTTCGAAAAGTTATTATAGTTGTGTTTTTTTTATCGTTACATCTTTATCGTGTAGCAGTCGAACTTCTTCAAATATTATGCTACATCATCGTTACCAATTTTATGCTATTTCAATTCTATAAGGATTCATTTTCATATATGTCTCACGTATATCAGACAAACGGTGTCCTTATGTAGTGCTAAAGGTACTACATAATAGAACTAATATTAATAACAGCCTCAGTGAAATGTCTACATTATGAATAATCTGAACAATATTTATATAGCCAAATAATTGTACATATTTTAATCCATATAATTAACGTGTATCTCTCGCTTTTAATCCAAACTCACAAGTAAACGTGTCCAAATATGAGATGTCGAATCTATGGAAAATATTTGGTTGTAAAAGCCCCCGAAAATGTACAAAAACCTAAAATTCCATACGCACCACCCTATCCATACACAGTATTCTTGTGTGTGATAAAATTGTATATCTAAAAAATTTGTATATAAAAATTAATTGTTGTTTGTTGAATTTTTAATTTAGGCAGAGGAAAAAAGTTTTTAATGAATTTTCCATATATAAAATATATATATATAAATAAAATCTTTATGTAAATATACGCATCATAAAGATTTTTATGGTTTTATATATAAGAATTTATATTTAAATCAGATTGTACAGGGTGTATTGATAATAGCAAGTAATATACATACAGTTAATATAGACAATTTTATATTTCATTGATACGGCGAAATGGAAAGGTACCTGAACGAAAGTCATGATAGACAGACTATCTTAAATAGAGAATAGTAATTAATCACTCATATACAAAAATTGTTTAACAATAAGAATTGAATATATATTTTGTAATATAGTTTTTTTAAGTTAAATTTTTCTTGTTGCAGAAAAGTACTAAAAACGTGTCTAATTTGTATAATTTTCTAAATCATAAAATATTTTATAGTTTAATTTACAATCCATCACAAAATGGATCGTTTGCCATAGTACACTCTGTGTGTGTGTGTTTGTCGTTACAATCTTTATAGTACGAAATTCTAATGTATTTTATTCAACCATAAAAATTTAATTTAATTTTCAAAATGTAGCTACACATAAGTGTAAATATTTGTTAATAGGAAAAAGAGTCCATTTTTTCCGATATAAATATTATAATAATTTAATTATCATTTAAGATTTTTGGGTACATACACACTTTTATTATAATAAATTGCTTGGAAACAAAAGTGTAATCTCCTTTCAATTTTATTATTCAATGAAATATATATATTGTTTACAAAATTTACAGAAATTTATGATGTTGACACAGAAAAAGAATCAATTAAAAAACACTTATAAATTTAATTATTATTTAAAATTATTTAAGATATATATAAATATATAAATTCATAAAAATGGAATCAAAATATTATGGAATAATATAAATGAAATTGAATAGTAAATTTTTAATTAATTATTTTACAACTTAAACATATTTTTAGACCTATAATTATCATCATAAATTCCTGCTACTTCGCCACGAGAAAACATATTGAGTCAACCCTATTGCCAGATTTTAGCTTAGCTCTGTCAATTACAGTTCTAAAGCATATAGTACCACTTGAACCATTCTTCTACCCTGTAGATTTCATTCTAATAATTTACTTGTATAATATCTACTAAACTCGTCCTAAAAAATTGCCTGATCCATCTCCATTTTCGTCGCTTTATTTAAAAGTAAATTCTATATCTATTTATAATATTCAAAATTTTGTAAATCGTTTGTATCAGAACATTATTTGAATGTGCAAAATTATCTGATTATCATTTGTTTCGACCAATGTCCAATTTAGTATGTGATAATCTAGATAATATAATAGGATTGATAGTCCAAAGTAATTCTACTGATTAGATTGCATAGATTTGGTGAATCAAATTGGATGAAATGTTATATGTGAGTTTAACAAGGGAATAATAAGTTGATTTCTTAAGGAAAATTGATAACCGCACCCCCACTTCTACGTATTATTATTGATTGCATAATATGTACGCAACTATTTGGTTATAGTAGCGTTATCCAATTTAGCTGTTTTAGATACAATATACAAAACAAAGTAACATTAGTATAGAAATGTATAAGAAATAACTGTTCGGAAGAGAATTTTTCGGAATATGTTTGTGCAAAGTAAAGTGTATTTCACAAAGAAGTAACAATTTAAATTTTTTAACAAGCATCAATCAATCTTCTTCAATATAGAATATATAGTCAATATCTACATATAGCCCTCAGAATTGGAGTACGAATATTTATGGGAACAATCTCATATAGCTGTAATTTTAAAATAAATTTTTCAACGACCATTAAAACTTTGAATACCTTAAAAAATTATATAATTAATTTTATACTTTTTATATATTTTTTCACACGTATCAGAAAGAAAAATAAAATATCACATAATTCAGACGCTATATGAGTCTAATTGTAAGTAAGTTTATCGAATTGAAATTATTTATTTTTGATTGGATATGGTGTAATCCAAAGTAATCTAAATGGCTTGATTTTTGCATATACTCGTACATACATTAATTCCAACGCATTTTTTATTTGAACATTTATTATTATGATGCTATTTAAATGACTATATTTAATGCTTTTATATCCGTTGTCAAATAAACACTTCCATATAAATTCCTATATATAATATACCGATTTAGTATAAGGGTAAATTCGTATATATATATATATATATATTTACCTTTGCTGTATTTAATTTCGTACAACGTCTTTAACAACAGATTCCGTACGTATACCATAATCGATAAATAAAGAGTTTAATAACATTTATATTTATCATAAATTTGTATCTAATATTTATTTATGAAACTGGTAAATATTTATTAAAGGGTATTTGTGTTTGCAGACGTATTACATAGCAGTATATAAATATTGAGAGTTTATTTTTGTAGCATGTACACAGAAAGTATTTACACCCTCGGTTCGAAATATAACCGGCAATGGATTACGAAAAAAAGTATACAATTAATTTAATTTTATAATAATAGATGAGGTTGTGTTTTGGATTAAATAAGTAATTTGCAGCGTTTCGGGTATCATTTTTATCGTTTTAGCGTTCGACAAACACAAAAACTGTTGTATATACTAAATTGAGTTGTATTTTGGCATAATATATAATGAAGGAAATGTAATGAAACTTAAACAAAGGTCGGTTTATATTATTCGACAGATCAATCCGGTTATTTTTCGGACAGAGAGTGTATATATATATATATAAAATATATTCAAATAAGTTTAATTTCTAATATACGATCAAATAAATTTACATATGCACATAGAAATGGAAAAATAAATAATATATAAGATTTTTAAAACTTTTTATATGAACTCATAGAATCAAACAAATTTTCATCTTTCCATATTATTAGAAAAAAAAACTGTCAAGTGTAGAATGGTATTATAATGTATGCGTCTTTAATGTATCAAATAACATATAGGTATTGAATTTATTTGAATTTTTTCTAACCCAATATATAAATATGTAATGTAAATGTAAATGTATTGTATATATTTGAAGTTATAAAATTTAATCTGATTAAAAGACCAAAAGAAAAGAAAAAAAAAATCGAAAACATTTGGGTTTTTCTTTCTTTTGGTGTCTATTTTTTTTTATTTTATTTTGTTTTTATATACAAAATTTTTTCTACTACGCGAATATTGAAGTAATCTTTATAAAATTCAAAATGTTTGTATCCAATTACACTGAAACGATATACGATTTTCATTTCTATAAATTATATAACTAATACATTCATATAATATAGAATAATATAAGATGCGCTCACAATTTCAATATTGAAATCTTTGTAATATTATAGTAAATTTTAATATAACCCTTTGAAGCAACAGCCACCAACAACACCAAGAGAGTTAAGATTTGTGATTTAGATATTCTTGAAGGCGCATATATGTTTTAGCAAATTATTTATATTGAAAAAACCTTAATTTGCATGAAAAATTAACAATTTTACAACTATTTTGAATATTTGTGAAGAAATTTAGGTGGTTTATTTTTCGTTCAAACAATTATACCGAGCAAGTACTCGTTGTGTAATGGAATAGCATAAATATCAGCCCGAGTGTCTTTTCTTGCAATATCATATATAGATTATATAGGGAAACTAATTAAATTAGACATAATAATACTTTAATGAATTACTTTTAAAACTTATAAAAAAAAATTAGCAATTTTCCAAATTTCTGGAAATTTGTCGAGAATCTGTTTCTTGAATCTCGAAAAAATTAAATAAAAATTCTAGAAAACCCAATCATATTATTTTTTAGATAATAAACAATAGACAGAAACACAATTAAATTAATTATATTCGAAAAAAAAAAAGATTGTATTGTGCTGTGATCATGAAATTTGGGATAAAATTACTTATGGGTCCAGTAAATAATGCGCAAATTCAACCAACATTTTACTATCTCAACCAGCCAGTATATCTTCTTCTTCTTCTTAAGTCATATTTTGCTCCAAGTGGAGCTGTATGTCATCTAATAAATCTTTTATTACAGCCAAGTTAGTAAATTACTCCGCATGGGAGTATATAACAATTTACCAATTGTATTGCAATTAACGAAAGATAGATATTTTCAAAATACCATTATTTTTATATGGCTGATTAGTCCATAGTTATGTGTGTGCAGACATTGTTAATCTTTGAATAACGTCCAACACCATATTTTCAAAGATATCCGTTTTTCATTTTATTCCATCAACGAACAAAGCAGAAAAAATTTAGTATAAAAATAAATACCGAAAAATTTCCTATGAAAAATAGCGGATTTGAACCCGCTATATTTCATGATTAATAATAAATATATCGACGCTATGCAAATGCGCTACTGAGTGTACAGTATATGATCAACAACAATAAGTTGGTTCCCAACAACTACATACGGTTGTATATAAACTTCAGCACCTATATCAACATCAAATATCCCAACCACAACCAATACAATCAATCCCGCAACTGCATCAACAAGTAATGTCGTAACAAATACCACCGTTTCAACAATATCCATAAAATAATTAAAAATACATGTTTCGTAAATATCGTCCCATCTCTAGTTATTATTAATTTTTTATATTGATATTATCACATATAGTGGGAGATAGAGAAAAAAAAACTTATAACGAAACTCAATGACTTCATTACAATTTTTTTCCATAATTCTTTTGATGACAAATTCTACTGCAAAAAACAACAGAATTGAATTTAAATTATATTTTTTGTCTCGTTTGGTTTTTCTATAGTCTTTATATGTTATTCATTTACTTACACTTACATTGTTTTTTATTCCACCCAATACCACTCTCTAAAATTCTAAATAATATCACCACGAAACCAAATACAAATACAAAAAAAAACTATAATTTTTATGTAAATCGTTGAAAAAAACCACTGTCATCCCATTTTTTTTTATTTTTATTTTTAATAAACGTTTTGTAAAATATAATGTTGGAATTGAATCAAATTTATGAATATTTCCATTCATTTTTATTAATTTTTTATTAAATTTTACAATTGGATATAAAATTATAAAATGGTAGTACTCACCAATAATCATCATTTAAAAGCAATACGCAGCAACAGATAAATAAAAAAAAAACTGATGTGTGAAAACATTCCAATTTGTAGCCACTCCACAGTATAAGCTACTGTTAATCCAATCGAAAAGTTAATAAATTATTCCAATTTACTTTTACACATCCATAAAATCCACTTATTAAACACAATTTTAAAAGAATTTTAATATTTAAAAAATAATTAAAGAAAATTATTGCAAAAAAAACAAAAAAAAAAAAATAGCACGCACACAAAAAGGAAGTGTTTCTTTCATTTTTTGTAGCAAATAATAAAATTAAAAAAAAAAATGAATATATATTGATTCGATACACTTTTCTAATAAAATTTATAATTTTTTTTGCATTTTTTAACACAAATTTAAAACAATAAAAATAAAAAATAAATTAAAACAAAATTGCTTATGCAAAAAACAAAAAAACGTAATGAAATCGAAATGCAATAAATCAATGAAATCAATTATTCTATATTTGATAATTAATAATTATTATAAAACCGTAGTGAGTAGTGGCTAGCGCATAGAGTTACTATATATAAAGAGACAAAGAAGGGAAGGAGCTGCAACGATGACAGGTTGAAAAAGCTCATTGAAGAAATTTCATTCTTCGTTTTTTGTATGAGAATTTTAATCAATCAAATGAAATTTTTTTCTTCAATCAACTGTTGCAATTTTATTGATACGAGAAGTGGAGAACTGTCAATCGTTATCTATCTGTAGTAACTCTGAGCTAGCGGCATTTTTAGTACTTGTATTTTTTTTTTTAAAAAAATTAAAAAGGAGAAAATATTTCTGTTTTTATAGTATTTTTTCACACATGCACAAATTTTTATAATGAATTTTTATTCTCAAAAAAAAAAAAAAATAATAGAAGACTGTGGTAATTTCAATATGTATAAAAAAAAACCACATTTTATAATTACCAATAAATTATATTATAATAAAATAAATATAAAAACAAGGGGCAAATCTATCATTTAGCCTTATTTTTATTTTATTTTTATGTGATTTTTGTTTTTTTGTTCATTTTTTAAATGACTGAAGGAAGACTGAAGTGAAACACATAATTACACAAACAGTGTGCCGGCGGGTGCAGGTGTACGTGTGACAGACATTAAAATAAGTCAAAAAATATGGTAAAACGGAAATGACACAATAAAAAAAAAAAAAAAAAGGGTTATATTGACTTCCGTCACATCAAAATTATTTTTGTTTTTTTAATAGTTTTTTTTGCAAAATATAATGTAGGAATAGAGAATCACACATTTATTTTGGTTACTTTCTATGAATATTTTTTAATTTATTGTTAAATTTTAAAATGCGATATAAAATGCTACTCACCAATAATCATTTCAGCAATATGCAGCCACTGGCAAAGAGAAAAACTGATGTGTGAAAATATTCCAATTTGGATCCACTCCACAGTATAAGTTACTGTTAATCCAATCCATAAATTAATTAATACATTATTCCAATTTACTTTTACACATCAATAAAATACACTTATTAAACACAATTATTGAGAAATTTTAATAATTAAAAAATGATTTAAGAAAATTATTGTAAAAAAAAAAAAAAAGGACACGTTTTTCTTTTATTTTTTTGTAACAAAGAGATTAAATTAATAAATTAATTGTACACTTTTATAATAAAATTTTATAAATAATTTATAACTTTTTACATTTATTAACACACGTTTAAAACAAAAAAAAATAATTAATAAAATTAGACATAATTCGTATGAAAAAAAAAAAGAAAACGAAATGCAATAAATCATAACTTTTTTTTTTTTAATCTATATTTGATAATTATCATTAAAATCCAAAATTGCTGTGGTTGTGGTGCGTAGTGGCTGCTAGCGTATTACTATATATATAGAAAGAGAGAGCGGGGACGTGACTCTTTAAAACAGCTAATTGAGGAAATTTTATGGTAACATTTATTCTTCCATCAGCTGTTAAACTTTTATGCTACGAAAACTGTCATCGTTGCCTCTATATCGATATCTCTACTCTCTCTAGTAATGCTGGACTAGCGGCACTACACCAATGTAAAAAATAAAAAAAAGGGGAATAGTTTCAGTTCTTATTGTATTATTTTTTTCTCACATTCACAAATTTTCTAATGAATTTTAATTCATAAAAAAAAAAAATGACACTATTGCAATAAACAATCAAATTGTCTTCAGTAAACTCTAAATTATGTATTTATTTTTTAATAAATTTTATACAAATTATAATGTTGGAAATTGGACACACATTTATTTTGGCTACTTTCTATGAATAATTTATTGTTAAATTTTAAAATTTAATGTAATAATTTATATTCCATTAACATCCACACTCCATCCACAGTTTATTCGTTTCTAAAACTACTGCTAATTCAATCTAATACATTATTCCAATTTATTTTTACAAGATTTTATTTTATTAAACAAAATTATAGAAGAATTGTGGTTGTAAATAGTGTAGAGTGAAAAAAAGGGGAAAAAGTTTCTATTCATTTGTGGTATTTCAATGGTTTTTTTTTACAATTTTTTTTACACATTCTCAAATTTTCTAATTCATAAAAAAAATGTTTAATAACCTCATTTTATAATTGTCAATAAATATAAAATGAAATAATTTTATTATTTTGAAAGACTGAAAATTGAACACTGAACTGAAACACATAATTTAATTTGATTATTAATTACGTAAATATGTAATTTTCATATAAAAGGTATATTTGAATTATTATTTCTTATCGAATTGGTAATTAATTGATAACAATATATATAGTTTTTAGTTGGAGGCTTCAAATTTGGAAGTATTATCGATTAAATTTATATCGTCAATAAAACAAATTTTATTTGGAATGTTTAAGCAGAGGCTATATTTAGAAGAACTATATTCGTGAAGGTATTTTGTGAAAATTGTATTTTCAAATAATTCGTATAGAATCACAAAACAAATGTGTTCATATTCGCAAAATTAAAGTTTAAGTTTACCCATTTATTAATATTTGATTTAATTTTTGGAAGTTCTGAGATTTTGTTTTGCATAAACGAAATTTCAAAAAGTATTGATCTTTAACTTTTATTAATGAAATATTTATACTGAATATGATTATAGAATATTACCAATCTTTTAGATCGTTTTATAGGCGAACTATATAATTTATTGGACTAACGGGTTATGTTTTGTCAATTGAATACCATGAAGTATTTTGAAAATAAGTCAATGACTTGTATATCACGTTATTACGGTTGAAGTAATGTTGTGTAGTTAGTATATCGGTGCATGCATATCAAAATAACATCTATACGAACCAATATTTTTGGAGTAAAAAAAGCAAATTAAATTATGAATGTGAATATTTGAATTCATTTGTCTATTACTATTTGCAATTCGTAAATATATTGCCCAGTATTTGTATATGTCTTACTTATAATTGATATAGTACGTGCACGTGATTGTAACCATTATAATTTTCAATTGATGTTGATACAAATATTTGTAATTATTATCAACCTTTATATTGTGATAACAGTAGAATTGAATATGACTATGTATGAGTGAATGCTCAATTGTAAATGTTATAAGTTGCTGATAAATTGATTGATTATTTGATTAATTCAATGTTATCAAACCGATTATGTGTTTATTATTGTATGAATTTAAATCAAATGATAAATTTGAAAACAAATTTGCTATGAAAACACACGTTCGTTACTTCTGCGTCTTATAAAAATTATCATTCACGTAGAAAAATCTATTCTATATTATTAATATTCAATTTATTTTTTTAGGAAGCAAAAGAAATTCTTCTTGATCCATCCAAGCGAGCCAATTATGATAAATGGCGTAACAGTGGAATTAAGATCAGTTATAAGAATTGGTTGGGAATGAAAGAACACGTACATCAGGTAATGGAAATTATATCATTTTTATTATTAGTATTATTATTCAATTATTATTCCATTTTTTCTTCATTTTTTCTATTTTTCATAGCGAACATAATTTATTGATTTTCTTATATTAATATCGTATTACGTATTATGTGTATATATAATGTGCCTTCAGGTTATGTATATGCAATAAATATACAGTTAATAATAGACAAATAAATGAAATATATAATACATAGGATATTACACGTTATATACATGATTTCAGGTTTGATACATGTTAGGGAAACTTTATATATATTGCGTATAATTTTTACCTATTTTCATTATAAATATATTTATACGTATAAGAACAAAACTGTAAAATATATGTTTATGGAAAAGGTTATCCTGTTAATTATATATTATTTATACATTTTTCATTCTTTTGTATTAGCCTACAAAAAAAAACCATATTATTATGAGCCTACGTATATTTGTAGCGAATACCGCATATTTTATACTTTTCAACTATGATAACCATTAAATTTTGTTATAACAAGTTGGAAAACTCTAACTAACTATTAACTGCCAGTTCAATAAGTTCAGCACAATTAATTACAAATTAATTAAAGCCGTTGGGTGCAACGATTTCAGTTATATTAATTGGGACGTATTATATTTTACTACTTTCAAACGTTTTTTATTTATACTAATATACTTGAACACAGGTAACGTAGACATTTTCCAAATAATATAGCAGTATTGTGCTCCATCAACGCAGAAGACTTTCCCTTTGACCTTATTTATTTGAAATAACAATAACATATTCTATGTATCGCACAGTTAAAAATTGTTGACCACGACAAGCAGTTGTCAATATATGTAAGTACTTGTGATTCAAATCAACAATACTTGGCTACATCTGTGGTCGCGAACATGCTCCCAAGATTAAATTTTATATATGATATAAATTTTTCATCTAACCGAATCAAAGCAAGGTTTTTTTTTATTGCAGTTACAGTGTGTCGAAGCGAATGGAATGAGACATAAGCACTGTCTATAGAAAATGTATGCATATAAAAGGTATTAAACATTTACATATACACGTTCAATAAAACCTGGTTAATATCCTTTTTATTTTTTCTCAACTCTTTCTATATGTGCATACATTTAAGGATAAGAGTTATTTAAATATTATTCATGAACATCTATTCATTTAAATTAGGTCAATGAATTTCCAATAGAAATCATTGCATGTTACGTTAGTATAAAAAGCATATGTTATGTAAATCTACATTTATATATGCATTTCTATATATATATATATAATATCATATCAATAACTGAAATACATATAAATGCTACAAATTAATATTGTACATGTGCAATATGCATCCACTTATATAACTAACAATTATATACATTGCATTTTATTTGCATATTTGTGTTATATATGTGTTTTATTAATTGAATTTAAAGTTGAAATAAAATTTTGAAAAATGTCACGTTCTTTTTTATTTACAATACGTGTACTGATTTAAATATAAAAATAATATGGCATAGAAAACCGTTTCGTTTAAATATAGAAACTAATTCGAAAGTCAAACATGATGATAAAATATAAGGATGTGCGTATAATTAATCAATGAGCCGTGAGGTTTTCCTTATAAATTCCAAAGATTCGAACCCAATTAGATTTTACTAAAATCCTATTATATTTGTTAGTAATTTAAAAAGTAATATTATATATTAAATTTATATATTACCTTAGGACACACAATCGCAAAGGTAAATAATTATGTTGTAGTTAAAAACTACCATCCATACATGTCACAGTAAAGTGGTATAATTGGTGGGATAATTTATCCCAACCACCATATGATCTGGTGTTGTCATACAACAAAATTACCTTACCGTTTCTACGTTATTTTGTTTTCCAAGTGTAGTGGGTTTGTGATTCTGATGCTTCGCCGTTTATCAATGTAGCAATAGCAATCCCAGTTTATGTATTCTTTTTCAGTTAAGTATGTTCCATAATTTTTGATTCGTAAAATGTGGATTCATGATTCATCTATGTTTGACCAAATGTTTCATAGTTTCTGTAGTGAACTTGTGAGTTTTCCTTTCACATTCCTAAACCAATTTTTGTTAATTTTTAGGTAGAATTTTTTTAGGTTGACGTACACCTCCATTATCAATTACTGCCGTGTTAATCATGCTCACATGGCCTCTATGATGATTATAGACTTGATAATCTATATATCATTTAAAATTAAATATGCTTCCTTTTTTTTCACTTCACTTGTTTTTGTGTACATTTTAGCTATAATTATTAAACAAAATATTAAACATTAATTAAAATACTGATTAAATTTGATGAAAATATTAATTTAAAAAAATTATTTTCTATTAAAAATTAGTCTAAATTTAAAAATAAAGAATATTTTCATTCTGCTTGTTCGTTCGGTTACCATGTTTGACTGAAAATCATCAAATATTTATTATTTCTTAAAACATCATATTATTAATATATCAATAACATAATGAATGACATCTTAAAATTAATCGTATATAAAAAAGTATTTATATTAATTGCTTATTTATTTATTTTTTTTAAATTGTTCTTAAATAGTCTATGCATTGGGCAACACCAAAAACTAAAGATCGTATGCTACAAGAAACTCCAGGTGCTGCTGGAACCGCTAGTGGTGGTGGTGGTGGTGGTGGTGTTGTTACTGCTGCTGGTCTAACAGCTGGTCAACCAAATCCTGCACATCGTCGTGCATCTGAAGGTGGTGCAGCATTATATTATGGTACTCGTAAGGCTGAATGGGGTACGGATAATACTGATGTTGCAAATAAATTTCGTAATTATGAAATTTAAAAATTTAAAAATTTAAAACATTTAAAAGACCGCATAATTGTATGTTGGCGGCAAAAAATTTAAAAATCATTATCATATTCGGTGTTGTTGTTGTATTTTTTTGTTTTTTTTTTATCTCTTTACAATCATCATATTATAATTAATTAATTATATAATAATATCATTAGAATATACCATATATACTAGAAAAAAATTAATAAAAAATATTATTAGATGTGTATTTTTAGAAAAATTTCCTCTCGAATCAAATTTTTAATATATCATATTTTAATTAATTAAAAATAATATTATTATATATTTAAATTTATATATTATCATTATTATTAAAATATTTAAAATATTAAATTAAAATAAAAAAAAAAATATATCAAAACTTGTGGATTTGCTATATATAAAAAAAAAAACAAATAAAACATTAAATATGCAAAAAATTTAATTAAAAAGTGAATTATTATTTATTTCTATTAAATTTTAATGAATATCTTCACACAAAAACTAAGAAGAGCATGCAAATATTCATTGAAATTTAATTGAAAAAATTATATTGATATTTTGTGCTCCTCCATTTTTTTTTTTGTTATTAATTTATTTTAATTAATTATTTTTATTATTTGTTTTATGTTTTATTTGTTTTACATATAATTCAAATAATTCACTTTTTAATAAAAAATTTTTTCATACATTTCATACTTGTTTTTAGTAAATATTAAAAATAAAATATTTTATAAATTAATTACATAAACATTTTAATAAAATAATAAATAAAAAAATATATATATTATCTAAAATAATAATTATCATAAAAATTAATAAAAAATATATAGAATTTTCTTCTTATTTATAAAAAAATTATGTTTATTTATAAATTAATTATCTTATTTTAAATCTAAATGTCTATTTATAAAAAAAAAAAAAAAAATATTTAAACAATAATTTATAATTACAAAAATATTATAGATGTTTTAATTTTAATTATAATAATTTATAAACGTTAACTATGAATATTTATAAATTAAAAATACATATAATCATTTAGAGAAATATTTATGTGCGTGTGTAGTTGATGAATGTGCTCAAAAAAAAAAATATTTATTAAAATTAAATATTAAATTAAAAAAAAAAAAAAAACGGAATTCAATGTAACCCAAACTGTGACAATCCCTTACCTTTAATTTTTCGAAACATATATTTATAATTGATATATTTAAAATTTAAAAATTTAATTTTTATCTATATTTTATTCTTCGGAATAATATTTTTTTATAAAATAAATTTAATGACTCCCACCACCACCAACACACATTGTCCCTCTATCTGCGTGTCTCTTTATACAACCCACAAAAATTTATACTAAAATTATTATCATAAAATATCAATAATTAATAAAAAATAAAAAAAAAAATACACATATATTTTTTTTTCCAATATTTTTTATACAAATATATAATTAATTAATTAATTAATTAATTAATTAATTATTTAATTAATTTGTTAATTAATTAATTAAATAGATACAAAACATATGCCATTTTTATTACAAAAACAATACTAAATATTTAAACAATCAAAATTTCATTATTTATTTTTATTTGGACATAAATTTTAAATACTATTTTTTATTGCCTGCTATTCTAATAATTTCTTCTGATAATTAATTGAAATTGTACACCTTTTAAATAGTACCTTTTTCTTCATCCATCCTGAAAATTTATGTTATTAAAAGTTATATTAAAAATATCTGAAAATATTAATGTTTTTTTTTTCTGTTGTTCATTTTATAATATTAAATACAATACTTAAAAAATATAAAAAATATATAATTATAAAAAATGTATTGATAATTTTTGTTGTTGTTCTCTACAATATTTAATTTATAAAATATCTACATGTAATTGATAATTGATTTGAAGAAATATAATATTTAATTAATTAATAATATATTATTGATGTTTGTGTCAAAAAATAAATTCTATCTTACAATAATAAATAAATAAAAACCAAATAAAATTATTTTTTAATTTTTGTGATTGCGATAATTCTAAAAAATTCTAAAAATAATGAATGGAATCATCAGCGTTCATTATCGTCTGATGTGACGCAACCAATTTCATTGCAAGATATGGTGATGATGATTTTTACCGATGTTTAGACATAGTGTGCTCCATACGAATTATTTCTCGAAGAGTTTGGCTACAGAAATGAAACCAGAGATGTTTTTTTTATAAATGATCCTTTCATTATATAATAATCCTTTGGGTATTTTCTAATGCGTGTATTTTGTGAAGGTGATAGTTTAGTGTGCAGTGCTCTCTGTCGCCATTCCAACGAATAATCTTAATTTATTTTTGCGTAACCCCAGCAACGCAAACGCAGCAACAGCTCTATTTATGGGAACTGCAAGCCATCATTTTTGTGTGTCAACTGTTTTCACACAGTCTCCATACACACAAAAATTATACATCTCTCCAGTTAGCAATGCACCACTTTATCCAATTACAGGTAAGCGACTGCTTGATCAATGTGTAGGCGGAACGTGTATCAGTTTGTACCAACATGTCAGTCACTACGTTAAATGCAATACCATGAACTGGTATTCATAAACGTACAACATCCGTTACACACTGGTATTTTATTTAATATCGCTATACATTAGTTAAATAACATCGATGTAATTGATGTCTTGTTCGGTGTCATCAGTACAGTAGGAAAATATGCTGCTATTCGAAACTTAAATCTTAATTTATCTGCATAGTACTGCTAGTTTAAATGGCAAATATGTTGAGAAGCGTAATAAGTTTATCGGGCAGAATCAGAATCGGTGTTTTTACAATGGTATCAAACAATGCATTATCGAAAGCACCACTTATATCGATAAAAACACATTTTAAGCATAAAACTTGTGCGACCAATTGGTCGGAAAAACGCGCCTCAGTTTATGTTTGGTAACCAGATTTTGGTTTAACTATATATTTGACCCGTCTCCACGATTTAGGTATGTTATACCCAATGCAATACATTCTTTTAATAGAAAGATGATTCTCGTACCATCTGATGGAAAGTACCAGAAAAAATATCAATCATATTTGGTGTTTTATGGGAAATAAATGAATTTATCGTCCACCTGATATTATATCAATGTTTATCAATTCAGCTGTTGTTCCTCCATTACATTGGTTTTTATTAGTAGTGTATTGATCTGATGGAATGTTTGACGACCCTAAGACGGTTTCAGGTATCTGCACCCATAATTTTTTATTAATATAATGATGTTTGTTGTAATCAATCAGTGTTTGCAATCATTTTAATGAAAGGCAAACCGAACTTAATGTGACGTACAATTTCTAAAATTTTATATCCTTTTTTAATTCGATTTCAAAACAAAATTAATTGGATGGAAATGACGAATAAACAATCAAGAATATCATTAATTATTCTAATTGGAATATTCTGGTTCTTAGAAAAATTTGGAAAAAACTGTTTTCAGATATTCAAATGATTAAGTTCAAGTTTTCAAATTCATATAGTTTCAAAATTACTCGTGAATTATTTAAATGATCAGTTTTTTTTTTACAAATAAGCACTTTTAAAGCGGGACGGGACAAATTTTGATGTTAGTACTTTTATTATTGATGCTCAATATATGTGTGTGCGATGCTCCCTCGAGACGTGTAACAAAAAATTATTGATGATGATAATAATATTTTATATACGTATTTATATATAATCAAATAAACAATAATAAAAAATCGAAGCCTTTGGGAATTTTCATTCTTTACATCTTTTATTTGTACGTGTGTACAGAAGAACTTCTCAATATTAATACAGTGGATATTTCAAGGGACTTGAAAACAATGTCATTATGGCGAAGTTTTCATTTTGGCGGAGTTAGGCATATATTGTATATGGTTTTTTATGTATCTTTTTATAGGAAAGGTTTCAATGGAGCAGCGATACTGGGAACCTGACAAATCAGTTCATTTCTCATCCAATTTTGATCAGATTTAAAACCTAAAAAAATGCCACTATAGAAAGATTAAAGAATTTACTTGCAAATAAGATTTAAGGGACATCCCTAGGGCGATTTAAATATATATATAAAGTTTATAATGCCTTGAAATATTT
This sequence comes from Bibio marci, assembly GCA_910594885.2. Taxonomy (NCBI): domain Eukaryota; kingdom Metazoa; phylum Arthropoda; class Insecta; order Diptera; family Bibionidae; genus Bibio; species Bibio marci. The sequence continues at coordinate 70,636,339 of OU343114.1, read as the reverse complement.
TACTATGCGGAATGCGAAAGTTATCACTCTTAATGTCATAACATTTCAGAGAAATATGACTGTATTTATTGAATATTGGCTATATGTGCTGCTATGTGATTCATGATATATTCTATACGTCTACCTGATGCTCGTTCTATCAAAACTTATGTTTATTGTACAGGTATACTTTGAATTATGCTGTTTTAGTGCGATACTCGACCCCCATGAATTATGCGGTATGATTTAAAATTTATGAAATCTCTCAAGAACAACCGCAGAAAAGATAAATTCATGTGAAAAAACTCCATTTGAAGGCTTTATGTCTTTATTGGATCCACAGCGTATAACAAATTCTTGAAAATTCTTGACATCTTGAAAGTATTTGGAACCATAAGTGGAGAGGATTTACAGCCAAAATATAAACACAATTAAATTGAAACTCTTATAATATTGTAATTTCTTCAGTTACACACAATAATGTAAATTTGAGAACACCTTTGGCATAAGAGAATGTTAAGTATTTTAAAGAAATATATGGAAAATTACTACTTAAAAATGATTTCCCAGAGGAAACTCTGGAAACTTTGGAACTTCACGCAATATTCTTATCCAATTTGATCATATTTGTTAAACAGGTGTATGATAGGATTATATGTAAATATTTCTTATACTGAATTTCAATGAAATTAATACTCTATGGGCAGTTCTATATGCACCAGATTCTGGAAACTTTAGAACTTGACGCAATATTCTTAACCTATTTTGATCCGCAATATTCTTAAGCTATTTATTATACAGACGTAATGGTGGGATTACATTCCGATTGCGAAGTACTCGTAAATCGATACTCGCAGCATGTTTTATGGACGAGACACTATACATAGAAACATCAATAGAAAATATTCATATAATCCCGCATTATATATACATTGGCATACCAAATGTGATCAAAATTGGATAAAAATTGGCCAATTTCCAACACTTCTAAAGTCTAATGAGTATAGATTTCACGAATGGTCAATAAGAACTATTCATATAATTCCATTTTATACTTTCACATATAAAATTTAATCAAAATGGGATGTTTTGAAACTTCATTTTGCATCCAGAGCTTCCATCAGGATACTAATTATCCTTAATTATTAAAAAGAATTATCATAAACTATAGAGAACTTAAACTTTGATAGATACTTCATTTCATTATTCTGTCTCACCTGCTGTTTAAAAAATATGTAAGAAAACTAAGTCTATTTATAGTCTATTTAGTCGAATTATACGGTTTTGGTTTAGTATGAGGACTATCGTATAATTCAAAGGATACCTGTGATATTAATAATAATTCCATATTACATCGCTATTATAATATAAAAAAAAATATAACAATAAATGTATTTTTAATGTATAAATATAGATTTAAAAAATGGGACGAGAAAAAGAAGATGTTAGGATGGAATAGAAAATTTTAAGTATAATATTTTCATATTACCGTAATACCATCATTTTTTGCTTTTTACCTATTTTTTCCATTTACAAAATAATTCATCGTCGGAATGTATATTTAATTACAATACTTAGTATTTTTCACTAACAATAAATAATATATATTTGCTGTAAATAATTTTTAATGATTAATTCTGTGAAAAGTATATACGGAAATATAAAACTAATTAAATTATTCAAACAATGACAAGGAGATGTGTATCCTTTCTATATAACCTATATATCCTGTTTTTTTTGCCATACCTCAATGTGATATATAATAATATAATAATTTAACATTGTAAATATATTATTATATATGTACAGCGAATATGTAGGACACGCGTAACCCATATTTCATTGTACCATATAGTTTGCAAAAGGACATATATCCCTGATATTAAATATATGTTTGTATGTTTGGTATTATTTTTCATTTCCAGGTTTATATATATTTCATATGTATATTTATAGAAAGGACATTAGTATATATGTAACTAATGTATGGATGGATGGATGGATGGATATTATACTATTTATGAATATAGTAATATATAATAGTAAAATATTGTGTATACCTAGAACGTTGGGTATAGAACAAGACAACGTAACATTTTGTTACATTTGCTATATATAAATAATACAATAGTATGCACATGATATAGATAAATTTGAAATACACAGCCACATTTACATATATTCGACGATAGCATATGATATAGTAGTTATAGATTGTGAAACAATATTCATGTATTTATTTGCTATTTTATAGAATAGAATCATCGCATACGCTGGCACATCAAGCTTTTCTATATATACCACCCACAATACTGAGAATATTAAATTATTATTGCATATGTATGTGTAGTTTATCATCTGTACAATATTTTATATAGTTTATCGATTTTTTAAATACTCCACAATTTTCTATTTTAAAATAGTGTGTAGTTGTAGGTTATTAATAATGAACACCCGTGTCCGCAAAATAATCGGATTGGATTAGAAAATTAAAAATTCTCCCTAAACTATGCTGAAATACATTGAGTGACATTTTTTCGACCAACGCACAAAATTACGCTGTCCCACATAATGTATTTTATATTTTGACTTACGCACTGAAAGAAATTCCATCAAATGAAGTGTATTGTTAAAATGTTCACATAATACATAAATCAAACAGGATCTAATAGGTATGCGACACAACCAGATCCATATGCGTATTTGAAAATCATTCCGGTTATTTTTCAAACAGATTGTGTAGAATAATAAAATCCATATGTAGTAATTAAAATAAAAATAATGCAATTTCTAAAACGAGTTAAAATCAATTTAATTAATAACTTCATCAATTTTTTTAGAGTTTACTTTTTATTTACAATATTTTATGTATATATGAAAACATAACAAGGACGAAATTAAAGTAACAGCTAAATGTAAAGCATAAATAAATAAATAAAGTGACCCCATTGTAGAACCAACAGGTGGCTGGTATTTAACATACGTATCACTTATTCCTATCTTTCAAATAAATGTATTTGTTCGCACACAAATTGAAAATTAAATTGTCCATTGGAAAGATCCTATAATAGAAATATTGAATATGGAGAGAAACCAGTTGCGACTCGTTTGCTTCAAAATTTCTCAAAATATGTGCTAAATTTTTAGTGGATATGAAAAACGGTTACTGTAGATCGATAATTTACAGGGATATATCACCTGTTCCGAAAGCAAGTATAATGGCGCCGCTGATTCGCCGTTACTGTGTAATCACTGAATCATTAACTAAGTTTTAATTGGATGCTGCTTTCACACAACACCCCATAGTAATGCTCATACACAGCTACCAGATTGTTCGCGACTACTTATTCTTTATTCGTAGCTAACCCATTATATTATAGGCCATTCCACTATCCGCAACCCGTGGACGCGTTCGGTCGCAACTGGCTTTGCAAGTATGCTATACCCAACATACCATCCGAATCATGAGATCAGAAGAGTGCTGTACATTATTTGTGTATTATATGAACTACAAAAACTCCGGTAAAACGCGGTTACTGGTGATCGCTATCAACAACAATTGATAATATTGTACAGAGAATTGTAGGATAAACAACTGAAATGCGTCAGAAGAATCGGAAAAATGGTTTTGCCCTATGATAATGCTAAATAGCATATGTTACAAAATCTATTCAAACATATTTGATCCCGTCGCCTATTCATCAGACCCGACTCATTTTTACTATAACTTATTTCGATCGATATATTGTAGATACAATACTTTAATTATTGAATTCATTAAGACCATGTTGTAGAGTTCATAACTGGTTGTTTTCCAAAGTTGGCAGTTAATCATCGTAGGCCATTTACAGGCGTATACTTCACCTATAACGAAAGCAGTTATAATGGCAATGCTGCCGACACCCCATGACTGTGTAATCACTGAATCTTTAACTAAGCTGATACTGCTTTCACACAGTACGCCTTTGTAATTCTCCTACACAGTCACCGGATAGCACGCTTATATACTTATTTATTATTCGTTGTAAACCCGTTACGGGTAGTTCCACTAAATGCAACCTGTGGACGCGGTCGGTTGCAACTAGCATTATAAATATGCTTTATTCAAAATGCCAAAGCGTGGTATATGGATACGCTTTGTAAATGATATCATATCTTCGGAACAATGACACCAAATTTTAAAAACTACACTCTTACATATTATATAGGTAATAAAGAAAGCTACATAAAGTAAGGTGTCTTAGGAAGCAAAAGGGAAGCAAACAGTGGTCATATTGGATATCCGCGAAATATTTATAATAGAGATACTTTTATAACAGATTCTATCGGTTTATTTGTTTCTATGTGTGTGTATAAGCCACCAGTTATGAATTAGTACGTAAAATCAACTGGTTTTACACTTAAACAATTTTATTTACATTAAGTTTGGAAGTTGTTATAGTGTTTGATCGATTTGTGAGTAAAAAACCTGCGGCTGCTTTATTGAAAGCTGCCTTATATATACAAATATATATATACGAAAACATTGCAAGAACAATGATTTGCTTCTTACTATGGGAATCTGGACGAACTGCTCGGAAAACCATTAGTTGTGTTTATACAATAAGACTAATCGATTCTTAGGTTAAAGTATCGCATGCGCGCAATGGTAAGGCTAAATATTGAATGGGTTTTGAATGTTTTCATGCGTTGATGATAAGATGAAATCTACTATATCGTTACTGGTGCAATAGAAAAAAAAGTGTGTTTTTGTATAAAATGTGATTGCGACATTTGTATTATAATTGCATTGTCGTGAATCGTGTGGATACGCTAAAGTTAATATCGAAAATTTTCTGAAAAACATTGAAACGTTAAAAGTTTAGACGGAAATAATTAAATACTCTGTTTCTGTCAGTTTTTTACTTTTACAAAAAATTCATTTATTATTTATTTAAAATTTTAATTTTACTAAATATAAATTCTAAATTTAATGTAAACATTAAATTATTATAAATGCACTATATTTTATGGCATTTTAAATAGGCAGGCAAAGGAGCCACAGAGATTGAGAATTCAAATAATATATTTTATTTAAAAATATTGAACACACAAACAATTTCGCAGCACAAATTCAATCTTTCATTCAGACAGGCAGAACGACACTTGTCGCTATGTTTTCCTTTTATTCTTAAATTATAATATTACAATTGTGAGTAATTTTTTTTATAATTAATCCAATTTTTACTTTACAATTAATTATTATTTATTTTTATATTTATATTTTCATAAAAATGCCTTTTTTTATTTTATCGTAACACAATAAATTTCGTTGTGTTTCATTTTTATAAATATTGATTTTATTTAAAATGGAAAATATAATTTTTTTTTTGTTTTCATTTTCATAAAAAAGAATTTATAAAATTTTGCAAAAAAAAAAAAAAGTAGATAATAATAATTATTCAAAACAAAATTTTAAAAATAAAAGAAATTTAATTTCTTACGTCATTAAGCTTAAAAAAAAAAGTATTATTATTTTTTAAATCAAATTTTTGGCAACATTTTGGTGAAAATAAAATTAAAAATAAAACATTTCTTTCTTTTTTTCTTTTTGAAAAATATAAAATATAAAAAAATTTGTTTAACAAAAATTTCTAAAATAAAAAAAAAAAAAAACAAAACATTTCAATTTAATTTTTTCTATTAATTTAATGGATGATCTGGTTTCAATTCGCATGGTCTTCGTATTTCTTGTCCCAATTCATGTAACCATTTATTTGCCACTGAAAATAGAATGAATAGGAAATTAAAACATTAAAATTTAAACGAATATTATTTGTAGCATCAGGCGCGTAGCTACGCCAGATATGAATACAATAAACAAATTTTGGAAGATAGTGGCACGATTTTTCGGAAAAGCATATTTTCTTTAGTCCGCGATGTTTTTTCCCTTTTTCCATTTTATTAACAGAGATTGAAAATTTAATTTATGCCCACAATATTACGCAATCAAAAGTTATACAGAAAGTTTAAAATATTTCTGGTCAGTGAAATCTTTTATAACACGTTTACTTTGTAGATTGAAGCAATGATAGCAATGAAAATGTAAATTTTTACCGAAATCAAACATATCTAATCAGCTATAGGTTTTGATTACTCCACAAGATTCATAGAATTTATTCACCAAATATAAGATAGTGAACTTACAAAAAAATTTGTCAAGTGATAGCTTAGTATTGAAGCTGTTTCTATACTTATACTTGTTAGTTGCATTTAAAATTTGGATCTTGAAAGAAAGAGCTGAAAGTCATTTAGTAAAAATTAGTGTACTATACTCATATATCATGATGTTGATGAATTAATAAGAATTAAATGTAAGAGATAAAACTAACGTATATATAGGAATGTATGTAAAATAAAAATTATAAATCTAAGAGTAAATAGATACAATAAATTCGGAATTACAATCTTTAATGAAAGTCATACAGCATCTATAGAAGCAATATCGTCAAAAATCTTATTATATACGTGTATGGTGATGACCTACGCATCTTTCACGCGGTGGTCAATGATTTTAGTTAGAGCAAAAAACGGTTACAGAACAAAAAACATATAGTTTTCAAAAAATAATTTGGGTGGGTATCACGGCGGCAGCCATGACAATTGTACTGCTGCACCGAAATAAAACTGTTCATTAGAATAATATACCCTTTCACATGCACATTGTGCGTAAGGCAATATATTTTAGACATAATAATAAAATTATTTAAAAATTTTCATTCCCAAACTCATCAAATACACACCAACACAACTCAATTAACACACAGAAATAATAGATTCGCTTAAAACTTTAGATGATTTCGGTTTCATATGAAATAGGTATATAAGGAGCGTGTGTGAGTGACACCCAGCAACCACTCAATTCGCAACAAAATAAAATGGAAAAATACAAAATAGCCATTTATGGCTTATCAAATATATTAACGTTGATATGCGTTTTATGTTACGTTAAAATAAAAACACAATTTTAACGCCATTTACATCAACAGCATTTGAATCTAGAAACAAATTTTAGTAAAGCGAAAAAAATATCCTTGGAAGAAATACAATTTTATTTTTTGTTAATCTTGATAATTTTGCATGTGTGAGGGGAAGAAAAAGTGTGAGAAATTCTGTTTGTCTTCTACTTTACCTATAAAAACTAGAAGTTCTGTAAACTCGTTACTCATCTCATGAATTACCCATGATAGTTTTCATGAGTAGTTTCTAGTTTCAATATCATAAAACCTAACAATTTGATCAATTCTAATACAATTATTTTAAATGAAAACTTATAATTGGGTTATTTAAATAATTCCTATGAAAATCAAGGAAAATCGATACCTATGGTAGATTTCTATCGGATTAAAGAAACTATTTTGATATACCAAATTGGGTATGTAAATACAATATGGCATTATAAGTTTACCTTCTAAAACGTTTCTTTTAAACTGATACCTTGGCCACTTCAATTAATTCATTTAATAAACTGGGTTATTGCAGTTGCTCAATTTTGACTGAAATGGTACTACATCCTAACAAATTACCAACATTGGTAGGTTTCTGGTATCGCTTTTGTCTAGAAATATAATCTGGGAGTATCATTTTTTACAGGAATTTCGGAGAAATAGTTTATAGAATTTCATTACAAAATATATGAAATTTTAATAATTAAATTGATTGAAAAACTAGTTATAGTTTCTATTCTGGAAACTTTATTTGTATCATTTTCTATGCACTGAATAGAAATTAATAATATATATCATCCACAACATACAAATTATATGATTTCTGGAATTTGAACAGGAAACTACTGTCGACCATAGATTTCCTCTTTTTATAGTTATAAGTAATCCATGATTAAATACATTTTAAAATTTTGAAAGAAATTTGGATAATTGAAACATCAAATATTTAGGACGTATTTAATTAAGACATAATAAATTGGTAAAATTTATTTACTTAGTACGTTTAAAAATAAAACTCCTGTCGCATTCAATTGTTAAATATATTTAAATTGAGGTATACAGGATTAAAACATCCTTAAAAAATACTCTTCATGATATCATTCCATTCAAAAATCTCCTATTTACATTTCGAAAAAAAATTGTACACATAAAAAATGTTGCATATATAAAATCATTCTGCACTCATTTCAAAATGCTTTCATTCTCGACATTCTGTCGATTGAAATGCCATAGAAAATAGACTGTACACTGAATATTGTTTCTAATATTTTGAGTTATTCTAAATTTAATTTCGAACACTTTCCCAGACCGAATGTTAGACTTTTAGTATGATTATATGTGTTTTCGTGTCACTTATTAGCCTTCCCCGGAGCTCGTCGCATCCTCTAACGCCTTGTTACCATACTAAAATAGTCTGTACACTATTTATAAACCATATTACCATTCTCTCAGGCACAAGAAATACCGCATAAACCAAAGTCATCACAATATTTTCCATAAATTTTCTTTGTTTTATATAAGGAATTTTATTAACGTACAAAATTCAATAATTGACATTTTCAGAAATTACTCTTACTACACGTTGGTACTTCATCAATTGTCTATACAAAAAGCCAAATTATATAATTAGTTGTTTTAGTTTAATATGTATTTGTGTTAATTATTTAAAATGACAATAAATGCAAAATTTTACTTTAATTGTATATTAAAATTATAAAAATAATAAAAGGGAAGAAGAAGAAGAAAACCTATTTGTATTAATTTCATTGTGCCCGATGTTGTGCAAATATTTTTGTTAGAGGTAAAAAGGTATAATAAGGTACAATTATTTTATATGGGTATTATCATGAAAAATAAATATAGCATTTGTAATTATATTGTACAAAATACACAGAGATATGAAAATATACTCTTATAATAATAATTAATTCACAATTATAATATATATAAAAAAATATTTAAAATGTAAATAAGATTTCATTTTATAAACGCACTTAAGTAAATGCAAATTAAAGAAAAAATATTTCATTTAGGGATAATAAAACAATCCATTATAGAAACATTATAAATAAACATAAACGATATAACAATCATTAAATTAAATGTACCCGAAATTTTGAGTATAAGCTTTTGTCTACCCCCGTGATATTTTAAGTGGTATGGGATAATCCGCACCCTTACTCATAAACAAATGCCATCCATTTTACAGACAAAAGAATACAAGCATAAGTCGATGAGTTTCCATTTGACATTCTTTTTGAATTTATAGCTTTTTGTTAATATATTACCAAACGATAAGAATTTTGGAGAGTTTTCACCGATAGTAAGTCAGAAAATCTGCATTGGAATAATAAAATGGGATATATTTATCACTTGCAATCACACAGAGCAGTTAGTCGCATCGTTAAACAGACGGGTATCGGCTACAATAAAAAATAAAGGTAAACCTATTAACAATAATTGGTTAATGCAAATATAGTTAATTGAGAATTTATAATTAAGCACTTAGCATTTGTACGAATACCTTTTCTGCATGATTCTGTGTATATTTATGCGATATTTTGTATGTATTATTTACCTTTTAGATCAAATAAATGAAATATTAAATATACATAAAATATAGAAAGGAAGATTTTGAAAAGCTTATTTTTCTTACAATAATAATCCTGATACACATTAATTTTTAAATTAAATTTAGTCATACGGAATAAATATGTATAGTTTAAGTTTAAACCTTAGCGAAAAATATATAAAGATATAAAACGAAATCGTAGAGATTAATTTAAAATATTTACTGCGTGAAGTTTCTGAATATTTAAGAATCACGTAACCAAACATATGATAAATAAATATGTAATGCATCCAGTTCTGTTCAAAACCAATATTAAATATTTTTTGTGGAAGGATAGATAATTCAGTATTGCTGAACTGTTTGATAGAAGGAACATTCTTATAAGATCTCCATAGTGATTGCGGTATTGTTATTACGTTGAATTCATTGGGAAATTATTACAAAGCAGAGTGTCACGCGGAAACGCAACGTTTGCTTCTAGAAATTACGCTGTGCTCAGCTCCATCGAATACAACTGACAAAACGTGGTTTTGGTAGTTAAAAAATGATGGTTTAGATAAATACAGTATTAGCAAAGTATTTTGTATATGAACTGCTAAATTTGATAAAACCAAATAAAAATCATCACATAGCTGGTCGTTACCACAAATTATTCATCCAATTGAGTCGAGGACTGCAGCAGGACCGTCCGTTTGTAAAAGTGTTTTGAAGGAATTTTACGTCGATTTATAAGAATATTTTAAAAAATGTTTAAATTTCTAGAATCTCGGTATGATTTTCCAGTCAGATTACTGTCACCTCTCAATAGTTATCAATATTCAAACGATCTGCTTAAAATTTGCAATCTACATAATTCTATATCATATCCAAACTTATATCAACTTATTAATTTAAAGATGATTTTTTAAATGGATATATTGACCCGCAGAAGCAGTGCTATAATTCTATGAGTTCTAATAATTCGAAATTAGTGTTTATGCTAAATATACTTTTGATTTAGGGGTTCTGTTTACGAGATACGACTTTTCGAATTTATTTTCCTAGAAAATTGCCATAACTATGAAACGAAAAATCAAAATAACGAAATGGCTTGAGACACATCATCCTTTTGTTGAAAGTTAAATTCTTAACTAATCATGTACAGAAATGAATTTGATGAATTTCACCATTATCGAATAATGGAATGTTGAAGATGAAATATTTTGTCTTTCATGTTGATATATATATTTTTTTTATAGATACTGCCATAATTTCGTAATATTTTTTTCAGTTTCAAAGCAATGACAATCCTCTCTGAAAGGCTATACCGTAGAGGTCGTAAACTTCGATCTAAGTGAATAAAAAATATGTACTATATCTACTAATTTCGATTAAAAGTTAATTAAGAGTATCAAAAGCGGATAGTACATTTTAAAAACCACACACTCTGTCCATCATATAAGACAATAATTACTCACCCCATTTTGTGCCAGTCAAAACAGGACATGCAGCATGTCTTGTTGTATAATCACCTTCACCAGATGCATGTAAATTGAACCAAAAGGCAGCTGTACCTTTTTTAGGCCATAATGCTACACGTAATGCTGGAAAAACAGTTGCTCCACCTTGTTGAACATCGCTCATCTTTAATTTCATTTAATAAATAAAAACATTTAAATTAAACTCAATCACTCAATGGGCATCCACACATTTATATATGTGTGTATGGTTGTGTGTGTGTGTGTAAAATATATATACTAACATAAAATAAAACTGTTGCAATGCGATTACCAGTTCCTAAACTTTTAAATGCATTTGTTTCTTCTTTTCGTGCAAAATCAAAATGTGGTTCATAATGTCCACCGATACCATAATTAACAACTTGTAATTCTTCAGCTGTATCAACTGTTAGACCGGTCATATCTTCAACACGTTTTCCAATATTTTTTATATAGTTATGTTCTTCATCACGTAACCACGCAGATTTACTGATACGATAAGCTGCAACTTCAAGTTCACCTGTTTTATGATTTTGTACTGTAGCACGTTGAAACTTAAGAGAAAAAAAAAATTATTTTAATTCACAATTATAATTTATTCTATAAATTTTTAATTACTCTAGGTCTAGCCATTTGTTTCATCATTTCAATTTCAGCATCGGATAATACATCATGATAAATAACAACTAATGGTTTCAGATGAGCCACTTCTAATTTTAATGGTGCAATTTTTAAAAATGCTGAATTATTTGTTACATATTTACACGTTAATTTTGATAATTCTCGAGGTGTTTGTATAACTTCATTACGACATAATTTTTCATATAATATTCTTTCCGGTGTTTCATATACCGATGGATTACTATATGGGTTGAATGATTCTTGCTAAACATTTATACAATAGATAATATTGAATTTGATTAATAATTTATATTTATATATTTATTTGGAAACGAAATAAAATGTTAAAATCTAATTACATTTGTAAATTCTTGATCTTGACTTTCTAATTCATCTGAACCATCATCACCTTTTAATTTTTTATCACCAACATTTTCAAATTGTTCTTTTCCTAATTCTTTTTCATAATATACTTTATTGCCACTAGCCCGTTCATGATCCGGTATTATTTCCAGTAATTCATTTGTCATTTGTAAAGCTGATATAACATTACCTATTTAAATTTTATAGAATAACAAACGAATAAATTACTATATAATATTAATTTAATTTGAAGGAATTCTCTAAGGAAATATACATTTTGAAATATGGGTTCGAGAATTTATCATCACAAGAGATCATATACCGATTTGGCTTTTGGTCAGTCCAGTTACATATATCAAGAAAATGTTGTAGGTCACTACGATTTTATTATTATATTTAGTTTTTGTTATTATAATATTGGTAAACAATTTTATCCAAATCTGATCTGTTTAATTGCCCGGAGTAACAATTTTGTAGAAACTTGTAAGGAAATACAAGTATATGCTCCCATTCCCATAGCTAATTTTAATCATATTGGCCAGGAGATCATTCAGAGTTCTGCAATTTTGGTCTATAGAACTGAGCTTGAATTTTGAAAGAGTTTTTTTAGGGAATATCAGTATAATCCGAATCCAAATCAAAGTAACAAATTTCCTTTAAACTGACTAATAGATCATCCAGTTTCGCAATATGGTCTATAGAATTGACCTGAGTATTAATTTTGAATTAACATTGAACATTGCTGGAGTTATCATATTACTCGTCGAAATTTTACAAAAGAAAGACTACTTAATTGGTGATGATCTTCTTCGGCATCCTGATTATTATCATTAGACAGGACTCCATATGAGATTACTATATTTTTATCTGGTTGACAATTCATTGAACATTATAGCGGATGCACCGAATTTGAAAATATTAGAAAATTACGACTTGAATAACTATTTTACATTAAAATTTATGAATGTTTCTGTATTATACGATGTCATTCGAAAAATTATTATGAACGGAGTCAATAAGTCAGAGATTATATTGAATAAATATATTTTAATTTTGCACTAATATCTAATTGTTGTCAATAGAATATTAATAGAAAATAATATACTACTTCTGCTTTACATTTTAATTATTGGGAAAAGTTTACTCTACAAAACCTACACCAATTACGAATTTATTCCAAATTTTCTGTCCATTAAATTTATTCTATTCTTATTATTATTATTATTATTATTATTTGTGAAAAATAAAATGCCAATTAAAATTTTAATTTTAATTCATAATAATTCTTTTATGATGAAATATTAAAACTGTCAAAGGTGGTTATAAATGTTTTAGTATATTCAAACATGAATATAAAATATATATATACATTAAGATCACAAAGGTTATTATTATATAGATTCACGTAGCAAATGTAGCTGGGTACTCACATATTTTAATTAAAGGGTACGTGAAATTCAATTTCATGTGACATTTTATAAATTGTATTCACAAAATATATTAGCTGCAGTAGTAGTAGATACAAATATAAAATAAAATAATAATAAATATAAACAATGACAAATCGTGGTATTTTTTTTAAAAGTTTATATAAATAAATATAAAATCGTGATGTTAAAATAATTTCTCTATTGTATGATTTGTTTACACAAAAATCGATATTCGCAGACGTACCTATAATTTTCATTTATAAATAACAATATATAAAATATATATTTTATGTAATTTATCATCTGCTTGACTCACAATTTATTCAGATTGCATATAATTATATGACGGTTTTAGACACCTGAGAAAGCATAAATAAGGTATTGTCTTTGTATATTTTATATAATTATATATAATAGAATTACACTAGTACAAGTAATTTTAATTTCCTATCTATAGAATTCAATGTGCGACAATCAAAATAATAAGATAATTTCCGATTTTAAAAATAAAATACTTAGGAGTGAATAAATGTGTACACCCTCATCTGTTTGTCTTCTCAATATACTATATGGATCGTTGGTATTGCTAATCTATTGTCTGCTGATTATTTGTATTGTATTGTGAACCCGCTTTAACGTACTGTTAAAATTTTATTACATTGATAGTAGTTTTTGTGCGTGTCGGACGTGTAGAAAAAACAAATAATCTTAGAATTCAATTTTGTAAACGATTGAAATGCATAGAATCGCTTATATTATATATTTAATTGTTTATTAAAAACACAAGTTTTTGAGTGCTATTAGTTAGTTGGATTGATGTTTTGATTATAATAAACGGAATGTGATTGGATAACAAACTTTCATCATATAACATAACGAACTGTAAAATAAAAATACACAGCACAGACAGAAATTGTCGTATATTGATATTGTTCAAATAATCTAAAAAATCAAATGTCTTGATAAGAATAATTTAAACGGTATATATTGTAGGAAAAAAGGCTGTACCAATGCCCGGTTGATAGTTTAAATTGGACAATCAGAAAGAAAAGAACATAAAATTAGAGAAACTTCGATTGTTTTTATAAACATTTAAAAATGAGAATCACATCAACACGAACGCTAATTGAATAATATTAAATTAACAACATTATAGAACCTTGCTTGAAGAATTTGAAATTAAATAGACATTCAAGTCAAAATAGTGTAACATTCTCGTATGATTTAATAATACTGTAGAAGAATCACTTTCAGTGATTTCATGTAAATTTATAATATTTTTTGCATAAAATTATTATCTTCAAATCAATCCATAAATTTGTTGACTTTAGACGGTCTGGAGGATTATTTCGTTTGGATTCATCCAGACCATTGCAAACCACAGCTTCTCAATGACACACATTTTAATTTAAACGAAAGCACGTGTGTGGGAATAAAGAATAACCTCTGCGTCGACAGAATTTTAGTGAAAAATGTTTATACACATTTTAAAGTTTAAACTGCCGGAAAGGTACATAAGTGGTGCCAGGTGTATATATGAACTGTGGATTCCAATGATACCTTCTCATAACTTATGTTATTATTATAATTATAGTGTATGTGAAAATACATAAATAATAATATGTTTCCTATATGTTATATTATTTTGAATATTTACGAAAATTTACATATCATAATGTTATAAATATTATATTTCAATGGAAGGGTAATGATGGACTATATATAGATATAGACACATAAACATACATAGCTAATATGTTAATTTTAAATACAAATATTTACAAAAATTTGTAATTTAATATTATTTAATGAGGTACTTTTATGATTGTTTAGCACTCTAAATAAATGGATTAGTAATTTTAATACAATTTTGTTAGATTAATGTCCAGTAGAAGACAGTGTTTCAAAAGCAGTTTCCAGAAACTTGTTAATTTGGTCATATCTCAATCATCACATCATAATATTTCTAACGTAACTTATTAATTATGTGAGATTATACGGCTACGTCAATAAAAAAAACAATCGCCGAATATGGTGTGAAAATAATCCTAATGATGCTATCAATGAGACTCTGTTACATTGACTGCGGCCATATATGTGACAGATATCTATTTCAAACAATCATAACAGTCAAGTTTGAGAAATTTCTCTGCATTTGCCGAATGCAAAAGAAAAGTCAAACATTTTACATATAAATACCAAATTATTTGCATAATCACAAAATATTTTTATAATAATATTTTAGAAAACAAATAAACAAAAACAATTCGGAAAATATACGACGAAAGCAATAAATGCGTTACCTTGTTTATATATGGAAAAAGCTAAATATTCTAATATATCAGCCTTTGATGTACTACTTGTACTATTTATTTCATTATTCAAACGATCCATTGCTTCACGCATCCATAAAGCTGTATGATAAAAATCACTATTTAAATAAGATTGCCGACCCATTTCAAAGCAATCATTTGCTGACATTTCAGAACTATAAATAAATAAATAAATAAATATTAGGCATTGTTTTTCGGTGACTCTTCTCGGACATATAATATTAATTAATTACAGCATTAGAGAATATAAAATATATAATTTTACCTATATTGTATTCCATTTAATTCACCTTTAGCAATATTTGATGTATCTAATTTATATGTATCTTGTAATCTGGTTAATGCAACTGCGGCACCATTTAAATCCTCATCGGATGGAAATTTTAAAATTGAACGATAATTTGTAACATTTTCAAGAAAAGCTATACACACAGATATTAAAAATTAATTAAAAGTTATATATTGTAGAAATTATCAAGAAACGAAAAAAAAATGTGTATAAATAAATTTAAAAATCTATGTAATTACCACCACCAACATCAAATTCCATAAAATTTTCAATTGTTCGCCAATCACTTGTTAAACGTTTTGTAAGTAAATATGCACTTATTGGATTTGATAAATATGTTGCTATATCAGCTGTTGCTTCTGCATGCTCCTTTTGATAATCCTTAACTCGTCTGCATAAATAAAATAAATAATTTATTCAAACATATAATTATAAATTATCATTATATTTTAATATTATTATACAATTCCCCCTTTGTTCGAAATAATTCAAAAAGTGGTTGATTTCGTGTAAGTTAGCATGGAAATAAAACTTGGACTACGAAAAACAATAATTAATGAGATTTTAACTGAATTGTAACTGTCTAAGTCTTGACTGAAAATAGCATTCGAATCGATGATTCCAAAAAATTCAAAATGTACAGAATGGTGATGATCAACTAGATGGAGTAAATTTAAAAAACTTCTCGTTTGAAGAAGTCAAAAATCAAAAGAATGCTCATTTGTTTCGACCCGTATTTGTCGTATTCATCCTAATTAACCGGGCGTCAGCCATAAATTCAATCAGCTACATATAAAATCAAAGTAATTTGATGCACTTGCACTTTTTTTCCTAATCCATTCCGGATATTTTTCATTAGCAGAGAGAGATACAGAGGACGTATATTATAAATAATATAGGAATAATTTTTATGTTTACCTTTTTAAGTAATCTATTTTTTCTTCTTGTGCTTCTATATATAATTCTAAATTTGATATTAATACAGCTTCTGTTTCTAATAATTCTTCCATTTCAGATAATGATGTAAATATTTCACCATCAACAAAATGTACTGTGATTGATGTTAATGATATA
Organism: Bibio marci; assembly: GCA_910594885.2. Classification (NCBI taxonomy): domain Eukaryota; kingdom Metazoa; phylum Arthropoda; class Insecta; order Diptera; family Bibionidae; genus Bibio; species Bibio marci. Next base: position 70,619,214 of record OU343114.1, on the reverse strand, counting down.
TATAAAAATATTAATAATAGCATATGTTTTCTTATTAAAATCATCATTATATGGGTTTTATCTTAATCTTATAGATATTATTTATGACCTGAAAAGAAAAAATAAAATAGAAAAATGTTATTTATTATTGATTTTATGTAAATAAAATGTTTATATAATAAAAATGATGGTGCGGCAGGAGCGATTACAGGGCATTTAATTATCAAGGGTTTTTTTATCATTGATATTTTATTACATATATTACATTAAAATAGTATTTAATTTATTAATATTAATATCGGTGAGTTTATGGGTAGCACATTAATAACTAATGTTTAAATTATTCCAGTTTCTACAATTCTGATTACACGGTTTTTATTAATATTTATAATATTTTGGAAGTTCTGAGCATGATGGTTTTGTATGGGTGCTGCAATTTTGCAATATGTGTACATCTGAAATTGTCTGAGCAGTAGCAGAGAAAACAATCTACCTATATATTTAGCAGTTTCAATTGTTTAGCAGTGCGAGCTACTAAATCATATCGTTCATTTGTTTGTCGTATTGACACTCCACCAATAATTGATGTGTCTTATTGCATGAAGTTTTTTTAATAGTGGATTATATCAGAAGTTGACCATCACACAGTACAACCAAGAGCTAATTTTGGTATAGATTTTTGTTTCACATTAAGTATTGGTGCTTCACATGTATCCAAACATTTTTAACTAACAGGTCTGATGGAAGAGCCCCTTTGTAACACAATCACATAATCACCTCCCCCATTATAGGTTAAATTTTCTTACGCTTCTAAATTTGCAATTTAACAGAAAATCGTTCCTTACTGAATGGAAGCACAAAAATGTATCAAAAATAACAAACATTTGTAAATAGGAAAAAAAAACTGTTTCAGGAGTTTGGATTATTGAATTATATTTGAATATGCTAATTTCCGTATAATGAAAATTATATTTTGAAAACATCAAGTTTACATGAATAATGTCATTCAACTTTTAACAACAAATTAATTGTTCTATGTATGTTGTGAAATTCCGTATAAGCATGCAGCATACAATCAAAATTTTTTTTAAATATAGTTTAATATTAAATGCAAAAATTAACTATTTTAATTTATTTTTACATACCTTGCAAATTTGCAATTACGTACATAAATAGAATATTATAGCACAGCATAAAATAATCGCGGATAATATTATTTAAATCATCACAATTTATAATATAAAAATAATAATGTAATGCATTGTTTCTATATGTTTCATTTTTTAAAAAAAAAATAAATATACATAACATTAGAAATTTAAAAATGAAAAACGACAACATAAATTAAGAATTGTTTTGCTATAAACTATACTCTGATGTAAAATGATCCGTATATAGCTGGATATGGGTCATTTAATAGTGTGCCGTGTTTGTCGCTACTTATAAACAACCAGTTTTTTATAATTGTTCAATTTTTGAAATTGAAGTAATTTTTGAATTTGTATTAAATATTAAGAAATTGATTTGGCAATAATATGCACCACTGTCGAAAACAACAATTTGTGAATGACGCATAAATGTTATTAAATTGGTAGTGAATCGAATATAAAGTATGATCTTATCATCCATCAACATCGAAAACTGTTGCAAACGAAATCAATTCAATGAAGATGCAAAATCGTCAATTAATAAATATTGATACAGATATAGCGAAACGACATTCCGGTATTTCACTGATTTGGGTTATTTTTGAGCACAGTAGTACACATGTATCATTTACACGTATATAAAATACAGTATTTTTATAGTATACTTAATAATAATATACATTTATTCTTATTTTGTGTGGAATATTTAATATTGCCATCACAATATAATTTATATTTACACAAAATTTACATTAGAAAAGTATTTGCATTTGCAAAAAAGGAAGTTTAATATTTTAAATAATAGTTTACATATATCATCATCATGTAACACTACTCCAAGTTGGAGCTTATGCGACATCTATAACAAACAATCATTACAGTCAAGTAGGAATAATTACTCTGCATGGCAGTATGGGTATATATAACAAATCACTGATTGGTCTACAATCATCTAACGATAGATGTTTACTTAATTCCAATTATTTTATATGTGATTGATTACACATTACGAACAAATGGTAAACCGCAGTTGGAAAACCTTCACTATAAATACCATTGCACATGTAAATACCATTGCACATGTAAATTTCGCGAATTGTACTCGGTTACATTTGGTTATAGCATGAATGCTACACTCACTGTGCCACTTTGGTATAGATGTCATATATAAGGAATAACATGATTTGTAACATTAGGCAATGTTTCAACAACATTTACTCTTTCAAATAAAATCGATTTTATTTAACTTTTTAAAATATATTATACGATTATTTTAAAAGAAGTATATGGCTTATATATGTGCGTCAAAGATGATGCAAAAAATTGTGTACGAGAATGATGCCTAAAATTCAGACAATTAAACAAAAAGAAGCTGGTGAAAATGTTTGTAGTGACAACGCCTTATTCACCAGAACTATAACATCATGTGACTGTTATTCCAAGATCAAACCCGCATTAATATATATATATATATAGGAATAACATTTCAAACCGTTGAAGTAGTGACACAAAAACCGACACGCGTCCAGAAGGAGTCTGCCAGCAGAAGACTTCCAGCACTGTTTTGAGCAATGGAAAATTCACATTGTATAGTGTGATTGAAGAGGATAATAACTAAGTATGCATAAATTTAAAATAAAATGTATTACAGCATTAGTGTCGCATTTTTCTTTTTTTTGATATAGCTATCGTGGAATATAACTTCAAATCCACGCAAATTCCACAATCTATGACTTTACTTTGATTATATATATATAAATATAACAATATTTATAATCTTTTTCTTTGTTATGGTTACGTAATGAATACATCAATACATACGCAAATAAGCGAATATAAATTTATTAATAAAAAAATTCATTCATCTATACCCAAAACAAAACAATAATAAAAAAAAAAAATCTATAGCATAATAATATTTCTTTGATATAATTTTTTATTATTGTATGAAATACATACAATAAACAATAACATTTTTATAAACGCATTTTTGTAATTATTCCAATTTTATAATTATCAATTCTTTTCATAGTTTAGCACAAGGCGGTTGTTTAAGGAAACGTTTATAATAACTTAAACGAATTTGGATTTTATTAGATTATTCATTATAACTATTTTATTTAATTATACAAATTTATACAATATTTATTAAGGTTTGTGTAACCGCCTCTATACGGTTACCGATAACGATATAAATTTCTGTATAATCATTTTTACATAGAAATATAATTGTATTGCTTTCACATTTGGTCTACGTGACAATTGCTATTTTGTATACATTTAATACAATATTAATTCATTTTAATTTAAAATTTAAAGATCTCAGTATAGTAGTATACGGAGACAAACGAAAAAAAATTATATTTCACATACGCACATTTATAGCGCACCACATAAAATCTAAAATCTAATTGAAAATACAGACGATAGTTAAATAAGGGAGTATGGAATTTAATTGATATACGAAAATTCATTTCATATAATACAAATTTCCTGTATGTTTGAAAAGTTTTAAATAGATATAGTTGACATGATTTTATTTCATTCTGTCAGACTGTCTAATTGGGCAAGCGGATACAGTAAGAAATGTATAGTAAATTTAATTATGAAGCAACACCACAACGAGAATAATATTCGATAAACATTTTACAAAAATCAGTTAACCATTACAGTGACTTATATTATATATATTTGTATAATAGTCTTGACTGCGTCATATAAACTTTCCCAAACTTAGAACTTAAAATGTATTTAATTGTTGACAATTGTTCCTTATATAAATTAAATTGTATACATAAACATATATTTTTGTTTTCAATAATGATGATTGTTGGTAAATCATTTCATTCACACACATTTAGCTATCGCATCTCTGTGTGATGCTGTATTAAATCTATACTAGAACGCACATATACATTACAATACATTCATATTAAAATTAATTATAATGTTATATGTTCTATGAGATTCATTATTGCCACGTTTCCTATAACACATAATAATATTAAATACAGAGTATTTCATTGATTAATATAATAACATATAGTCGTTGTGTTCTGTTACTAGGAGAGGCAACGAATGTTTTGAAATACTTGTATATGTTCCTATATTATACAATTCAAAGTAATATAAAAAACACAAAAATTAATTGTAAATATAAAAGCAATTTTGCAAATAAAATTGAAAATAGATGTTGGTGAAAATTTACCAAATTAACTACTGTTTAACATTCAGTAAAACTAAATTTTAAATGAATATACTGTGGGTATTCCATATTAAAATATAGATTAATATTGAAGTTATGGACTGGAAATCATTTTGCTTTGCTGCGAGCAAAGAATGTATAGTGAATTGCTAAGATGGCAATTAACAATTATGAAAATGATGTAATGTATACAATACCAATCTGGACTTCACATATATTTAACATACACAAATACTAGGAAATCTTTAAATTAATTTTTTGTTAATTATTGTTAACCTATCTAAAAAAAAACGGTTAGGTCAAAGTTTTTTGGAACTATCGCGGCGTATATCAATTTCTATATATACAAAATTTCACTTTAAATCTATTCTTATCATATATAACTTATTTTATAAATAAATTATTATTTCATTTTTTGCCATATTATTTTAAATTGATTAATTTAAAAAAAATATATTAATTAACCTTGAGACATTTATATTTATTTTTAATTATTAGATTTGCAAATTATTTCCAGAATATTTTCATGAAAATTAATGCTGTTCATAGATATAGTTGTACTATATTAATAAATCAATGATGTAGCTATTTTGATGCGGTGAATTCATCGAGCTATTTCTAGGAATCCATCAAAATTGCTAAACTGCTGCATGTGTAAGTGATTCTGGATCAAACGGAACCAATACAGTAATCTGATGGGGTAACAACTGGCGTCCCAAACAAGTGCTTCCAATGTATTTTTAACACCGTTTTGCGACATGTGCAGGCTTATATTGTTATGTTTAAAAATCACTTTATATATCGATCAATTGTTGCGGGTATCGTTCAGTATTAATTATTTCATTTGGTTTTAACAGCTCTTAGTTTTGCAATCTATATTCTGATCCTGCATCATTCGCACAGAATAATATTATTACCATATGCATATTGCACTTTTGTGTTGATGTAAATGGTACAACAACTGGTTTTTCGTTTCAAATCATCATAATAAATTCACACTTTCATATCTCACCCATAACAATTCTATATACAATTGCCTTTGTGGCAACATTTGACAACGTGTTTTTCTGTTTGCCATCTGACTTTAATTCAGTTCTTGCAGTTTGTTGTACCCGAATGATTTTTCTTTTGGATCATTCGCATTGCTTTTAAACGATGTCGATGTTGGTTTGGATGGATAACATTTAATCATATTCTGTCAATTCTTGTTGTGTTTAACATTGATCTTCATTCAGCAATGCTTCCAATTAATTCTTGATCTTCATATTTATTTTTTTTTTTGTTTGACCTGGTCGTTCTTTATCATTCACATGAAAATCATTACACTTTTTGTACCATTATGTTTTTGATAGTGAATCTTCAGCATATTATAAGTTTCCTTACAATGACAATCAGTAGCAGTTTTTTTTTTTTTCAAAAAATGAGCCGCAAATAAATTTCTTTCTGTAAATGTTGAGGTTTTTTTCTCTTCAAAATTTTCCATTGTTGGATAAAATATTATATGTAAAAGATAAAATATATTTAATTACACTACTATTTCATTTAAATAAAAAATTTTTTGTTTGACCAAATTAATTAATTTTACCATACGGAGCGGCGGATGAATATAATTAATATTTACAAAAATTTATATTCAATTTATTGTATTATTTTTAGTTATAGATTATTATATAGTTTTTAATTTCAAAAGAGATTTTATATTCCATAGATTTCAATGGATTTTTTATTTTAATATAATTTTTAATCTATTGAAAATATATATATATACAGTTTATGGATGGATAATATATACATTCGGAATAATAGGATATATAGAAGTTAGTTAGTACTGTCATCATAAAATTTATTTATATTTTATGAATATATATAATTTTGTTAACATCCTCTAAAATGAATAATTTGTTTGTTTAAAATTTGATATGCAATAATAGAGTATTTTATGTGGAACAATAAACGCGCGGATACATTATGCACATACATCAGATCAGAGTTAATAAATTCATTATATTTAATAACATACTCGTTCATATAGAAATATTTTATATTATTGAATGCATGCTGACATGATGTTGGTAAATTGCTCGCCTCATACATTACAATTCACCGATCGATCTATATAATTATCGAACGGCAGCTGCTTCTTTAATTCCATTATTTTTTATATATGAATCATTATATGCAGACATTGTCGCAATCTCACGATCTGATTAACATCCAACAACATATATATTTTCAAAAATATTGGTTTTTTGATTTCTGGACAAACATTGATGCCAGTACTTTACGATCCGATGAGCATGAACGGTACCAGCACAAATATATTCGTTTATGCGTATGCATTGTTTTTGGTAACACTATTAGCTGTGTGAAAGGATTAGAAATATTTTTTAAAATATATTTATTCTTGAGTTATTTAGAAAAGTGTCCGTGGATATGAAGGGCATATTACGTCAAGTTCTATACAAATATAAATATTTACATATACATTGTTTGCATTGAGCACATAAGAATATAAAGCAACAATTGTATAGCTAACAGCTAAGTCTAGGTTATTAATAATTATGAGAATGTTGTTAAATGGCCTGGGCATATAGTAACTGATGTTAATCCAAGTGCAGCAATTACAAGTAATATTCATTACAGTCAAATTGGTAAATTAACTATGAAACATATGCAATTTACGAAAGATATAGTTGTTTCCTAAATTCAATAATTAATTCCATGGGTGATTAACCCATAAAAATGTGTGTGCAGACATTGTTAATCTATGAGTAGTGCCCAAAACCATATTTTCGAAGATATGTGATTTTTTATATATTCCATAAACGAACAAATGGTCATAGTAGAAAAATTTCAATATTAAAATAAAATGTAAATTTTGGGAATTGCACCCGATATATATTACGATTGATTATAAGATGTGGCTACTATAACCACTGAACTACTGAGTGATTGATATTGTTGAAGAATTTTTTGCGGTATACTGCGGCAGCCAAAAATGAAATACTATTTAAAATTGATTTTAGGTGAGTTATAAATAATGAAATCATAGATATTATAATTATAGATAACCAAACAGATGTATGATTTGATAATATTGAATAATTTGGTAGACATACGATTTAGTTCTTTATCTGTTTGGTTTATATAGCAAAGCGGGTGTTAAAATATTTAAAATTAACATCAGACTTTTACACAGCCACGCATTTATAATAACTCATTTAGTTTCAAAAACACGCAACAATTGAATTAGTTTTCCAATAAAACTTTAAACAAATACTCCTTGCACCCACTTCATATTTTGTAAGTTCACTCAATAATCACATAATTTTAACATTTATATTTCATATTAATCAATTTACATATTTATTGAAATATTTCGGGAATGAAACCACTTATCCTTATAGTTACGTTCTCGTCGCTGGCTTTCGGTTATGCTGAAAATGTATGATATTAATCTTTGTTATGAACTGAAACCATTGATGTAAATGACATTTCAAACTGTTGAAATATTGTGCGGGAATGAAAGTACTAACATGAAATAAAAATAATGATACACTACGAAATTAATGTTGGCAGTTTTAAGGCAAGTTTTAGTTCGAATTATTTTTAAATCAGGGGTAGTATTAAAATATGGAATTGTTAATACATAAAATAATTAACCATTAAATTCGTCCACAAATTCTATTATTATTATTTATGCCAAAGTTATAGGTTAATATTATATAGTTGAATTGGAGCAGCTTCTAAATTGAAATTATATACACATATAGTGATATTGGCATTAAAAAATACACTTAATATCGTTTCATCTATAGTTAAAGCGTTGATTAAGTTTTTGTAATAACTTAACATCGTTATCAAATGGCAAAGCATGAGAAATAACATTCAGTTTTCAACATCACTAAATATTTTCATTGCATAATCGATGGTAAAATTATAAAAATCAATGCGGAATTAAAATTTCCCGGAAAATCGAATTTTATGAATTATCATCTTTATTCTATGGATTTTCATGTTTGTTTACAGAGTTTGGAAATTAAAATAAATTTCCAATCATTTGTAGAAGAAATTTTTGCAAAATCTAAATATGTACGCGTTTAAAAGATATATCGATGTCAGTGAAAATTGATTTGATACTGCGTATAAAGTGATCACCCAAAAACTACTTCATATAAAATTTGACTGGCGACATCAAACGAAAAATAGGTCAAATCTCTTCTAAGAAAGATTGAAAATCAACCCATTTTTTTCATTGTCTATATTTTTAACTCGATTACTATAGAAAAATATATAGTGATATTTTTTATTTGTTTCTATATTTATTTCAATCAATTACAATAGTACGGAAAATTTTAAAATTACTTATGTGTAAACCTACATATGTATTTATAATTATTAATTCAGATTCCATATGTTCATACACTACATACAATATATATATTATTAGTTTTATAATTAATTTAGCAGATATAAATGTTGAATTTCATTGAATTCAAATGAAGTAATGCTTATTATTATATAATTAATATACATAGGTGATTTAAACATGAACATTTGGTACATAAACATATATTTCTTATACAACAAACATTTAATAGACTGAAACTGATATAAATAATAAAATGCATATTATAGACATGTAATTTATAAATATAGTATTTAGTAATTGCAGTGGAACGTAAATGGATGCGAACTAACCACAAAATTAACGAACAATGATTTTAGGTTGCTTGAAATAGTACGAAATTTGTATAGTTAAGTGCCATGTTATATATTTTTATATTACTATAGAGTAGATAGACTACTCGACTGCGAATTTATACCAATATTAATGTACCCATTTCTATTTTTATCACGTAAAGTTTACGTAGTATTTTTTTTATGATTTATTTACATAATACAAATTCAAAAAAAAACACTAATTATAACTATGTTAAAATCAAATTAAATGTATATTTTAGTTAGTTACTTTTAAATTGTTTATTAAATCACAAATGTTTTCCAAATAATATTAATATCAGATGAAGTGTTATTAATGTTATAATAATCAAGAAGGCGGCGATAATCACAAAATTTATACGCAGTGAATTTAACAACAAAGATGTTATTGATGAATGGTATTAATCATCAAGAAATTGCTCTATGACGATAAATGGATAAATGGATAAATAAATAAATAAATAAATAAATGGAAAAATACAAAAAATTTTAAAATAGAAAATGTATTAATGCTTATTTGGAGTTTATTGATATTGATATTGATTGGGGTTATACCGCACATCAGAAGATGGGTTGATGCAAGAAACTTATGAGTGGAATATAAAACTATCCGATGATTACTGGTGTCCACATTTTCACAGAAATCAATTATAATTTTGTGACAAATATTGATTGACATTGATACTATAGACACCAATGCATTATATATATCGATTCGATACGATGCATTGTGTGGGCTACAATACATATATGAATACTTGTAAGTGCGGTATATCCATCATTAATAAAAAATATTATGTAATTCTTATAATTATTTTATTGTTGTTGTATTATATTATAACGAATATTATAAATGAAATATGATGATATTAAATTTACATATCATTTATTTTTCATTATTATTGTTACAAACACAATGTAACATAAAAAAAAAGCAATATACACCAACATCTTTGAAAATTTGCATATTCTTTTAAATTTAATGTTTTACAAAACAATAAATCAATATTATTTTTTATTTCAATGCAATAATGTACGAATAATTTGCAATATAATAAAATATAAATCTAAACTAAAACACATTAATATCGTTCTGGATATATTTTTTTAAATTTAATTTATTATGGGTCAGAAAAATTAATCGAAATCATGTAAGGCGAACCGTGTAACTATCATCACCACTTTTCGTAACACATACCACATTTTTAACATTCAAAATATTGTCAAACATTGTTGATGTGTGCCGGTGATAGTCACTTTATACAATTCCATCATCTATTTTGGATATGGTTTAATAGTAACAGAAATTCAGTTTTTTTAATCTGGTCGCAACCGGTGATAGTCACTTTATACAATTCCATCATCTATTTTGGATATGGTTTAATAGTAACAGAAATCCAGTTTTTTTAATCTGGTCGCAAAGATCATCGTCCAAAAAGCTTTTCAAACACCACATGATCACAAATCAGTTAACAAGTTTCTGCTATGGTTTTAGATGATATAGAAGGGTGAAAGCTTGTGAAATAACTGATGGAATCAAAACTATAGTGAAGGGATATTTTAGAAAACCTTCCATAGTCATTGGAAAACGTTGGAATTGTATTAAAGTGACAACAGCACATTTTATTAAAATATAAAATATATTTCAAACCATTTCATTTCGTTTACGATTTATTATATCTATTAATTTTTTTTCGCGAGAGAATTCTTGTGGCCCCGAAATATTCTGCTAGTGTTTAATTAAATATATACGATCACATTTGAACACTTGTACATTTTTTTTCTTATTTGTATGTTTGTTTGCAGCTTCTAAAAGAGTTGAAGGTAATTTTATTTATTTTATGTTTACGTTTTATAGATGCACGTGTAAGGGAAAGTTTATATGTATTCTAATTTAATGATTGTTTTTATTGTATGACAAAAAAAAAATGCAGTTTTTTTCTTATTTATATAATCATAAAGTAAAAAAGTTAATCATTTCATTTAAATCTTAAATTATTTTAATGTACACCTTCATATAAAAAAGGTAATTATATTATATTTACGATACACAAATAAAAGGTTAACTATTCATGTGCAATTGTATACATATGCGATATAAATGTACATTGCATATGCACTTTTAATATGGGTTCGCTGGTACATATAATGTCTGCAAAATAATCGAAATGACTTTCTAATATATGGATATGCGTAACGCAATCTTCTGCTGATTAATGCTTATCTAAAACACAAGTTTTTGAGCGTCCACAACAACTCAATGACGGCAGAGATGATGTTGATGATAATATGAACGTTCAATTCAACCATTGTAGCAACGATTACCGAAGAAAACATTCAAAAAGTGAGAGATTTTGTGAAAGTTATTAAGTTCAGTTTGATTCATGTAAATTGGAATTTAGTATAACAGAAAAAACAATTCATGAAATTTTAACTGAAGAAATTGGTCTACTACGAAAGGTGAATTAATTGACTGATGTCATATAGAATTGATCATTCCGAAGACATTATTAAAAATGATTGAAGTGAGACAATAGTTTCTTAAAAACTATTATTGTACCTATATGGTAATGCAACATGTTTCCAATATAAAAAAATCCCAAAACGAAGCGAAATGAATGGCAGTCACCAGATGAAGGAAATTGTTTCAACAAGTCAAAAATCAAAAACAATGTTTCATGTGGTATAACAGTCAATGTTTTTTGTATTAACTTGATGTATTGTAGCATTTTCTAAGCTATATTCGTCGTGTTCGTTCTGTATATGGAGAGCCATAGACAAATAATTGACGATTATTGCACTATAATATACCTTCAAATCGTGTGACAATTATCACTGAGTTTTTATGGAATCTTTACTCAAAACTCAAGTTTTGTCTTATTCACCCGATTTATTTGCATGTAACTATTTTATAATCCCTAAACTTCATTTAGCTATATCAAAAGAAACCGATTTGCATCAATTACTGACCACATCCGCCATTCTCAAAAACGCATTCCAATCAACGACATAAACAAAACGTCATTTTATGCACTTGCAAAGCGATGCAATTAAGTTTATTTAAAATAAATTGTTTGTTTTTTTAATAACCCAATCCGGTTATTCTTCGGACAGCGCCTAACAAATTTAAATTATAAATGATGAGAACATTTATAATAATTTTTATCGTTTTTATTTCACAAAAACAAGTAACGAATTTTAATAGTGTTAATAATATAAACTCTTTTTCGCTAAAATCAACAATATAGTGAAAAAATAAAACGTGAATTATAAAAATTGTGGGTGTTTTTTCTCTTTGTTAATATAATTTCTATTTTAAACATATGTTTATTATAAATGGATTTTCAATATATGTACGTAATATTTGTGTATGGATCTTTTGGCACACATATATTCAAATATTTCTGGGTATAACGGTGTATTAAATGTAAATTGTGCCAATTTTTTATATGTACACCACACAAACACACACACATAATTTTCACATAAGAAGTGAATTAAATGAGAAAAGATTTGATGCAATATTTCTGGAATATACAATTTATACCAAAACTTATTATAACAGAGAAGATGGACGTCTTGAAGCGAAACTTCCATACTTTCATTTTAACATTTTTAATATTATGTTATGCCATTACTCTGACACGAACAGATGATAAATATATCTTCACCGACCGTACCAACAAATTATATGGTCCGCCGATAGTGTCTTTTTACATATGGATGCATTTGAAACACCGTGAACGTGTTTTTTTAAAAAATGTTTGCATCCCAGGTATACTTTTGAAATGTTGTGAGTATAGTTTTCTATTGACATTTTTATTTATGCGATATCGGATTGTGGTTATAAGTCAATTATGAACTCGTACGACCATAATCAAAGTTTCTATAGACGCAATCATTACAAATATAAATTCGATACATATCACATATTAACATTATCATGGTATGGTAGTCCCTCGAAGGGTGAATGAAAGTGTTTATCTATTGATCTATATATGTATCTATTGATGTATCCTATGCACCATTAGAACTTCTTGTATTCTAAATGGTTAAACTTCAAATATTTAAAAGAAAATCAAAAATGTCCGTGTTGGGAATGGTCGTGCACGATGTGAGGCAATAAATGCGGCAATGTCTATTTTTTTATATAATATGAATTTCACAAAATAAAAATGTAATTAAAATAATTATTGTAATATATAAATTATAATCTACAGAATATATTGTTAAAATTTTATAATTATATGTATTCATTCTCGCCCAATGACATTCTATTCAATCGTCGCGTTCTCAATTGATAACAGAATAACACACACAATATAAATAATAAAATATAGCAAAATTTAAATCGCGTATATATTTTAATGTAATTATAAAAAAAAAAAAAACTTAATTCGAGTATTCCAGTAAAAATAATTATTATTATGAAATTATTTAAAGATGATAAGAAATTGTATGTAAATCAAATGAATCTATTTATTTTAATAAACTCATATATATTTTTAATATTAGATATAGAATTAATATTATTTTATTTAAAAATGAAACAATAAATTAAATTTAAATATTTTAACAAATCCAGACTAAAATCAATATTATCTGTAATGAGAATGACAGTTTTTTCATATCGACGGTTTGTTTAGTTTCTTAAAATCGTTTGTCATTCATCAAGAGGAAGAAAAATAACCGGTTTCATTTCATTTTTAAAGATTGTATTGTATTAATTTTACGTATAATGTCCAGGTATGCACACACATTAAGTTCATGTGAGATATCCGATCGATATTATATCAATAATTCATAAAAATTTTGTAAACAAAACGTGTTTTTTAAGTTATTAAAAAAAAAAAAGAAAAAAAGTGTAAAACGTGACATAAAACAGTCAATACAGTTCAAAAATAGTAACCATTTTCGGAAACCCATATTCCATCTAGTGGATTCGGTAGCATTATAGAAATTTGATTTCGGTAAGTTTCAGTACATTCATCGATCTATAGAGAGACTGCACAACAATGGTGGCGAGACCGTGATTATGGTCTCCGTAATTTTTGGTAGCAAAACAAATGTTAATTTTAGCATACGTATTCCAATTGCAATAGAAATGTTGTGATAGTAAAGTAAAACATTCATTAAATCATTATAACGAAAATCATCCACTTGTCAGATATGCAGGTCGGAAGGTGTCAAGTATTAGTTAATACACAGCATACCGCATCCGAAAGAACTTCCAAGTTGATGATGGCTGCCTTGAAAGCGTTTGCTGTATGCAGATGAGTGTTGTTATATTTCGAATATTATAGTTATTCCTCGTGACACTCACTTAATTTTATCATTTGATATTGATAACGCAATGATTATATTATATAATTAATAAATATTGTTTATATTAACATCCATATTTTATTTTTACATACAATGAATGATAACTTAAAAATTACTGACTGTAAAACATTAATGTTGTGTAAACATCTATATATAAAAAAAAAAAAACCTAAAACTAACAGTCAAAATGGCGAACGAAACGCATATTGTGTTAATTGATATTGATTTAATGTAAACCAACTATATAACACAGAGAATCCTTACTGAATTCTTAGGCGAACACCACCAAACGCTATCTGTCCATATATTTTCATTAAGAATTTGTACGCGATATTAATAGTAACCGCAATATCCCTATAATGGAATATCTTTCGTTTTGATTCTATAGCACATTCTTGATAAAACCATGCATTTTTAATGTGTTTTTCGTATATACACAAAACTTATAAAAACCGGAGTAGATTGTAGATTATTTGTTCAACTAAACGTGCGTATTACTTATTTAACTCTATTCATAGGGATTATTAGAATGATAATGAGATAAAATAAATGTGTCAACTTCAATTAATATTCTGTCTATTAAATTTTATGGAATAACACGACATAATACAATATAACTTTTTCAAAACAATTTGTTTGATCATCTCTCATCATCCTCAAGTTTTATACATAAATAAATGCCTTTTAATATAATGGATGTGTATAATAATAACTAATTATATAGAGTTAATATAAATGTCGTCTAAATAAACATATAATAATTATTATAATATATATTTATATGTTCATATACGATTATTATGAAACTAAACTGATGATGATTACATATTATATGTATTATGTTTGTCACAATTTCTTAGTATATGTTTTATAAATTAAATAATTATGTTTATATTTAGATTTATTTATTTTATGGATTTTTTTTTGTTTCAAACTCAAGACGATAACCAAATAATTACCAAATATACATCATTTTTTTCTTTTTTTACAAAATCTTGAGAATTAAAGATTATATTGTACTTAAAAATGTTTATATATTATTATTTTACA
Source organism: Bibio marci (assembly GCA_910594885.2). NCBI lineage: Eukaryota > Metazoa > Arthropoda > Insecta > Diptera > Bibionidae > Bibio > Bibio marci. Next base: position 70,603,785 of record OU343114.1, on the reverse strand, counting down.
TATACATTTCGATTGATCTCTCAAATTTGAGTTCATATAAAGTAGATTTTTTTTTTCTTTTGGTGATAATAATATGCGGAAAAAAAAATGTTAATCAAATATTTTTATACACAATTCTTAAATAAATAAATTATTTTAACATTTTTTTTTTTTCAATATATATATAAATACTTACACAAATAAAAAATACTGCAAAGTAAATGACTTTTTTTTTTTTTTTGTAGAGAAAAAAATTAAAAGGAAAAAAATGATGCACTACTTCCTTTATGCTAAACAAACACACAACAACAACAACAATTAAATTATTTGACGATAAAAGAAAAAAAAAAACAATTTTATCACAGAATTTCTCGTATTTTATTTATTTTTATGCATTTATCTGTAGTTACTTATGAAAAATTAATTAAATTGCATTTTGTTTTGAGCACAATGTGCTTTAAAAAGTGGATAAAAATGCATAAAACGAAACTATAGTTATTGTATTGAATAAACACTTGGATGAAAAAATGGAAAAAAATTTAAATAAAAAGAAGTAACACTCACTATAGTTTATTAAAGAAAATAAAAACAAAGCGTATTTTTTTTAAATTAAAGAAAAATGTAAGCCGCGAAATTTTATTTTTTCTTCTTTTTTTATGTAATTTATTATTATTATTTTTTTTTTTTTATTTAAAATAAAACAAAATATTCTTCGGCCACTAACAAAAATAAAAAAAAAAAAAAATCAAATTTTATTCTTTCGTTGATTCTTATACTGATCGAATGAGTGTACAAAACTATTCTCTTTATTTTATATAAGTAAAAATTCTATATACGCAACTCTAACTAACCACAGCAGAAATGAATGAATTGAATGAATATGATGATTCAAAAAAAAAAATGTTATTTAAATAAATATACAGAAAAAATACAGTCACAGAGGACTGAGGAGATCAAGTGAAAATGAAAATAAAACACTACTAACACATATGCAAATTAGTGTAACTACTCTGAAATGATTATTATAAAATTATAAATAAATAATCATATGGTGCGGTTTTTTCTTTACATTTTATATATTGATTTTGTTTGAGTTTTTTATAAATTCATTTTTTTTTGTTTATTTATATATTTTTTTTTTTTATTTTTATTACGCACACAAACACACACCACATGTTTTCTGCAACAAAATGCTCTCTTCTCTTCAACTGTCACCACAAAACAAGTAGCGCAATCTATTATAATTTGATTGAAATATTATAAGCTTTTTGAATTTTATTAAACAATTTATATTTTCTAATATTTTTTTTGTATTCCTTCTTGTCCGGTTTATTTACGCCTATATCTTATGGCTTATAGTTAAAATGACCAATGTATTTATGAACAGGAAAAGCAATTAATTAATATAAATTACTTAAAATCACAGGGCAGAGTTTTATTCTAGTGTAGGAAACCAAATTGAATGGCGATAGTCTACGTCAACTTCTATCAATGAAGTCTTTGATTTTTTTAGTTTCCTAAATTACACTTCAATAATTTTAAAAAAGTATCACATTTATACAAAATTCTAGAACGCATGTATGCTTTGATAGCGATCGGACAAGTTCTGAGGATACTATAAATTCTGCCGTAACTATGGCAACAAATCAACTTTACTTATAGATGATACTTGCACGGATAGTATTAAGTTAGGGTATCGCTTTGGCTTTCCCGATCATTTTCTTATTAAAAGTGCATATTCATATATATATTTGTATAATTGCCCTAGTCCCCAATTATTTGTTTAGGATCTCATTGCATTTACTTTGATATGACCACTATTTATACACCGAATCAATAGATTGAGATGGCTTGGACACGTAGTACGCATGGAGGAGGAGCATGTGCCGAAAAAACTGTTAAATGGTAAATCAGAAGGTAGAAGGTGAGCCGGAAGACCTAAGGCGAGATGGCTAGATGCAGTAAACTGTGATATAAAGCGTGTTGGAGAAGGCTAAAACCCCGCCTGGGTTATAACGCCATTGAGTAAGTAATCCATTGCATGAGCATGTACACAAAAACGAAACTAGCTTGAAACATTTTTTTACAAGTATCGTAAGTATAGATACAAGCAGTACTCGAAACATTTCGTCAGGTGCAGATGGTTTATAGGCTTTGAAAGACTGCATTGAAAAACGCAACATTTTGTAGACATTTTATATATTTAACTGCTGTGAACTACATTAACTGAACACATTTTCTGGAAAATGTATATGCATATGTTTTCGTGAAAGACGTAGTCATCATTGCGTTTAAGTATCCCATAAGGTATTATAAGTATATAGGTGGCAGAAATCACCTCAATTATATGGTTCTGTTTCTGCAAATTCATAACACCATATCATTTTATTGTTTATGACCCTTATTTCTAACTGATACGCTTCCTCGGTCTACCCATAGTTGGTCTGTAAAAGAAAGCGTATTAATATCTGTTACATTTTGTGCATCAAACAAACAATGTAACAATGATCAGACATTGAATTCTAAATTTATATGGTAACTATACAATTTTTTCCCCAGCGGTGTGCTTCATCAATAAGTATAATTTAATTATGAGCATCTATCGTAACATAATTACAGAATTAGTGAATTATTATATATTAACCCATAAACGGATCAATTTACTAACTTGACTGCAATATTAGTTAATTACGCAAGAGTCAATATTGCGAATGGGATGACTTAGCGTATATAACGTATCGAATGAAAAATTTACATAAAATAATTAGAGATTAAGTACCTGAAATGTTTTACATCATCACAAATAGCCGCTTACGTTGAAGCGAATAATCCACTTACGTTGAAGCTGATTGCTGAAAAATAAGAAGAAAAATAAAATATATAATTAAAAATTAATAATTAAATATAAAATTAATAATTAAATATAAAATTAATATATAAATATTGAATATATGAAAACAGTTACTGTCCGGGACTCATAGAATTCCATCGACTCCTTCCCATTTAAATGATCTACACCAAGTATGTGATTTTCTAAGGTAGTTTTAACGCATTTACGTAATGGCCGTTGTAGCGCGCCCTGAATCTTTGTGTGGAATAGAAAACACATCAACAAACATCATGGCTTAAAACAACCAAAAAGGTTTGCATCAATTGAAAACATATTGAACACACAACAACCACAATTCTTAACAACATTTCAATGAGTGTGACATAAAAAACTCAACTTGAACTTGCAAATCGATATATCTTTCATTAATATACTTAATACATATCGGTTATTTTTCGGATAGAGGGTGTATAAGTTATATATACAAATAAGACATTTACATCATATTACCAGTTTTGCGACGATGGACGTAAGAGTGGATAATTTATGTCTTTTAAAATTGAAAACAAAAAATACAATGAACTTTTCCCAAAACATACATTCAGTGGCGCTGTGGGACCATGCGCTCTTATACTCTGTCACCTCTTAAATACGTGTTCTTCAATCGAAACATTTTTACATATGTATATTAAATTTTGCTAACAAAAAAATGTTGTTTGATTTTAATTTTAACAATAAAAAATACAAAGAAAAATTCATTATCAAAACAAAACAAAATTTGCAAAAAAATTAATAATAAAAAACGTAACTTCAATATTGATAAGAATATTAATTAATACTACATATTTTTATGTATAGATTTTATTTTTACTTATACTCCTATCGTTAAATGAGAAATTATAAAAACATTCAGTTTTAATTAGAAATTATGCGTGTTCTTAGCACGCATCCCTCCTACCCGCCGCCACATAAATTAAACACAATATATATGTATTTTTAATTGTGACCTGTGAGTGGTTGTTGCTTATTATTAATCGTGATTTGATTTTTACATTAATTGTAAAGATTATTAGGAAAAAAAAAAACCAAAATAATATAATTATTTTATGATAGTGTCAAGAATATACTATTACATGTGAAAAAGTTAACAAATTAATTAATAAAATAAAAAACTAATTATAAACAAATGTCAATTAAAACATTACAAATTTCTATCTAATATAATTTTTTTTAATATGTAATTAAAAATAACTTTTGATCATAATTAAAATTATGTTTCACTTGGAAATCAGAATTTCAAATATTATATAAATTGACTATAAATTAATATTAGAAAATCATTTAGTAGCCGAATTTTGTTAACGGCGTGTGTAAGTGCGTTTGTGTGTGTTTGTATAACAGTTAGTCTTTTGATGGTAAAATATTAAAATGTAAGTGTTCTATTATTTTTATACGTAGGCTATGGTTATTCTTTAAATATAAAGTGAAATTGATTTTACTAATTAGTAATTATAAATATAACCATCTAATTTGTTGTTGTTTTATAATTTAATTGGTATTAAAACCAGTAAATCAATATTTATGATTTAATTATAAAAATTTACTAGTTTGTTGTAGCGCGATACAGCGGCTAGCGAGGCTACATATGAACAACTTTTTACTTAAAAAACAATGTCTTCCAAAATATTGAATCGTTTCTAACGTGAAAATGTAACGTGGTTCGTCGATTCTATACAAGTTAGATCATTGTATAAAATTGTGTAACGTACTTCAAATATTTAAATGTATTACGCCATAGATTCGTTTTTGTTTGTACAATATATTGTAGTACCTATAACAATTTATGATTTGTCAATGATCGATGAAGTTCAGTTTATAAACTTTGATATGTAACCTGTGAATTTAGATTCATTGATTGAATTTAATTAATTAATTTTAAATATATTGCAAAGTAATTACGTGAAAATAGAAACATTTTAAACATACCGACAAATGCGATCATTCTTTTACTTATGTGCACACAATGCCACTTGCATGACTGACGAGGCATTCTCATAACATTCTCATCTTTATCAGAAATTACTATAATAATTCGTATAACCCATCGTTCATATATAGTCCCGGTCGCTGCTATACCAAAAAAAATGAAACAATCAATTATCCATACGATTAAAACTAAAATTAATTTATATATTTTTCCATATCACGGAATCGTATAAGCTTACATTTTTACGTTATACACCTATAAAAATAAACATAGTCATATTATTTATTGATTAAACATAAATTATATAATTGTTTATTTATTTATTGACGAAACATTAAATTCTAATTGCCACAATAATATAATATAATTGGTTTATTTTGGTCTATGATTATAACTAATCAAAATCGTTTAGTCCAATGAAGACTAATCGTTGAGAAATCTTCTCTGAACAGATTCCAATCTAATTTGACTGTTTGCGAGCAATATAGAATGGACATTGTTTCGGGTAACATATTTAATGTAGCATATTATAGTCAATTTCGATTTGTGTGTTCCGCACAGAACTTTAATAAAGAATCCTTTTTTTCCATATAACCTTCCAATTGTATATCTTTAAATTGGTATAGTTTTCGGTATGGCACTTTTATGTGCATATAATAAATGCAGGCATATGGTTCTTCTACAAGGAATACAGAATTGATAAGAAATGTTGTTCGTTTAACATCTGATAACTGAAAGGTAGCGGTACACAACGAAACTTTTTGTGGTCAAAGTATCGAAAATCTATATTTTTCCACTTTTTAAAAATCAATCAACTTATGCAGTATTGTCCACCCATCGCCGCTTATATAAAACATCACATATAAATTATACAATATTTGACTTAAATTACACAATAAAATATATATATAAAATTTGGAAAATGATCATAATTTACTCATGGTATGTAATTATATTGATGGTGAATGTAAATAAGATGCATAAAGGTAGACATACCAACTATACGTAATAAAATATATGACCACATATAAAATAAGCAGTTTAATCTGTTAAATAAAAATACCAAAAATTTAATTTTTACAATGTCAGATAATGAATATAAAAACAAGATTTATCAGATATATTTTTTTTCTCCCATATTTACTCAAGATGCAAAATTATAATTAACGCATAACATCAAATATGGATGCTGCTATATAATAATATTTATGTCTGCATGTGTGTGCGTATATATCTGTATTTTAATAAGATAAATTTTTACAAAATATCTCGTATAATATGCATTTTAATTAATGAAAACGTTACAAACCTAACAGACAATACTTCGCACAAAATATTGATTGACTATATAAATTCTGAGCCTATTCTTATATATGGATCGTCAAATGATCATCACATACATATACGTATCAGAGTATAGAGTGAATGGGGCGGTTGTGCCATGAGGGAATTCATTGCCAAATCATAAGAACTTTAATGTAATGATTAAGTTAAAATTTATAAACGATTATTAAAACCGATTCTTCGAAGGATGCAATATAGGGGTGAGTGGAAGGACTCTTTTGGTTCATTTTGAAACTTTCCCAATGGATTTCGAAACAAAAAAACGAGTACTTTTCATATTTCTTCGTGTTTTCAATTATATATTTAACGTACATATATTTATAAATGAAATCAAGAATAATAGAAAATGTGTGCGAAGTAAATAATTTATCAATGATATTTAAAATTATATGTCAATAGTCGAAAAATTAATTGCAAGTAATTTAAATAAATTAATTTACATTTAGTCGTGTATATATTATAAAAACCAAAAAAATAAGAATCAATTTAAATATTGTCCTCTTCTCTTAAATACCATATTTATAATATTATATATATTATGCAGACATACAACATCACTGGTATATGCGATGATCATCATTATAATAATTAACTACACGCACAGATCATATGGTTATAAATAAAGTCACGCGTTAATCATATATGAGAAATCATACATTATTATGTTATGATCTATGGTCTATACTATAAATTTTAAAACTATAGCCATATTAAACCTTATCACTTTCACCCCCTCATTATATATAAATAGATGATCTCCTAATCCTAAATTAACACATACACACACACAATTAGACAAATTTTGAAGTAATTTCTTCAAACCATATTCTGCGGCGTTCATAGTTTCTCTAGAATTATATGCTGACTATCAATTAACAACAAATTTATTATGAAGCTTGTATTGAATCCTATAATCCAAATTCATACTAAATTTCTTTTAAATGGGACCAGTGATCCAATCCAATTATGCTGTGATCATCAACTTTAAAATACCCTGTAATCTTATTTCAAACCTGTATACTAAATTTCATTTATTCTCGTCTGATCGGTATTCAACTTTTAAAATTTTACATTATTAGGAATTGAATGAATGAATTATGAAATCATTTCTGGAGTAGCAGCCCACTTAATGTTGATGTATCATTAGTTTTTTTAAAATGGAAAAATTATATATCGTAAGTCGCCCACAAACTGTTATAAGAAATAAGTCATCAAGTTCTTGGTATGATGTTAGATGATCGTGCGATGATTTGAAAGTGCATGAAATTACTGAGGTTTTGGTATTCCGTATTACGTAAGTGTTTTATCAGCTGCAGAAAGGTAACACAATCAACTCTAAATGTAATCTGTTTCCAAACATTGGATAAATTTCTGATTGAAAAACCTTTTACATAAAATGACGAAGCAATTGCTGCGGTAGATGGAAATGTAAAATGTTAATTTTATACGAATCGCACTTTAATGATGGTATTGCATTATTGAAGAAACGTTGGAATTAATTAATATTGGGAAAAGGTTGTTATTAACAATGGTAATTATGAAACGCGTTTGTGAAGCTTTTCGAAAAGATATACCAATTTTCATCTAAATTACATTACAAATGAATAAATTATGCATCGATATCGGTTCCTACTACCTCTCATATATAGGTCTTAATTTCAACGATATACCATTTTCAGTCTATATCCAAAAAAGTGCTACTATGACTAAAAGGTTTCGTGTCCTGTCATTTAACATGTGTTCCATGTTTTGTAAAAATTCTGGTCTACAATTTGTAGTTTTTTAAAATGTCCAATTTGTTTTCAAAATCGATCAAGAAGTTACTTGAATCGAATTTTTTTTTTGGTGTATATTTATGAACTGCGTGCGTTCATGCAATGAAGAAGTTCTCTTGTATGGGTGTCCGGTGTCACCCACAGTATTATAATATATATTTTTATTATTATATATTATTTGTAGTATATATATTTTAATATAATATGTGCTTTTGTAGACACATATAAGAGAAAATATATATTTATAAATTTAACCGAAATTTTAATATTTATATTTCCATTGTTTAGGTTTTTTTATTTAGTTTGTTCAGTAGCGCATAAGTGTGCTAAAGTATAGTTTTGACTTTAACTAAACTATATAGCGTATTTATAGACACACTGCGGTTTAACAAATAATATATAAACAAATTTGTGCGTGCGTGTGCGTTATTATATTATTAATATTATAGTATTTAATGATCTACTCAACTCTATTATTATTAGATATTATTTGTTATGATTTCATTTAAGTGTAAATATAAACCAGAAAACCAAACAAAATATTTACGCTCACCTTTATAATTTTAATTATTATTATTATTATTATTTATTATATACATTTAGTGTACAATTAGAATAGAATTGAATAAGAAGTGCACCGCGCGCATGTTTGGTGAATATTGTGATTATTTATAAATATTTAATCTGTTTATTTGGAAACCAAAAAAACCATACAAATGTGAAATATACATAAATTATCAATTGTTCGTGTTTCATTAATCAATCTACAATTTAATTGAAAAATTATACTCTCGTTACAAAATATATACACACACAAATACTTTCTCCATATGTGTATAAAATAAAATAAAATATCTATTCATTCACAAATGCGCCATAATGAATGACTTAATAACTTAAACCATATATTATCAATTTTAATATTATGTGATACGACTTTATTTAAAGAGCCATTTATATTTTCATATATTGTTTTGTTATTAGTATATATATTATTATTACTATTTATAATATTTATTAAGTAATGTATCACAAATTGCCATATTTAAATTAACAAAACAAAAAATTATTAAATAATATATTTAAAAAAAAAAAATAAATAATACTTTCGTTCGGTATTTTAAGTTATTTTAATTGTGTGCATGTATATATCATTGCGCATATAACTTTAATAATTTAATAAATTAGTGTAATTTAATTTAAATAAATGAATAAATTGATTATTTTATGTTTAGTTCGCACAATTTTTTTTACATAATTCATAAAATGTGCGTTATTAAGTGTAAAATTTGTATTTAAAATTAATGGATTTGTGTGACCTATATAAAACCATAAAATATTTGTTTTTAATCGATATATTTTTAGGTCGTGAGTGATGATTTGTTGTTGTTGTTGTTGTTGTTGTCTTTCTTAAATCAATGAATTATGATGTAAAATGAAAATGCGCATATATATACCGATATATGCAAAATAAATAATGAAATTTATTAAAGAAATCGATATAATTATAATTTATTATTGCTCAAGGTGAAAAGAAAAATATGAAATAAAATAAAAATCTAATATTTTTATAGTTTAAAAATTAATTATAAAAAATTTATATATATCCCACCACTTGCTAATTAAATTTAAAATAAAAAAACAATAATTATTAAAATATTATGTTTAATTTTTTAAATACTGGATACTGGATGGATATGTTAATGGTTTCTTAATTATAAATGGTAAGCATTATTTTACTTTATGTATTTATACGATCAATTCGTAAATTTCGTCTTATATAGTCTGATAGTCTTCAACATCCCCCCAGCAACGAACCAACAACACCTAGGAGTAGAACTAATATCACCTGTCTTCGCACTAACCTTTAGACACTTTTATTGATTAAATACCTGTCTTCAACATTTAAAAAAAATCGAAAAAAAATTTTTTTTAGTAATTCACCACAGAACAGGTGTTAATATGTAATCTACATCGGTTAAACCGCAGGTCAGATATTATATTCAAAAATGTTAAGAAAATTATTCGGATAATAATATTCAGTTTTTAAAAGGGAAAATTGGAAGAACCAATTTCCCGATATTCACTTTCCATTTTCAAACCGATAAGTTATCGCGAGTTATTCAAATAATCAGACTTTCAACAAATGTGCCAAAGCCAACAAATGCGTCGTATCAAGTTAGTATTCGAACGCAGACGTTACCCACTAAAACATAGTAACAAAATCGAACAATTCCGAAGATAAATTGATGTTACACATCACAGACAGTAAAACGGACGTGACAAAATAGGGCCACAAATAAGGTATTTTTTACGAACAAAAAACATTAAAAAATCTATATATAATTTTACTTTTGCTATACACATTTTTTAGCGGCTTTATTTTTCGTTTCATTCGAGTGTTGTTATACAATCAAATAATATTTATGCGGGTGGGTTTCAACATAGAAAACTAGCAACAACAAAAATTATGACATTTGTTTTCATAGTCAATTTTTGCAGAGTCCTTGTATTATGGAACATTTTTGTTGCTATATTTTTGAATTTTAAAGAAACGTTCTGTGGAGATGTAACATTGAAAATAGAAAATTCATTATGATAATTAAATTGATTAAATCCTTAATTGAAATTTCCGAATGCCATTAGTTCTTAATGGTGTATATGTGTGTGTGTGTGTGTGCAGATACATTATCAATTCAGTATTAAAATAAATACCAGAAAATTTCCCCCATCGATATTTCTCTACGATTAATTTTCATATAAGAAAAGAAAACCCACAGCGTTATTTAATGTTTCTCGAAACGATGGATAATATTTTCATTAAAATATCAGTTAAAAAAAATGTCATTTTTAAATCAAAAAAAAAAAGAAGAAGCTAAATTTCAATGTAAATACCCAATATATTTATAATGAATTATTCTAAACATGATTATATTTTCAAATGAATATTAGATGTATAAGAAAAAATGTTTATTGTACAAAAAAGTAGTTCGGAAAGTTTAGAAGTCTTCGTACGGATGCGTATCAGAACTGTGGTATAGTATCTTAATTTTTTCTATTTAAAATTCTTAGGTAGAGACAAGTAACTTCTCTGAGTATCTTAAAAAAGTATATTTATTATATTTTTACTAAAAATATCTTGTATTTTACTTTTAAAGTATCTAAAATACTTAAGTTATATCTTAACTACTTGTATGAAGTCAAGCCCGCAACAACTTATAATTTCTTTAAAAGCATCAAGTCATATTATTCCAAGTGGAACACATAATGGCATCTATACAGCCAAGTTAGTTAATTACTCTTCATGACAGTACATAACAATTCACCGCAATAATTGATCTATAATTATCGGAAGATAAATGTTTCATTCTATTATTTTTATATATAATAATATTGGTGATTAGATGAAGTCAAATATAATTTCTTCAGCATTCAATACATTATTTTAACTTTTTAATATCTTCGTGCTCAACGTTTCTAAATGTAAAATGACATGCAAATAATAGTTTTTTTACGTAAGCGAAAATAATTTTTGTAGTTTTTGATCTTGTATTCCCTTGCATTATACGTTCAATGAATACTTTGATTTTTTAATAATTTTATTATACGGCTGCTAATAATCAATCATATAAAATGAATATGGTATTATTGATATATCTATCGGTCGATATTTGCACAACATTTGGTGAATTGTTATATATTCTCCCATGCAGAGTACTTTACAATTTTGATTGTGATGAATGTCACTGATATAGATGACTCCAGTTGGATGTATAACATGACTTGATGATGTTTATAACTATTCCTGATCCTATATTCCTGTTTTAATCTATCCATGCTCTATAATGAAATTTGAAAATTGTATTTAATATTTGAACTTAAGCTTGGTTATTTTATATATTTGCACAGTAAATTTATTATGACTATACCATCATCATTTATTAAATGCATTAGTTCTACAGTACAATTATCCGGACAAATGCCAAAATATTTTATCACTCGCAATCATTATAAATTCAATTATTTGAAATTTTGCAACGACACAACGTCGCAGTAGTCTAGAAACTTTTCGATCAATCCGTGTATTTATATATTGTAGTTAAAATTGTTTACATGTAAAATTTAATTCATGTATTGTATATCTGTAATAAAAAATACAATATATAATATTAATCATTAACAATATCTATTTGAATTATATTCATTTGTGTCTGTAGAATAACACGTCAATTGTTTATTTTGTTTTATTTTAATAAATATTATATATAGCAGGAAACGAAATTTATTTTGTTCCGTAATTTATTTGTTATTTTTTTTATCTTCTAAAATTGCGTGTATAATTTTTTAAAATAATTATAATATTTTTTAGATACATAAAATTTTAAAGGATTTAGTTCTTAAAAGAACATATATAATAAAAACATTGGTGTCGGCCACCACATAAGAGTTTTATAGTTACAGTGATTTGGTAAATATTGTGGTATATACCTATGACTCTGTCCTTTTTTTTCTATATACACAATGGTCGTTAAGTTGTTGAAACCATAATTGTTTCAGGGCAACACGCAGGTTATTTAGCATGCATGTAATGCAACACGACCTTTACATATACTATTTTGTAAATGTATTTCCGCACTACCATCAGTTGATATCATATACAATACATCTATATCTACATATTAATTAGACGAACGTTCTCATTCAATTCTCAAGTTGATTACTTTTTTAACTTTTAATTTACTAATCAATTAAAATCGGAATAATCGAGTCTTATTGACAATTGATTATTCGATAAATGCATTCATCCATTGTCGACGCACGTTTTGTTATTAACGAACCATTTAGTGGACATCAATCTATATATTAGTCATCTTGGACACCTATCTTGTTTATTTTAACTTAAATTGCTTTAAGAAATCTTCCTGGACCTGATCCAGTTAAGTCGTCTGCTTATGAGAATAAACTGTAACTTTTAAACATTCCAACTCCACAGAGGGCATAGAGATTAATTTACATACAATGATCATATACTTCAAAATGTATTTTAGAATTTAAAGTTACTTAAGTAAATAAATAACAAAACTTACACATATACTGATTACGACAAAGTAACAAATTTTTAATTTCAAAAATTTAAATAATAATAAATATAAATAACAATATTTCTAATTAATTGATATCGAGTCGACGATGCGCTATATACATCCAATATATGTATACTTTTTGTATGTAATACCAAATTTCATGTTTAAAGAATTTACAAATTTTATCAATAAATTCACGTAACTCACTAGTTTTAGTATAAATAAATATTATGATAATTAAGAAATTATATAATTTACAAACGATTGAATGCTCATATAATATTTTCGTCTCTATATATTTAGTTTAAGATCGTTCAACATATGAAATAATACAATAACATAATAATGATATTATTTATTATTGATTATTTATTGATATATGTATTTTTTTTTCGAAATGATCAATATTAATAATTTAAATATTCAGTAAATTAAGTAATATAAAAGGTATATTATATAATATACCTTTGAACTAAGCGAAGATAACTTTAGTTTTATTAAATATTACATATTGCATATACAAAACAGAGTGCGGTCGTGTGAAGGAATTGAAATGATTATAAAATATAATTCGTGTCTTTGCATTTATAAAAATAACCGACAATTAAATTTAAAAGTGTCTTATTATTCGCATGTGATATTTGGGGACCGTCGGACGTCTATGATCACATCTCACACCTACAAGGTTTTATAAAAATAAGTGCCTTTAAAGAAACCTTCGAATTCGATGGCCTGAAACAATTCGTTAATTTGTTAGGAGCTTTGAATGAGGTGCAATCATACAAGAATTCATGTTGAAATCAAACAAAGAAAATGTTTATGGATCGTTCATATCTTGAGGAGGAATGTGGGTGGAATACTTGAAATACAATTCACAGAATAAGAATAAGGTGGACCGACTAATTGGTACATGGCGCAGAACTGTAATTGTCGAGAACTAGGGTGTTTCAAGACTATATTTCAATGTTCAATGTTAATTTTAAAAAAAATTAAGTTGCCATTGTGACGCTACTGAGATTATAGTTTATGTGCGTAATAAAAAAGTGTAAGTCAGGGAAAAGAAACGCTACAAAATACATACAATAAATAAATAAATATTTATTATGCCCTTGCATTTTAGATTTCCTAATTTAATCAATTAATAAAATGTGTCTATTAAAACAATTATACCATTAAATAAATAGAATATTATTTCCAATTGACATTAATATTTAAATTTATTAATAGTTTATAATCAAAAAATAATTATACGTAACGAAGGTGGTATTTGTTATTTACAATTAGATTGTAATTTAATTAGATGTGGATTTTATCTAATAATATATTGTGCGCGACGATTTAGGTATTAATCTAATAATAATAAGATTATAGTATTAACACTAAATGGAAAACAATTAAAAAAAGGTCAATGCAATTACATATTTCTATATTTATTTCACAATAAAACTATATAATTTTTATTATTATTACGATAATAATAATTTTATCATTTTTTCGGATTTGTTTGTAAACAAAAACGGGTGTGATTCATTATTTATTTGTGTTTTGTTATCAGTTCATTTCATTGTTATTTGCATTTGCAAAGTAAAAATGTATATAAATAATGATTTATGCGTCTCGACGAATATCTAAAAAGTCTAAAGCTAAACTATACAACAATTAAACACGTAAATTTTGTGCATGGAGTCAAGTGTTTTAAACGAAATTCTATTGTGATATTACTCGGGTAACTCTTTCCCACACGGAAACAAGATCATTATTATTATTATGGGTATCCGTAAATCATTTAAATAATTTAATATGCAACGCATTTATGAGAGATAAAAAATACAAAATGTAAAAACAAAAAATATATGCGTGTTACGAGTAAATATATTTTTCTTTGTTTGTTGTTAAGTGCTTTAGTACTTAATCATCAACCAAGATATGTTATCATTATCAGTAAATTTATTTATATTTCATCCACTTAAACAATTAGGCATACAAAATTGTGTACGTATAGCAAAATATAATTTATTGAGTTCATTTCAATTATGATTAAGAATGGTATGCGGGGTTAAGTATGTCGTCATATATGTATAGTAAATATGCTAGCCGCATGCGGGGATAATAAATTTTTAGATGAAGTATCCCGATGATTATTGGCAACGGATGTTAAGAAAATGTTACACTAATAAAACCGTCTTGCGCAAAAGTTTTCCATGAATTGAACGTTACCAAAATGAATATAAGGATTTTAGAAAGAGTTGTAAAGTAAACTCGATCATTTCTAAGCGTTGCGAGTTCGTAGATTATGAATCTTAAGTCAAATAATTATAGAATAGTGCAACATTGTCAAATTTTCAGATAAAATCTATCATTGGATCTGTTTTTTAATTTTGAAACTTCAGATTCTATAACAATTTTTACCTATTCAATAATATTTGTATAAATAAAATATTTATAATTAAATAATTACAGATCAATCGGATAATTTTTAAATAATTGCTTATACGGAATAATATTTGGCAGGTGAATGTCTTAAAAGAATATAGTTGGCATATGTCGGGTCAATCGAACTACATGATTTAAGTGGCAGGTGTAGATTGTCGGCCAGTTTCCATGTGCACCAAAACTCTTCAATAATTGATTTATAAACGTACAGTTTTGTCCTATTAATTATAATCGGTACATAAGGTCAAACAAGGACCATTGAATGTGACACCGTAAGGCGCAGAGCGTTTATTTTAACAGAATTTTTCTATACAATATACAAACTCTTGGAATGGATTTTTTCGACAATAATACTATTTACCATACAATCCACGAACTTAATATGTCCTAAATTCTGTCATGCAACCATAACATGTATACGGGGACATTCATCATGGTGAGAAGCATTGAATTTTCTGTATACAACGTTCTTCAACTCTACATTGACGGCGTTGTAAATCTATTGTTCATAGTTACTTATTTTATATAGTAAGATCTTCCCATCCAAAAGTGCGCATCCATGGACATCGGTCACTGCACTATTTTTTAATAACACTCTCACCGTCTGGGCATCACATAAAAATTTGTCCTTTACCATTTCATTGTCTTTGTTTGGAACTAAAATATAAAATTTTTACATTCTAATAATATTTATTTTTAGTCAAGTTTTTAATCCTGACCTAGATAACGTAAATTTAACAGCAAAACTAAATTATAATTACTTTTACTATTTGACTGAATGTAATGAATTTTGTTGTGAAAATACATATGTATAAAAAATAATGATACGATGTATACAGAAAACAAATTTAATTTAATCATATCCCATTTTATGTAGTAATAAAATAATAATATATTGCTCTTTGACCTAACCATAGATGAATGTTATTGTTTGATATGATGAAATACAGTAATTCCACGATTTTTTTTAATTACATATTGAATATATATTATATATACGAAGTCACTGCTTTACCTTTCCATTTACTTAAGTCTTATAGCTTACGATCAGACTAAACTAAAATAATTCATTTGAATATAGAGTATAGGTGAAGCATCAATCTATACATCAATTCCATAATAATATATTTATCGACAAGAGATTAGCGTATAGTATTTGCTATAAAGTGAATTATTTTAGCATCAATGCAATTACTTAAGACTGTTACTAGATATTGTGCAGTCGGTACTTTAGTTATAGACAGTATTTGTGCAGAGAAAACGAAAAGCTACATGCAACTACTACATTATCTCCATTATGAATTTCAAAACCTAAATGTATATAGTCTCTAGATACCATAATTTAGGGACTTCAGAAAATCTCCATATAAATTACTGTTTTACGAATATTTTAGTATAATTACGAATGGGAAATTGTGTATAATTCTATGTTTGAATCCATCCTCGCTACAATCAGCATATACAATTTTTTATTATTCCATAGTCGAAATAAAATACTTTGGATGCACTTAAAAAAATATTATTTTGCTTTATGTGTGTGTTAAGTGATTAAAACAAATCTACTTAAGTTAAGAAATGTATGTGGCCCCCGTCGCTTAACATAAAATATAAAATACACCCTATGTCTCAAAAATGTCAAAACTTTCAGAATATCTCCAAAACCAAAGGTCACATTGTGATATTGAGTTTATAGAAAAAGACACATCTTTGATTGATATTGTGTCAAATTTTCAAACCATCCCATTGTTTACAAGCATAGGTTTTTGTGCTTAAACCTTTATTAGTATATTATTGGCATCGCTACAAAAATTATCTTTGAACAATGATTGTGTATTTTGCGTACAACAACTTGCATAATCGTTTCAAAAATAGTCGTAAAGACATATGGTGAAGATAAAAGAAGTGGCGATTATTGAAGATAACGTCGAAAAAGTGATTGATTAATTCAAAATAGGTGAATATTATTTGGGAGTTATGATAAAATTCATCGTAACCGTCGTATTCAACGACAATACCATAATAATTCTGATTCGCATCTAGCTCATGATTACACAAGATCGTATCGATCATCAATTGTTATACCGATTTGTTGACCAAAAATGGCATTCTAATACCCAACCATTCACCATATTTGCCTGATTTGGCTGGCAGCGACTATTTTCTATGTCTAAAACTTCATTTGACTATTAAATTAAAGCATTTTCTGAAAGTTCGAGAATTATTAAGACAGAGGATGTATATAAATAAATACATTATATTCATTTCAAAAAAAAAGTGAAACATATATGATTTTTAATAATATTATTTCTTTGTTGGAAATCTACACAACAAATTGTTATTGTTATTATATTATTGTTATAATATTCAATTTAAATAATTGTCATTGAAAATGGTTTGCAATATTCATATTTATAATATATATGCACTCCATCTGTCCGAAAATTAACCGAAATGAATTAGAAAATAAGTAAACAAAAATTGCAATAATCGCCAACTGACTTTGGCTGTAACCGTTTTACAATTTGGAACAAATTTTTGGTGACATATGATAATACCTTTGGAATGGTAACAACAAATTAGCATTGTTTTGATTTTTAATTTAATAAAACGAGTTGGGTTGGTTTGGTGTTGCTTCATTTGGTGACCCGCCATACTACACTTTGACTCTTATAGTTTCTGGTTAGAATTGAAAACACTATGTTTCATCATCATAAAATATAATTAAAAAAATTATCGTCACTTCGGTGGGTTTTTTGCTCAACAGTCATTTTATCAATCTACTTTCACAAAATCAAGCATTTTTTTGCGGTTTTCTTATAGGTAATCGTTGTTATGATGGTCGACCAGAACGTTTATCTGTTGTCTAATTTTGAATTATGTCGATGTCACCTCACCTCATTTTGTGTTTTGGGTGTTAAGAAAAAAAAAAACAACTATCGCACTATAACCGATTTTAAGCATTTCATATAAGCGTATCGGTACAGCACTTTTATTAATTTTTAAACAATAATTATCACTGCCAGAAACGTTGCATGCAACTTTACCAGTTTCTTAACTTTTGTTTTACAACACATAAATCAATTCAGCAGTCGTTGGCGTTTTAAAAAGTCATACCGGTTATTTTATTTTTCGGACAGAAGGCATAATATTAAAATATTTATTATATCCCATACTTTTTTAATAAAATATAATCTCATATATGTGAAATTATCTGGCAGAGCACTTTGGCTGATAACAAACCAAACAACGATGAAACATTCATTTCATGTGCATAGTGCAAACTGCAAACAATTGTGCATTTTATAAATAAATAGTATATGATTTGCACTCGGGCGATTACAAATTGTGTTGATCATCTCGATTGATTTGCTTCAAAATAATTAATTTATATTAAATATAATTGACACGGTGTAAAAATAAACATTTTAAATATTCTTATTTTAGATAAATTAATTTTTGAGTGAGTGCGTGTGTGTGAGTGTTTTTTTTTATTTGTTTTTTATTTTATACAAAGACATTTTTTTTTATTATGATATTTTTTAAATTAAATAAATTGAATATAATTTTCTTATAACATATTTTTTTTTATTTTCTATTTATTTCCATAAATATAGTTCAGTTCATAAGAAATCTTCAATATCGTCGTTGTTGTCGCGTATAAAAAGAAGCAAATAATAACAGAAAAATAATATACAGAAACGACTCATCATTCAATTTATATTTTATTTAAATTAGAGAAATTCTTTTAATAATTATAAGTGATTACAAAAAGAAAAGAAAAAAAACACCCAAAACACCAAATTCGCAATGAAAATTGTGACATTATTATTATGTTTGTGTACGCTTTATGGGGTCGCCAGAAGCTATAGAATTGGTGTTGGCCGTGCTGATTGTACTGGCCCACCCGTTGAAATAGTATTTGTAAGTATAGAATTTATAATTGTTTACAAATTATTATTGTTTTATTAATAACATTATTATAAAATTTAAAAAAAACATATATTTATTTTTCGGATTCATTGAGAGGCGGCAATGATAAAATTTTCCATTTTTGTTAAAAATCGATAATTTCATTAACACAAAACAATGTATATGCGTTATATTTATATTTAAGTAATTAGTTTCCCAAAACAATCAATCAATCCCTTTTTTTTGTGTCGAAATTTACGCGCTCCATCAAATACAACTTGTAAAGAGTATGATTTAAATGATTAATAAGTGTTGATTTTGATGTGTATTATAAAGAACACAGACAGATGCAAGAGGTAGAAAGAATTGTTTAGAAGATTTTGGCTGAAAAGTCATACACCCCAGCTGCCGGTGTATATTACCCAGACATAGCTCTATCAGATTACAATTTGTGCCATTCGATACAGTCACCTCTTTATGACCAGTGTCGCCTCAGTGCATACGACGATAATAAAAATGACTTCAAAAGGATAAAAACTACTTCCATTAATGATATTCTTTTATTGTCCAAACGATGTGTTGATAAAGTGAGGCAAACGATCGACAATATACCTGTCATTAATATACCATAGATATTGTTTATTTATAAAATTAATTGATTTTTTTTCACAACCACATTTCACGGTAAACACCCAATAATAATAATAGTATAGTATACATTAATTATATGGTCATGAATGTCATGATCTAATCAATTAACTTTTTATACTATTTTATATTTTTTATTAATGCGGTATCAAAATCTGCTTTATTTATTGAATTGTAAAAAAAAAAATATAAAATTACACTATTCAGATTCATAATAATTCGCTATTGTTATTTTTTTATTATTTACCTATTCGAAACATGGCAGAATAAAATAAAATTCGCACCGACTATTTGTAATATGTAAATATGCAAGTGGTGCGATATATGTTTAATACCACCTCGAAAAATCACAAGTGTTTACTAGTAGAACCAAAGAGGTTAAATAATTAAGCCCAATATTTAAATTAGTTAGTAATTTTAAGAAATTCAAACATTAATTTCATTCGTTATAGAAATTTTATATTGCGAATCAACAAACTTTATTAACTCTGACGTTATAGAGACTAGTGTTACTGTAGCATAATTTACCTTATATTCACGAAATGAATACATTATGCTGCGAATGACCGTAAATAGTTTTGCTGTTCTAAGGCATATTCATTTAACTATAAAAAATAACATATTAATATCAAAAACTAACTTACAATTTACCATAACAGCAGTTCCTGCTTTCTAATTTCGAAAGAAAAACGAACAGATGATGCCGCGCAGCTTATAATTCTTATCATACTCCATAAAATTTTGTTGATGTAATGGAGTCTCATTATTTATATTCCCAATTTCCAATTTTGTTTATTGAAATAGCCGCTTAATCATAAATTTGTCTTGTTACTGAATAAAATGTTGTTCCATAAGTTGTAGCGAAATTGAACTATGATTCTTGAAATAAAACTTCATAATTTATAAACGTTTTATTGAAGTGTTAAACGTTTCATAATGCTATGTCAATCTAAAAGAAAATGTAAAGAAGAAAAAATATAATTAATCATATTGCTGTGTAATTTCATCCGTTTAATACACTTTAAATACCGAAAATAAGGAATTGGAATATGGAAAAGGAGTGCGATGGACATAATAAAAGAGTCCTTGTTAGAATATAATCCACATCATTTGATATAGCTATTAATTTAAACAAAAAAAAAATTGTGTTGCAATGTTGTTTCATTTTGCTCTATTAATTATTATTGCACAATGTATTTTAATTAAAAATATGTTAAACAGACATTAAATGTATGAATTTGCGAAATGACTCATGAAATGAATATTATACACGACACATTAACTATTATTTTATAACAAAAGATATTTAAGATAACAAATAATTCTATAAATTTAATATTATTATTTTCATACTAAATATTATATTACCATTACAAAATAAAAATACAGACTTCAGTTCTGGTGAGGTATAGAATTGAATGGTAAATAGACGTTTATTGTAAAATTTATACAATTAAATTAACACACCATCGTCTATCTTGTTTAGAAGCAGGACCAATTGTTATCATTTTATGGCAACTTCATATAGTCACAATATAAACCCGTACCATTTACATTCATCCTATATTCGGTGAACAAATAACCCAATTTGTTAGGTTCCTAGAAGCTAGTCTGAAAATCTGACCTTGAATTGAATATCAATGTCCAGGAACTTAAAATAAAAAATGGTTTATATATTTTCTTATTACAAATCTATATGAAAAAACATTAATTAAATCGTTGAAGAAATGATCTAATTTACTCCGTTCCATGGAATGCAGTCTGACATATTATAATGGGTATTAATTTTCCAGAACTTCATAATCGTATTTAAAACATCCACACATAAAAAAAGGGTTTTGATACTATAGCACATCGAATCGACGTACCACATATTTTCAAAGATATTCGTTTTTTGATTCGATAATAAACTAATAAATTGAGTAATTTTAAGTATGAAAAATATTGAATAATTTTTCTTAAATATAAACACCATCAAATTGGCAAAGCCCGTAACAAATAAATGACATGCGGCTCTAATCAAACGCATCACTGCGAATGTGTTTCAAATATATATTACAGCAGATTAACATTAAGACAATACTTAAATGCATTGTTCGATATAACACAAAGAATTGCGTATTGACTTCTTACAAATAAATACTATTGTATAAAAAATATATACCGCATACAAGCAGACGAACAAAAGAAAATTTATTATCAAGGTGAAATTTTTAGCACATGTATAAATGCTATTTGTTTATTAAATAATATGTTATCATATACAAAATCAATATTTATGCAAATAATTAATAAAACTATAGTATCACGAGACGAAACTTTCTTAGAATAGTACAATATATAAATGGAATAATGAAATGTTGTATGTATGTATAGAAACCATCCCATGAACACAACTTTGTTAGCTAGAATTTGATGGGTTCCTACAGACAGGATTACCGATGGCTAATATAATACAAATATAAGCGAGTTGTATACGCAGCCTAATCATATGTTTACTTGCAATTTATTTTATTATTTTACGCTACACAATCAATAGCTCTAACTCGATAAGACATACTTAAATTCACTGATATAATATTCCAATTCCATAACAAAGTAAAAATGTTCATTAATCTTAAAAATCATAAATTATAAATGAATTATTTATATGTGAAATTAACGATTATTTTAATATATGCGCAGTATGTAAAAATAAATAAACAAAGAATAATTTGCAAAAAAAAAAGATTACATTGTTATTGAGTATATTAATCAATACGTGGGCTGTTTGATAAGAACGTTAAACATAGAATAAGGAATTACTATTTTTTCAACAGAAATTGATTTATTTTTCAAAATTTACGGTCTGCAAGCGTTTGTGTGCGTCGATGGCTTAGCAATTCCATCCAAATATATTTTTAACTATACATACTTTTTCATATTTGGAAGGAGGAAAAATTTGGTTATTGCCAAATTTTGAGCATACGGTTAAGAAGCAAACCATTCATATAACGTAATTCGATGTAATTTGGCAATTTAGTTATCGCTGGTATATTATCGTGCTGAAAAAGTTGATTTTTCATTTTTAAAACAGTCTATAGTATTGACGAGTCAGCATGTTTTAACTTTTTCTTAATTTAGTCGATAATTAATCATAAGCATGTACATACCAGAAAAAAAAAACAGTTACCATAACAACTTCCAGCTGATCCATTAATTTGTGCTTGTTTTGATGTGCCACCATCGCAGGTTTAACCCACTACACTTATATTGTTCGATGTTTTTTGATATATATATCCATGTTTCATCAACAATATTCTTTCGGATTACATATGATAACAGATCCAAGCAACCCTGTGAACTGATGTCACACGTTACACGGTGTTTTTGATAGCTTTTTCATCTGCAAATATTTGCGTAAAGTGATATACACACACATTCTTTTGCGATGTTTATCATCATATGGTAAATTCTATTTCAATCTTCCTTCGTTAAACATAACATCATGGATTTTGACGACGACCATGTCTTCGTAGTAGTAGTAGTCACCTTTAATGGACAAATAAAATAAAAATTATTTACTTTCCAAATGCGAAATGCGAAAATAATAAACTTATTAATTAATAAAATTTGTTTATGCAACTAAAGATAATACTCGATGCCAATAAATAATATCGCATTGTTGATATAACAGCGTTATCTTTTTTAGTTTTACCTTTCTTATCAAATCGGTCACCTTTAAAACTATAACTATAATTAATTTGAATTTATTTTGGGTAAAAATAAACCAACAACAATATTTCATATAATCAACCATAGAAAATAAATTCGGCGGACCATGCGCGTATAATATTAGATTAGAAATAATTTAATTTTTTAATTAGTCATATAAATCAACTCAATTAATCACTTTAAATTTGTGTAAATAAACTTGTAGACTATTATTATAATTTATACTTAAATACCATTGAATATCACTCTTGTTATTCTTGACCTATACCTACCTAGCGCTATGTTTTTATTTAATGTCTTGAAATTAATATGCGTTTTTTTTTGTACGTTTATAATTAAATAAGTACAATCAAATAGAAAAAAAAAACGACATGCTCTTTTTCAAGATCAAGGTGAGATTAACTTTTTATTTTATTTCATGCCCATATAAATTTATATTAACATCGCAGATTTCTTATAATATAAGAAATAATAAATTAAT
The DNA here is from genome assembly GCA_910594885.2 of Bibio marci. NCBI lineage: Eukaryota > Metazoa > Arthropoda > Insecta > Diptera > Bibionidae > Bibio > Bibio marci. The sequence continues at coordinate 70,579,601 of OU343114.1, read as the reverse complement.
TTTTATAATCACAGATGGGATATGCAAATATTGCACAACGTGGACAAGGATTACATTTACGACAATATGCTCGTACCTATATTATTGAAGATGCTGGTAAATCTGTGGCATTTGTAAATGTTGATGGTGCTATGATGACAAGTGCAATTAGACGTGATGTAAACATTAATTACAAATAAATAAAATATTAATTTAATATTAATATAATTTTATGTATATAATTCAAAAAAATAAAACCAGGTTATTGCAAAATTACAAAGCAGGTACGGTGATACATATACCATTGATAATGTAATTATTAGTAGTACACATACACACGGTGTACCCGGTGGATTTATGATGTATTTATTATATGATTTATCAATATTTGGATTTGTCGGAGAAACATATCGAGCACTTGTATCAGGCATTTATAATGTAAATATATGCTTTTATAATTATTAATTTATTAACCGTTCACATAAAATTATTGACTTTGCATTTTATATCCATTTTATACATAATTGAACAGAGTATTGTTATTGCGCATGATAGCTTAGAACCGGGTAGAGTATATGTAGGTGAAACAATTGTACTTGATGCTAGTATTAATAGAAGTCCAACATCATATTTAGAAAATCCTGCAGAAGAAGTTGAACAGTAAGTTTAAAAAAAAATAGAAAATTACTTAAATTTTTCTTAATTTTATTGTTTTAAGTATATGCACATATTTTTTATTAATCGCTATAATTTACTGGAACTGAGGAAATTATATTAATTGATTTTTAAAGTTGGGAAATATTTCCACACTTCGATCACAGTACAGATCCATTGTGCTTTCCCTAATTTCCTCTAGTAACTATACAAGTTGATTACTTAGAAATACGCTAAGCCATCTTAGCTATATAGTGCACTTGGGGCATCTCTCTAACATTGCAGTCAAGTTGGTAAATTACTCTGTATGAGTGAGTATATAACACTTCACCAATCGGTCAGTATTTATGTTTCGATAGATGATTTATTAATTCAATTATTTTTATATATGAGCGTTGTGTGTGAAAAGATGTATTGTTAATCTCTTAATAGCGTCAATCAACACCATCCATTTAAAGATATTCGCTTTCTGATTTCAGTTGAGTAATTTTTAGTATGAAAAGTAGAAATGATAAAGGGAAAAAAGTATTAAAATAACTGATATTTTATTGTCAGGTGCAGTAAAATAAAATGCTCATTACGCTAAAGCACCAGACAATCAGTTAGTAATTACAATGCATTGTGGTTGAGCGAAAATCTATGCGTTCTCGAAAACTCAATATGAATGCGGCTGAAAACGAGATCACAAGCTGCAGTCGAACTCTACATGGGAATATATAAAAATTCACCAATTAATCAGCCATTGCCGAAAGACAAATGTTTTTCTCAATTATCCAGTTATCCAGTCCATAAAGAAAACGATTAGTATAGGTAAATCTAGCTGTATATGTATGATCACTTGATAATGAGACGAGGAACATTCCGAAAACTAGTGGCAATTCTCATGAGACATGGTGTTTTATGGTATCATTTTAGAAGGATTATGTTATAAAATTTAATTAAACATTTTTCTTTCCACATCAACATATGGTACAATTATTTTAACTCATTAATTAAATCGATTGTCTCTAGATACACACATAATACAGACAAAGAATTAACTCAACTACGATTTGTTACAAATAATAATGAATTAATTGGTGCAATAAATTGGTTTGCTGTGCATCCAACATCAATGAATAATACAAATCGTCTTGTGTCGTCCGATAATGTTGGTTATGCCTCAATGTTATTGGAACGTAAAATGAATCCAAATGATTTACCAGGAAAAGTAATTAATTCGCTTATATTTTATATAATTAATTCATTAAATAATTAACAATATGAAATAGGGTAAATTTGTTGGTGCATTTGCTGCTGCAAATTTAGGTGATGTTTCACCAAATATTAAGGGACCAAAATGTGAATTTACCGGACGTGATTGTGATTTATTATCAAATGCTTGTCCAGCTGGTGAAGGATTATGTTTTGCCTCTGGTCCTGGTAATAATATGATGGAAAGTACACACATTATTGCACAACGTATGTTTGAAGGTGCATGGGTTAGTATATCGATTATAATTCTAGAATTAAATTAATTTGAATTTTATTAATTTCAATGTAACGTAAAAAATTAATATAGAGAATAATTGCAAATAAATTTGGTCGTGAAGTTACCGGTCCCATAAAATATGCACATCAATTTGTAGATGTACCACGTTATAGAACAACATATTTGAATCCATTTACTAAACAAGTTGAAAATGTAAGAGGTTGTGTACCAGCAATGGGCTATAATTTTGCAGCTGGTACAACAGATGGACCCAGTTTCCTTGATCCATCTGATTTAAGTGATAATCCGCTATGGATTCTTGTACGTGATTTTGTTGGTGAACCAAAACCAGAAGATTTTGAATGTCATGCACCAAAACCAATTTTAATAGCAACAGGACGAGTATGTTTTTTTATTTATTTTTTTAATGGATATATTATTTTGCAAATTATAAATTTAATTCATATAATATTATTATTTATAGGCAACATTCCCATTTGAATGGCAACCAGAAATTGTTCCAACACAATTATTCCAAGTTGGTGATATTGTTATAACTGCATTGCCTGGTGAATTTACAACAATGGCCGGAAGACGTGTACGTAGTGCTATACGCGAAACGGCCGTCGCCTCTGGTAACGGTGATGTGAAAGTAATTTTAGCTGGTTTATCGAATTTATATACAAGTTATGTGACAACACCCGAAGAATATAAAGCACAACGTTATGAGGCAGCGTCAACCGCATACGGACCACATACATTAACAATTTATTTAAATCAATTCCAAAAATTAATGTTTGCAATGCAAAATAATGAACGTGTTGATCCAGGTCCATCACCACCATTTTTAGATGATAGTGTGTTATCATTAAATCCACCAGTATTATATGATGGTACACCATTTGGCAGACGTTTTGGTGATGTAGCACGTCAACCATTACAAAATTATCGTTTAGGTGGTTCCGTATCTGTTGTCTTTATATCGGGTAATCCACGTAATGATTTACAACACGAAAAAACATATTTTACAATTGAGCGACAAGATGCAAATGGTAACTGGATTGTTATAGCAACCGACGCAAATTGGGAAACATCGTAAGTGTTTTTGAAAAAATTATTTTATTTATTTATAAATTAATGTATCAGTAATAATGGAATTGTTTCGATTTTGATGTACACACATGCAGTTTCCGTTGGGAACGAACATCTACAATTTTAGGACATAGCCAAATTGAGATATTTTGGGATATACCATCTTATGATGTTGAACCAGGAACTTATAGAATTCATCATTATGGTGCATCTAGAGCTCTTTTCGGTGGTGTAACACCATACGAAGGAACATCTAATTCTTTTACTGTTTCATATTAATATATTATGTAACGCAACGAGTGCTATTCAAGTCAAGTATAATCAGTTATTATATATTATTAATATAATTATTAAATAGAATTGTAATTGAGTACAAGACTTTTCAATAAATTATTAAAAAATAAATTGTTGTTGGAATTTTGAGTTTCTTTCTGAAATTTAACGTTTAGAGTGCACATCACAGTTACAAGACGCTTTTTCCCACATACTAATATAACTGCTGTCGACCATTTTAATCATGTTTCAATAATAGAAGAAATAATAAAATTATTATATAAAATAACTCACTTACATTTTTCTTGACTTTCTAAAATCGTAGATTATAAAAATAATTAATACTGCAATTTTTCTTAATTAGTTCCTTTAGTTTTCTTTTCTTTTTTTTTGTTCTTGAGATTTTCTGCTTTTTTTAGCTTTATTCCTGTCGATAGTCGTTGATCACTGTACAAATTGAGTAATTACAGCGCCACCGATATGTTCTTCGGTCAGTCTTTGATAGTGCGACGGCGTGGATGCATAGCATGGGGTAATTCAGTTTTGAGGGGAATGCAAGTGAATATGACAATTTTGTGAATAATTGACATATTACACTGTATTATCTGTCAAATGTTCATTGAAAAATTCATTCCCGTTGAATTTTCCTCAAAATACAATTCCGCCCATGGCAATTAAATTCCAGATTGCACTTATACTACGCCAACGCCTATTTTTTAGGTGCTGCCATATTAATAAATTTTATTGGTAATGTAAAACAATAAGCGAAATAGATATTTATGTGGGTGGCGTGTTATCGATTTAAAATAGCAAACTTACAATACGATTATTTTCACGTGTTGGCACATGTTTGTCACATCTGCTGACGGCTATTTCATTTCAAGTTCAATTCTTCATTTTTCTTTGGTAATTATATAATATATAATGGAAATTTGACAAATTAGATTTCGTCTTCATGTAAGTGGTTTATCACATGATATGATGTGTTGATAAAAACTGTTTGATAAAAATTTCCGAATCAAATGATACTCGAGTATTGCTTTCCACATGCATTTATGTTTGATTTTAATTGTCAAAACATAGATGAAATAAAAACTGACGTGAACAATATTCAATTTCAACGCATGGTTTTACAAAATAGCAACCATTAGCCATTAAAATTATATCAACACATGATATCATTTGCTAAATCACATTGATATAAACGTAGCCTTAGTTGGCAAGTAAAAACTTGGTAAGGGCACCAAACATGTGACGCTGGAATGACTCGTACTTTATATAAAGTAAGCAATTGATTTGAAAATATTTGTATTTAAATTTTATATTTTACAAATATTTTTATATTTTATTATATAATGTAACATAAATACATTTATGCGTAAATTTAATATTTATATTTTGCAGTATTAGACATTTCCCATTGTCAAAATTGTAAAAACTTACTGCTTTGCATAAAATTCATCCACAAATTTTTAAAATTTTTCTAGAAAAAATGTTAATTAATTTATTTATATCTATTAAAATGTAATTTTAAAATACCTTCAATGAAGTTTTATCAATATTTTTTATCGTATGTTTTTGTGGCAAATTCTTTGTTATCGTAATATGTGTATTGTGAAATTTACTGTGACCCCTAGGTAAGTTTTGAAATTCAACTATCAGAAAAAGCTTTACAAATGTAATGAAGTGAGTGAATAACATATTATAATGACATATAATGTGACATTAAATGAGAGATTTGCTTTTAATATGAAAATCGCAATAAAATTTTTTTTTTAAACAAATATTCTTTCATTCATTTCGTTCATTCATTGCATTTCATTTCTTATTTCATCACATCATTAAACTCAAAAACAAAACATAAAAAATTTTTACAAATACTGTGGATTTAAAAATCGTAATAATTAATAAATTGGAAATATTAAATTGTTTTACAATTTTTAGGCATATTGATAATTTTCTGAAATAAAAAGAGAATCAATTAATATGGCTAAAAACGTTGTAAATTCAGCCGAAATGGGAATTGTTGAACCACAAGAAAGAATTAAATATTTAGCAAAGTGTGGTAATGTTGTAGACATGAATCCAAATGTTCCCATTAGAAGGTAAATAATATAATAATTATATATATATATATATATTAATAATCTTTGTTATGTCAATATAATACTAGAGATACCATTAATCCATTGTTGTAGCTACATAATTGTTCAATCTACCAGCTAATCGACTATATGAATTGACTGGAAATATTTATGTAAAGTCACCCCTCCAAACAATAGTGAATTGATCTGCAATTATGTTTCAGTAGAGGTTTTCATTACATCAATTATTCGTATGAGTGTTGTGGCATTGTTAATGGTTATCTTTTCCATTTTTTCTAATTTTTTTAATTCTATAAATGAACAATTGATAATTCAATCAAATACATTTCGAGAAATACTCAGCATTTTTCCGATTTCAACATTGGGAAACAAATTGACAATCATAACCTCTGACCAAAATTAATTGTCATGCATTTCTATATTATTAACCCACTTGCACTACTAAATGTATTTATAACCTAATAAATTATAAATTATTAAATAACATAAAATATTTATTCCTAAAACCTTGAATAGCATTAATATAATTTACATATATTTATTTATTTAATTATTTATTAATTTCTTAAAATATATATAATTAATTATAACTTATGTGTTATATAATGTAATATAATTATTATCGCAGATATTATCGATCCGGTATAGAAATGACAAAAATAGCAAATGTTTATTTATCAGAAGGAAATTTGGAATATGCATATATTTTAAATATGCGTTATATGATATTATTTTTAGAAAAAATTCCAAAACATCCTGAATATAAAAGTGTTCCACCAAATATATTAAAATCAAATAAGGATACATTAGCAGACGTTTTGACAACAACGGAAAAAATCAAATCAAATTTATTAGATAGATTTGGTAAAGAATATGGAAAGTATTTGGAAGAACGTAAAAGGGAATTGGAAAATGAAAAAGCTATAAAAAAAGCCAAAGAAGCGGCAGCAGCGGAAGAAGCACAAAAAAAATTAAAACAGCAGGTACATAAATATTATTTTTTTTTGATAATTATCATTATCGTGAGTAAAGATTTTCACTTTGATGTCGGTTTCAGCTCCTGTTTTTCTTTTTTTTTTTTTAATAATTTTCCCCATATCATACTCCGTTTCTACTGTTTTTAATATTATGTAATTGCTAAATAATTTATATAACCATTTTATAAATAAATATGATTATTATGGTAAATATATCTTACATTGATACAATGTCAAGTACCTATACCTACTACGTAAATGCATTTAATTAGATTGAACTAAATAATCATATGATATTCATGTTGTAATTAAAAAACATTTCAATTGGCAATAATATTATTTATCTTAAAAACAGAAAATATGATAATTAAATATTTTATTCTTAAATTGGATTTTCTATATCATAAAAATATTAAATTTAATTATGAAGTCGTCAAATTTTATACCTACATTTAATTTATCATTTAACCAAATCATGTATATTATAATGTAATGTTTTTATGAAACCCTTCAAATAGTTTTTAAAATATATTCATTTTTTTGTATTCATATTCATTCCATTTACAAACAAGCAACCAAATTTCACTTGTCTGTAGCCTTTCTTCGAAGCACATCTTTTTCTAGTAAATAGATATAAAAATATTTTAATATTATTTTTGTTAATGCTTTTAGCCGTTGTTAATTAGTTATATAGCCTGTAGCCATGAATATTCTTCTTTACATACTTTGTATAATTCTCTATGTTTATCAATTTGTATATGCAATTGGTGTCACTGAGTTAGTGGAAGAATTCGGATAAAGTGAGTTTATCCACGTAATTTTTGAATAATTCTAAGTAAAATAGATAGAAAACGATAGTTCTTATGGCCGGTTAGTAAAAAATTTTAAACAATTTAGCACTACATCAAAATTATTAATATATTAAAAATATATATTATTAAAAAAATCATATCCTGTACCAATGTAGCAAAATTCGAGATTGTAAATGGTATTGATAGATTGTTGTCAAATACAACCTTCTGCATTCTATTTATTTATTCTAATTATAAAAATGATTATTTTATTTACATATTTGTTTAGCCAAGTGCACCACCGCCACCATATTCAGAAATAAATAATGATGTAAAATTCCCGCTACCAACATCACCAGATTTATTAAATCAAGTTGTGTATCCAAATGATTTTCCAACAGAACCAAATAAATCACCGTCTGGTCTATTATTAGGTGATAATTCACGTCCAGCAGTTGATCGTACACTGAAACCAATGATTGAACATTCAGATTCATTAATCGATGGTGTTTTACGTTCAGTAACTGTACCACAGGATACAATGATGAAATTTTTAACATTGGCCGATCGGAATACATCAAATAATATTGAAACATGTGGAATTTTAGCAGGCACCTTGGTAATTATAATGGAAACGGTTTTATCTTCCTTAAATATATATATATATTAATATAATTAAAATATATTTAGGCACGTAATAAAATGTCAATAACACATATTATTGTGCCGAAACAAAATGGTACATCAGATAGTTGTAATACAATGAATGAAGAAGAAATATTTGATATACAAGATCAACAAAATTTAATAACACTTGGTTGGATTCATGTAAGTAGAAATCTGTGGAAGACAATTTTATATTTTTACAATCATGCCATTAATTAAATGTTTATATATATTTATATTTTTTTTGTTTACTTTTCTCCCCATTCAGACACATCCAAGTCAAACAGCATTTTTATCATCTGTAGATTTACATACACATTGTTCATATCAAATAATGTTACCTGAAGCGATAGCAATTGTTTGTGCACCAAAATATTTTTCGTAATCTAATTTTATTATTTTTTCTTTCTTTCATAAATGTATTATTTTATTTATAAATGTTCAATTTTATATTTTATTATAATATTTAAAATAATAAAATTAAACAATCTATATTTTGATTTCACTTTTTAAGAATTAAATTTGAATGCATTTAATTGTTAAAAATATTAATCAAATCAAATGGTAGATCCGAAATGCATTCAAATTTAATTATTAAAATGTAAAATCAAAATAAGGCGGCTGTTTAATTTTTTATTTTTATAATTTTTTGTAATTTTACAAATTCGTTAGTTTTTGTTTTACGAATTTTTACTTTAATTTATATTCTATTCTCTTTGCAGTACTGGTTTCTATTGTTTAACACCGAGTTATGGATTACAATATATAGCACAGTGTCGTCAAACAGGTTTTCATCCACATCCAAATGATCCACCATTATTTATGGTAATTGTTGATTATTTTATTTTATTTAGTTTAATTTTCATCATCATAAATGAAAACCTTCCATAAAAAAAGTATAATTAATAATACAATATATAATAATGATGATGGTGGACAGGAATTTACATTTTTTGCGAGTATTTGTCGTAACGTTAGTAAAAATATAAGTACACCCGATACTTAAAAACAAATCAATTGTGCTTTTTAGTTAAAGTGTTCAGAAAAGTAGCCATAGTAAGTTGAACCGCCAACAGAATTTTTCTATAGTTGTGAAGCTATGGTGGGGGAGATGAAGATTGTGATCAAATTTTTTGATTCCAAAACACTTACCTGCTTGACCTCTCTCTCCCCCCCCTCCTGGTGCTTTGATTTACTACCCTGTTGTTAGAGTATTATTCAAAATACATACTCCTAGCTACCAGTTTTTTAAATAACTTTGAACATCCGGTAACAGATTAATTGGTATATGTAATATCACATCGTAATTGTTTTTTTGGAGGTCTTTGCAGGTATTCGAATAATTTATGCCATCCTCCATTGTTGCGAAAAATTACTATTATTTAGGACTGCAATGAAACGATAGGTTAAATATTTCATACCTGTTATTGTAGCATTATATCTGTGATTCTGCCGTCTTCTGCTACATTTTTCGACTGTGGTGTTGATGTTCATGTTATTGTTTTACTTTTGTTACTGTTTTATTAATATTTTCAATGGCATTTAATATATCCAGATAAAATTTTTATTTATGGCATATCTATTGTTAGTGTTTTGTCAACCAATTCCTTATTTTAAGTGCCAGTTGGTGTGTTGCTTCTCAATTGTATCAGTAATTCGTTTGGCGGCGTTGATTAAAAATCGGGGTGTGATTAAATTACAATTTCAGTCATAATTATGTTTGCAATCGATTTGTGATTCAGAACAATATTTTCCATTATGAAGTACCAAGTACTGTCTATATGCGTGGCGTATTTTGCTCCCCCATTGAGTGTGTGTTTGGCGTAACCGTCCATGAATCCCAAAATTTTAAAATAGTTGATAAATTAATGCTTATATGTATTTTTATTTTATTTTTTATTTTTTAGGAAGCCTCACATGTAATTCTTGATGATAATGCAAAAATTGAAGTTGTTGATTTAAGAAGTTAGCAATAAATAATAAATTAGTAAATGAAACTATTCATACAAAGAGATGGAGTGAGAGGGAGAGAAACAGGGGGAAAAATGTGTTTTTCTATTCAATTTTATTTTCTTAAATTTAAATATTTATAATTTTGATTATACAAAAAATAAAAAATAAAATCATCGATAATAATATGAATTTTGTGTAGAAAATTAGAAATAAAAATGTGCAACGGTTTTTTTATTTCTAAAATATTAAATCATGTCGTTCGTTGCGTATTATTATAGAGCTCGAAATGATGTGTATAATAAACAGCTAATAATTGCTTTTGAATAAAGATTAAATTATTATTTAATTAAAAATAGATGTATTTATTTATATTTATTAAATATGTGTATAATTAAAAAAAATAACAAACAAACAAAAAGTCAATAATTTATGTATATGCAAAAAATGAAAATGAAATTTAATGATTTTTAATTTATTTCTTCTAAAAATGTTTATAAAATTGAAAGAGAAGCTTTTTTTATATGTTATAATTTTTTTTGTTTTTAAATAATTAGAATGTTAATATATATTTAATGAACACCACATTCACAAAAAAATACTGACACAAAATATAAATACAGTTTAACATACACCGGATATTAATTCCTTACCACATCCAGACACACAAACACCGGATATTAATTCCTTACCACATACAGACACACAAACACCGGATATTAATTCCTTACCACATCCAGACACACACACACACACAGGCATTTATAATAAAATAGTAATAAGTATTAAATTTAAAAATTCATAATGTAAAAAAATATATAAAATATTCATAGGAAAGAAAATAAAAACAAAAGATTTACTTTTAAATAAAATAGAACCAAAATTAATGAAACGCGAGTTTATTAGTTATATATAAAATAAAAAAATAATTATTTAAAATAAAAATGTATTAATTGTGATAAATTTTATTTAAAATATTATTCCGTTAATTTATAAATCAACAATTTCATGTGGAGGCGGCGTATGTGTTTCCCATTTCCGTTACCTTAAAATAAAGTATACAAAAAATTATATTACTGATATAGTCTAAATAATGTATAAAGGAGTGAGGCGGAACAGCGACTGGATCTCAAATAAAGTAATATTTCGTATGTAGAGATGGTTCTTCACATTCAATGTGAACCTAAAGCCATATACTTGTCTTTAATATATTAGCAACAGATTATGGAAAATGGTGTGTGACAGCTAACGATGTTCAATCGAAAGTATGTATTTAATTTTTGGTATTCACTCACATTAACACTTTCTAAGCTATCGTTATAGTCTCATTTGTGGATAAATAAAATATGATGAAATCTTTATGCTTCATTTTATGATTAGGAACATCATCGGCATTTATATTATTCTTAACATTTTCAAATTTTCTTAAGGCTTTATAGAAAAACAGTGTATAATTTAAATAGGGGATAAAATTTCAAAGTTCGACAGACATTCCGCAACAGTAAATTTTACGTTTGTTTTGTTTGAATTTATGTTTCGGTTGACATTTAACACTGTTTTCAGTTGGCCTAGTCAGTTAGATAGCTTCCATGAACTTGGTAATTTCATGTTTCTACAATACATAGGTTTTCAATTGAATTACACAACAAATCACAAATTATTCTGGAAAATTTACCTTAAACCATTGGTAATTTATCAGTTTATATTTTGATGAATGTAGGTGAAATTTTGCGATAACAAAAGATTTTAAGATTAAAAGTTTGCTTTTGAAACTAGAGTGAATCAATTACAATGTGGCGTAAGCAAATTTATTGTATTGTTTAACAATATGATGGTCTCAACGTTAATGTAGTCCCTCCTGGTCAGCGCAACGCACACATTTTCTTGAAAAGCTGGTGGAAAAAAACCATATATGGTATTGGATTTAAGAAATGGATGCCTGAGCCATATATTTGGGTATCATTTTCACAGATCTTTCTTACGAAAACTATTCATATTATCACACTCGATGAATTTAACATATTTATTCATAAACGCACAAATATTTCATCAAGATAAATACTAGAATATGAGATTAGTATTATAATTAAAGATATGCTGTTCAATTATTTAGTATTTTCTTTGCGTTTTTGTTTATAAGCAATAATCAAAAATATAATCAAACAAATGTTTATCGAAATAGACTTAATTAGAAATTATAATCAGTTCCTAGATTTTGGTTACGATCGAATTCTTTGCACGGCTATCGATTTTCATTGATCGATTTGTATAAGAAATTATCTATTTACAGAAAAACTGGTTAATTTTACCTTCTTTATAATGTGAAAAATTTTCATATGGTTTGGAAAAACTCATAATTTTCCATAATCTACAACGTTGTGAGAATGGAAAACTGTAAATTTTATTAATTTAGCATAAATTTGAAATTTTAAAACACACAAATTTATTTATTTTATTTATTTATTATTTGAAATTGAGTGAATATTTCTCCTTTACATCAAACATATCTGCAGGCAGTTTCCGACGTTTCCGACTTATGCAATAAGTAATGCGGAACAAAAGGTTCATGTTCAGGTTAATTGCTGAATGGGGGTTAAAAGTTATGATAAAAAAAAATAGAGAAAAATTACGATAATATATATATTTGACATTTGATCTTTTTTCAACATTATTATTTGTGTTCCCCTTCTTTCTTCATCTCGCACATATAAATACAAAAAGAATCATTTCCATTTTTTCCAGTAATGTAAAGAAAAAAAAAATAGCCATCATCAGTATTTCTTCCAGTATAAAGCGCATGAGTGTGTTTTATATATTTTTTTTTGCATACATGTTTTTTTTTAAACAATATTTTTTTAATTTTATGTTTTATATAGAAAAATTATAGTTTTTAAAATTTATAAATTAGTATTTAATTGCAGTTTTTATATTTAAATATTTAATTTAGTTAGTTAAATGTTAATTTTTTAAAAGTATTGTGATTATTGTGATATTTAATATTTATATTAATGTAAAAAAAAAGGAATAAAAAGAAGAAAAAGTTACATTACATTTCTGTTTTTTTGTTTTGTGTTTATTTTTTTTAAGTTGTTTTTCACTGAAAAAAGTGAATAATTATTATTTTGTATTACTAATATTTTTATAATTTTTATTCTAAATCATGATAATTAATTATCAAAAAGCATTTGATTGGATATATCTTCCGGTCGATTGTCATCAAGAGGTAAAAAAAAAAAAAAAAACAACAACAATAATATTTATCAGTAAATTTTATCTTTTCTCTATTCTATATATACATAAAAAGTATATAATAACAATTAATTATTAATTCAATAGAGATAAGTAAATATTTTCTCTTCTACTAATTACATTATTAACATTTATTTATTTAATAAAGAATTATAATATTTATAATGTAGTGCTGATGATAATTGATAAGATAAAGATAATAATAAAACACCACTTACAAAAAATACCTATACATACAAATAAATACTATAATAAAATAAAATATTACACGAGATCATGTCGTGATTATCTTCATTTTTCACCTGCCTCTGCCTGCTTTTAATTCATTTTTTAATATTATTTTATTACTTATTGATTTTTTGCTAATGCATAGGTACATAAATATAAAAAAAACTCGTTTGTTTTATCCTTCCAGTGACCTTGAAATTTGTCGTCAAACATAAAAATTAATAGCAAGGCAATTTGCCAAAGACAGTCAAAAAAAAAACCAAGGGTATTTATATAAACATTTAAATCACACACATATATTATAATAATAAATTTAAAACCAATAACGGTCTAACATTTAGTTTAAATTAAATAAATATTAACCCAGCAAGATCTAGACTTTTAATATTGTTGATAATATTTTGTTTTCTATATTTAAAATTTGGTTTACTCTTTTGTATTATGCACGTGACACTCTCTTCAATGATACTGAACATTACGCGGATTCCTAATTTAAATTGATCCAAATTGTATATGCAATAACACAGATTTGGTTTTTAGTTTTCCATTCTATTGCACCACTTAAAATTCAAGTTACAACTTGCTAATTCAACACAATAATCAATTAACTAAATTTGATAAAAATGAAATATGGTTATTAAATGTGTAAAAGTATAAATTAACAAAATCAATTAACGTTACGAGACTATTATATTAGTATAATTAATGTTATAAACATCGTAGTAGGGAGGACATATTTAATTTCAGGTTATTACTCCTTATTTGCACATATGATATTTATTGGAATTGAAATCAGATCTGATGATGTCGAAAATCGTATGTGTAAACATCCAGACTCAAATTGAATTGTTGTTCACACTTTTTTGACATCTTGATGCTAAAATTCAATGGTAAAAAAAAAAATTCAAATTAAAAATATAATTTTGTGGATTTCTATCGAAAACAAATATATAAATTTTCTGAATATTTATTATTTTAGATGTATTTATAATATGTATGACAACCAAAATTAATAAAACGTTAACAAACACTATGCTGATATCGGATCAAATTCAATTTATGTGTAACCATTGACGGATATTATAGTCAACGACTTCAATTCGAACCAATTTGACTTCAATACAATAGCAAATTATATGTGTAAATGAGACCTTAGATGTCAATCATATGGTTGTTGTGTTGTATGTACTATAATATATAAAAACATAATAATAATTTCAATTCAATTAGTTAATCATAACATAGTGTTACCATAATTGTACCCCATACTGCAACATTGTATGTTACAACGGATATGTCATGTAGATAGATAGTATTATAATACATGCCTGTACTCCTAAATGTATATTTACATTTAGTATTTAAATGCTATATAAATATAAATACAAATGGTGTGTGTGTGTGTGTGTGACTGTGTATATATTATCATTTCTCAATTGCAATATACCATATAAATTAAAAATAGGATATGTATTTACAAGTGGTTGGAAATATAATTATATCTAAATAATATAATACATTTTTATAGATAACTAAAAAGTGGGTCTTTCACATACATCAAAAGGTGGAATTCACAAAATTTTTAAGTCAAAACAGCATGACATTCAATGCGGAGATTGTGGGTTCAATTCCCAGTACTTTCAATAATTTTCATATTAAAAATTCTGCAAATAAATTATCATTTATTTGTTTCTGAAATTAAAAAGCGAATATCTTTGAGGATGTACACTATATTCAGAGATTAACAGTATCTCTATACACAACGCGATACGGACAATTCACTTATAAGAATAATTGAATTAATAAAAATCTGGTGATACCATATACAATTGGTGAATTGTTACCATAATAACATACGTAGTAATTTACCAACTTGACTGCAATGTACGTCGTAGCAGAAGAGTTCTATATTTCAAATGAATGTTTGATGTACATAGCGATTATTTGTTGGCATCCCATTTTGGATAACCTTGTTGTCGGTATATAAATGTATCGCTTCAAACTAAATGAATGTTAATCATATAATATTTTCGACAATCTATATATATTTATATTGTTATGATGGAGATTATAGACTATTATAGAGCTAAACGAAAAGATAATGACACTTGATTAAATTAAAAAAAATTTGCGTAAAATATATATTAGGTATATACCTACGTGTACATCCTTTTTTTTTGTAGAGATGTTGTTCGTCGTACTATAGGTATGTACTACAAATATGTATTAACTAAATATTTGTCAGCATATGCTTAAATAATTAGTATAATTTGAAATTTGTTGAAAGTGTATGCATTAATTTTTTTTTGGCGAGTTAAAGTTTTATTATACTTATATAATTTAAAGAAAAGCGCTGCTGAAAGTCATCGTTTAGTTGTAGAAGATTACGGTGAACATACTTTTTGTGATAGTATGTATGGTGGTTCGGACAATTTAAAAAAGGTTTATTATTCGATGTTTGAAAACGCAGAACGTGAAGGTAGAACGAAAACATTTGAAGAAGTAAAATTACAAATATTATTGCTTGAAGACAAAACACAAATACAACAAGATGTGGCAGAACCATTGCATGTTGATCAATCCGTTGTCAGTATACGTCTATATAAATAGAATGGGACTTGTTCAAATACTTGGAAATTGGTTAACGCATATGAATTGACACAAAAACAACAAGAAAACCGAAAAGTTACATGTGAAATGGTATGCTTCAACCAAAAAGTATTTTTTTGTATCGAATAGTTATTTTCAAGTCATATATTGCTCCAAGCTTATGGCATCTAATAAACTTCATTACAGCCAAGTTCTATTATTTTTATATTGGGTGATTAGTCCGCATAGTGATGTGTGTGTGTGTGTGTGTGTGTGCAGACATTGTTAATCTTTGAGTAGGCGCCGTCCAACACACTATATCTTCAAAGATATCCGTTTTTCATTTTATTCTATAAACGAACAAATGGTCACCCGCAGCTAAAAAATTTCAGTATTTGAATAACAAATTCCTATGATAATAGAGGAAATTGAACCGGCTTAATTGCATGATTAATAGACATCAGCGCTATATACCACTCAGTGTTATACTGTAGATGAAAATTTGAATTTGTATGAGAATCCCAAATGTAAAAAATCGTGTGTAAAATCTGGTGAAGCAGGTGTCCATCACAGCAAAAGCGAAATATTCATACTGAAAAGATTATGTTCTGTATTTGGTGCGATCAAAAACCTGTTGTATACAATGAATTATTGAAATATTCTAAAAACTATGTTACTTGGTTATGTCTACCGATAGCAATTAATGCGTTTGAAGCAATCAATGATTGAAAATCGATAAAAATGGTAGAATAGACATAATAATCTGATGTTACAGCATGACACCGCAAAACCTACTGCAAACGCCATTAAAACCTACTTAGAAGTGAAGAATTAGGAAGTTCTATTCAACCCTACCCATTCACCAGACATTATTCCTTCGGATTATTTTTTATTCCTCTCAATATAGTCAGTCCTTCAAGATTCACATCTTATGAAAGTATCAAAAATTGACTTAACGAATGAATCGCTTCAAAAAACGATGACTTCATTTGACAAAGAATTCGTAAATTGCATGAAAGATGGGCGAAGGTTGTGGTTTCTGATGGAGTATACCTTGAATAATGTACCACTTCTATATAAACTTGCTAAATAAACATGTAATTTTAACCAAAAAAACGGAACTTAATTTTGCATATTATAATCCATATATTTTGGTGTAATCAAATCACTAAATATTTTACGAACACCGTCTGAAATATTATTATTTACTGAAAAAAGGGACAGAATCATTGGTATGTACTCAATATTATATAATTTTTTTTAGCGCGTTTATTAATAGATATAAATATACTATAAATAAATCATATAAATTTCTAATTTTATTGATTGTAGCCGCCGGCACCGTGTGTACGCGTGTCTCACAGCATTATATGTGTCTAAAATTGAATCTTATCGTTTGTGCCATTGTTCCGTCATCATATAATATTAGGATACGCGTAACTGTATTAAAATAAAATTAGCACAAAATTAGCACTATTGTATTATTAAGATTATATTTTTCACCAATATTATTTCAAAATGTATTTTTAGACATTTATTAATATTTATTTGAGTATTATAAAAAAAAATGTTTTATTTTTTCTTTTCATTTTTATTAAAATAGCAAAATATTATCAAAAATTTAAGATATCACGTTTTTGGATTGTGTAAAAAATTTTTCTATACGGTAACCGCAAATTTTATAAATAAATAAATAATGTTAACTGAAAATTTAATTCTAATTTTATATTATTAAAAATTGTATATTTTTTTTTTGGTGGATAAGTGGAATGTGTGTGTGTATTTGTGTTGCTTGCGAGTTAATTTATATATATATAAATGTATTATCTTTATTGTATGCACAGACTTAAGATATATTTTATTAATCTTTCTTATTCGTTTATTTTGATAAAGTCACCCACCTAAGATCTTATATAGTAAGATTAATAATAAATATATATACAAATAATTGTATGGTATATTCAGTTTTCTTGTGGTTTGATGAGTGCGTGATCTCTCACTTTTAATAAAAATTTAATTTTCTTTAAACTCGGCCACACCACACGAGTATAAATAAATACAGTGAAATTTTTTTTGAATAAAACACAAGTTTCTTGAATAAAAATTAAATAAAATAAAAATATTGTTAGTAAAAATATTTGTGTTTGATCATCTCGCGTTAAATAAAATATTGAATATTTAAAATGAAAATGTAATGTTGTTTGTAAATATATTCAAATTTGTAATATTCTTGTCACGCAGTATCTGTGGTATTATATTGTTTCATATATTTTTTCATTGAATTTAAACTGTGATTTCATATTGATTTTTATATTAAAATTCAAACGTTGTGATCTAATTATACATTGCAGGATACTGTGAGAACAAATCTATAGCCTATCGATCTATAATTTCCTATATAGGACGTCTATAAAAACTCGTAAAATAGTTGTGACTTACCATGTGCAGAATTTGGCCTAGTCTTTTATGTTATTTATTAGGTAATAACCGATGGTACATTTAATTTTGCAGTATATTTTAAAGATGGTAAATAAATTGGTTCTATACAAAAACGTTCCACCTCATGCGACATTATGTTCACCACTTTATTCAGTTGACAGTCAATTTGGTTTCATTGTAGTACACTAATCATATAAGGATAATTTTTTAATCTATATAGATTATATAACCTCATATGTGAAACATTCGAAATGCAATTATATAGAGGTGTTGAATTGATAGCATTTTAAGATTCAAGGATAAGAATTTATAAATATTTTATAAATTAACGAAAATTGATAAGTTGACTATACTAACTACAAATACGTTTTCATACCTTTTCTCTAATCGTATAACTTAAATCGTACACATAAATACAATATTTAATTTAACTTAACGTTATGACTCAGTTGTGAAGATAAAATTTGGCAATCTAATTGAATATATCGCATTTGACTAATCATTTTTAGAATAATAAGGCGCCTTTATCTGTCTCCAATACAATAATGGCATGAATGTTCTTTTATAGATATGATGAAACGTCACGGTCGAATTGGTTAACTATACGGTTTGTGAATGAGACTATAAAATAGTGATAGTTTTTGAAAAACATTGGTGTTCAGTGCAGAGTACAGAAAATATATACCCTCCTTACAAATCGTTAGAAACTTTGTAATTTGTTGGTTTCTTTCATCAATTGTGCGACTGAATTTGATATTTTGATCAGAGTTATGGTGTAATTTCTTAAGTTGCTTAATAATTAATTTACTCTATGATTGAACTCATATTTTTTGATTACAGAACTGATGATCACAATATGTAAGCAATTTGACAAATGAGATTTTAGAATGGTATTAATCGATATTATTATTTTGTTGTTGTTTGTTTTTTTATTTTTACGGATCAATAACATTTCAAGGACCTCATAAGAATAAATTTCAATTTTTTGCTGCTACGCTTCATGTGAACGAGAATTGAGTTTAAAGTATTAATTAAAATATATATAAATACAGTGAAGCTACTCAATTTCCACCACTATTTTCAGCGTACGATTTAAATATTATTCTTATAAAATTTTGTTGTTTCATTTTCTTTCATATATATGAGATACACGTGCACTATAGAGCACGACTAAATTTAAAAATTAGCATTATAGCATTTCTTTGAAATGTCCATGATCCTTGAACCACTATAATTCTACTCAAATTATCGTCATAGAAATGTATCTTTGAACCTTAAAACATTAACCATCTTTATATTTAACATATAAATTGTTTTTCGCAGGCGATACAGCACGACTAAATATAAAAATTATTCTTATGACATCCTTGAAATGTCCTTAATCCTAAAAAACATTAATTCCATTCAATTTCTATATTTTATTCACTTTCATATGTTGCGTCAAATTTTTTATACTTAACAACTTATTTTAAGGATTATCGAATTTTTTCGTCAGGATTATCGAATTATTATTGTATATTGCGAATAGTACTGTATTGTATGCACAGACATAAGTGTTCTTCTTGATTAACAGGTGAAAATAGTATACCCATCCGGCAAATGATTGTTACGTTAGAATATGAGTTAATCTATGGAAAAAAAAACATTCATACAATCAAAATAAACTGTGGGGGTGGGATACATCCCTTAAAGAACAAAAATATGTGCCTAAAAATAAACTGAATTTTTTAAATTAAAAAAAATAAAGATTGCTCTAGGTCACGAATTGTGAATACAAATTTTGCAAATATGCAGAAGAATGCTCCAGAATATCTAAGCACAAAAACTGTGGAAAAGAAAATATAACCTATACAGGATCTTATTGTTCGTGTGACGGTGTTTTTTGGCTGACCACATTATTTTTATGCAATTAATATAAACGAATTGTTTTGTTATCTAATTGTTATTGTATATGTGTGTGATGTGTGTGTTTGTTTATGAAACAATTTGATTTATTTGAATTTTTTCATTTCACATTTTATATAAATTTAATCCTTATCATTGCATATTCCTCGACGGTGTTATATGCAAATAATATTGCTTTGATTTGCCAATGTGAAATTGTGTGTGGCCGTGTATAACTCTAATAGATAAGAAAATAATTGATCTGTGGATGCGGAAAAACAAAATAAACGCTTCCCTGGCATCATTCAATTCTGTTTCTTGAACTATGATGAGTTTGTCCTACATAGAGCTTCAATAGTTTACATCTTATGCGATAAATGAAATTAATGTGATCACATCATATCGCAGATACGATAGTTAAATAGTATATAAACAATTTTCCGGCTTGATAAATAGAATACACACAGAAAAAACTCACACGCTTTCACACACAAACTAACATTCATTATATATTGTATAAATTGTGATGTCTTTTAATATGTATTAATATTATTATATAAAGATAAAAAATAATGTTGACATTCATTTTTTCAAAAATTTATTTTATAAATAGAAAAAAATTTTACTATCATTAATTTATAAATAATATTTTTTTTATATTATTATTATTATTATTATTATTTTTATTATTATTATTATTATTATTATTATTTTTATTATTATTATTATTATTTAGTAATAAAAACACATATAAAAAACACGCTTTACATATATAAGAAAATCTATTGAATGAATTAAATTCATATTAAATTCGCGAGTTGTTTCACGAGCCGTCCGTCGTTTTAATACTATACGGTCTATTGTAAACTTTGTAAAGTAAATATATTTAACGAGATTATATGCCATTGAAAATAATACACAGCAGACAAATGGAAAATTCATTTTAAAAGAAAATCCAACAAAAAAAAAGTGAAGAGTGGTTTATTTTTTATATTTATAATTTCGTAAATGGAAAGAACAACTAAAGGTCAAAAGAAAATTTATTAAAAATATAGAAAAAATTAATTAATTATTATTAATTTGTTATTGTTGTGTGGTATAATTCGAATGCAAAGAAAATAAGTGAACTCTGTCAACCATAAAAAAAAAATAAAAAGTGCAATGTTTTTATTTATTTATTATTTTTTTTGATAAAAAACTGTAACAGAAAAATTAAATTTCATTGGATTTGTTGTTTTTGATGTAATACAAAAAATAATTAATTTAATATAATTTTATATAAATATATTTAAAAATTTAAATTTTTCCTATATTATAAACGTACGCAGCAACTCGTATTAAAGTGAATGCATCCTGTGTGCGATTGAAATTGCATATTTATATATGGTGTTTTTTTTTTGTATATATGCACGCGCGAATGCATTTGTTGTGATTTTTATTTAAAGAAATATTTGTACAATTTATTAAAATTATAATTGTGGAAAAATTACGAATTGAAAATATATATTTTTTTTCAAAAGTTTTGAAATTATCTTTAAATATATTCATCTCAATAAGAGACAATTTTCTTCACTAATACTACTACTACTACTACTACAAGAACAGAAAAATGCCTGAAACTAAAGCGGCAAAAACGGAGGTCAGTTGTAGCAGGAAAATTAATTAATTATTTGTTAATTTATTTGTTAATTATTTCTATATATTTTTATTAATTATACGCACTCTTTTTAATTTATCATTCACTCATTCATTATATGGTAACATACAGCAATTTATTTATTTAAATTATTTTATTTTATAACCATTTTTTGCGAAACTTGACCGAATTTTATACATTTATTTATTTATTTATTTAATTAATTATTATTAAATAATTAGTATATGTTTTGATATTAATATGAAATTAAAAATTTATTCTATATTTTATACATTAATATTTATCGTATTTAACTTAAATAATAAGTTTGTCAGTATAAATAGTTAAACTACTATATGGATATAGAAACTACACGCTATGCGTAGGGAAATAGGAAAAACGGCGCACACCGCTTCATTTGTGGCATTCAGTTAGAAGCGAAAAATAAGTGAGCACTTTCACCAAACTTTAAACTATATTATTACTAAATTCATAATTTTACTATTTAATAAAAAATGCGAACAAATAGTTCTACGGGAATCCTTGGGAATCCTTGTAATCATGCGAATATTCAGATACCATGCGATCACCGGTGGCGGTATGTATCTCCTACTTCCATCATTACACCTTAGAATTTATTACTAAATTAGATTTTTAATCAATCAATCAATTTAGAAAAAAAATTGAATAAATTATAGTTACAAGTGTAATTCTATTGGGAATATTTATGTATCATACATGAAAGGATCCAGACGAAATGGTAGTATTACCTCTCACTCCCATCATAATTTAGGACTTATTACTAATTGATTAATATTCTAATTTCAACAAAATCGTTCTAAAAAATAATCCCAACATTCAATGTATATAATCAAATAACATATATAAGAGCACCCCGAAGGAATGGGGATAATTCTTCTTCTACTTTCGCCAAACTCTTTAGAATTTATTTTTAAATGTTTTTGTTAAAAATTTTAAAATAATTGGGAATATGGTTTTTTTTTTTAGAAATTCTATTGACAATATTCAGATCACTTGAGCAGTGAAATATATGCTTTAATTACTCATACATGCGCCAAAATCATCCGTCAGTTATAGTGTTCCTCTCGCTTTACGCAACATAACTATCTAACATTGCGTTCAACAAGTTAGTAAATTATATGTCGTTTGTGAATATATGTCAATTCAGCAATTGGTCTATGGTATTATTTATATTTCGATAGATGCTTTATTAAATTAATTATTCTTCTAAATGATCCGCCCGCATAACGTTGCATTAGTGCGGATACATATACTGTTAATCTTTGAATAGCGTCCATAACATTTAATTTCATAAACGAACAAATGATAATTCACTTGATTAATTTTTAGTGTGAAAGATATTGTGAAAATACTGGGAATCGAATTCGCAATCGCCGCATTGAATGACATAAGCTTTTACCAATAGGCTAGTGAGCGGACTCACATTTTTTATTGAATTTTATACAAATTCAACGATTACAAAAACTAAACACATACGCTTTGCGATATCGCGCGTGTAGTTAAAATATGTTTTTATTATAAATTATGTGTATACTATTTTTAATTTATTTTATATTATCTAGTATAAAAAGATAATAGTACATCCATATAGTGATTAGATAATTTAGATATGGATGTGTTAGTAAATAAATTCCATTAAATAATATGAGTAGTATTAAATTACGCTTGCATCATAAATAAAAAACTATATTAAATGCATTTAACCCTTTATAAACCTAATAATAATAATAATAATATGTTTGAAGAATCAGGTTTTAGAAG
This sequence comes from Bibio marci, assembly GCA_910594885.2. Classification (NCBI taxonomy): domain Eukaryota; kingdom Metazoa; phylum Arthropoda; class Insecta; order Diptera; family Bibionidae; genus Bibio; species Bibio marci. Next base: position 70,555,815 of record OU343114.1, on the reverse strand, counting down.
TTACATACTCTACAAAAAACAACCTCATCACTCTGGGAAAAAAGGAACTATTTAATTTTATTGTATAATAAGTGTCAACCTAAGAAAAATTACAGGAAGATGGATTTAGAAAAATTGATTCTAAATTGAAAAAATATTATGTACTTAAATTAATTATTGTATTCGTTTAGCAAATTAAAAGAGGAATTAAATTATCGCACATGTATGTTGGTCCAACATTCGCAATGATCCTGATCACGACAGTAACCTCAATATTTTCAATTAAATATTTTCTCTATATATTCTAACTTTATTTAATATCCTTGATTCGATTTCCACGTAAAACATTTAAATTAAGGTGAATCATTTTTTTTTGTCCACATGTTGTAGGCGTATTGGTTATTCCCCGGCAATCAGCAAGCATTCGAAATTTTATAGAATATTCATACGCATCTGGAGACATATTATCAAGTTATTCCAAATATCAGTGTATTTTTCAAGAAGTCTACGACTCGAAAATATTTCTATATAATTAGATATTAAATTGTATATTGTACGATTATTATTTGTATGTAATGAAGATGGAAATATATTGAGAGTAACCTATAATCAAATTCGTTGTCTATATATTGGGTTAACAATATTAATTTACACCAATATATATTAAATATACTATAGTGTGAACATAAATAACCTCTGAAATAATGATATAGATGACAAAGTAATCATATTTTATTCATCAATATTTATTTTGTTTTCGCATCAAAGTAATTTCTATTTGTTGATGTTAGCCTTCCTTTCCTTAAATACCCCATTAATTTTGATCAATTGAACAAAACAATAAATGCGCATGGTAGGAGATCTGGTGAATTGTAATTGTTACTCTCACACAATGTCAATGTTTCATTATCGTTGTTATTCCACACGCACATCATTTCTTTTTTGAGGAACTGTGTTACACGACGTTAGTAAATGCTTAATATCTGCTAAAAATCCTTATATGTATTAACAGTTTTGATCATTTGAAAGAAATTGCACAATAACCGAAAAAACGGTGAGCAACTGTTTAACTTTTTGGGTGAATTTGACGACAATATATTCCTTTATAGCACGCCACATTATCACTTTCTTATTGTGTTGTCAAATGATATTTCAATGCCATTAAATATCTCTATAATTATTAATTGGCAATTTTTTATCACCCCCATCGGGATTGGTTTTTTCCACATTTTCATCAGTTTTAATTATTATACACTATATCGGATCATTTATGATTAAAGTAGTATAGTTGCAGTCATGTATTTGATACTATTGTATTTATATATTATTTCTTATACATATTCTTATCAATATCATTATAATAGTTTTTCCTTATAGTAATAGTACATTTAAAGGTCATCAATAATATAATAATAAACATGTGTAAATACATAATTTTTTTAATATTATAATTTGCGTAATGGAATGCACAATATTGGGTGTTTACGCGAGAAATTGACGTAAAAACTTTATTTATTTTAAATAACAATACAATTTTAATGAAAGTATATTACCAATCGTTTGCTATACAATTTTGAACCGGGCATTAAATGTATTCTTCGAACGAAGCTGCGATCCAATAATCGAGTTATTAAGCGCTGTTAAGAGAGTCCAGTCGATATGCCATCGATCTGAACAAATGGTAGTACAACAACTGTTGAATGCAGGGCGACAGGAATAAAATATTCCAGCAACCAAGTTCTTTTAACGTTTATTCTAATACATATATTCTGGTCGTTTAAAATATTGATTAGTTGTTGACAGAGTAAAATAGTAATATTGATATTGATATATTGATTCGATTTCAACCATACATATTATAATACACCACTCATTTCTCATGCCATCATATTCACAGCATATAAGCTAATGATCATGAGTATCGCTTTAATGTGGTCCACTCATTGGAGCACAATTTCTTTAGTAGCCAATAACGATACCCTATACTGAACGATACACTGCATATGTGTGATATATGTGCGATATTGTTGAAAAAATAGGTAAGTTTCAATGTAAAGACCCAATCAAACATACTTATGCAATATATATATATTTTTTTACTAATTATATATTGTTGGTTTTTTAATTAGCTGAATTTTACATTTTTAATTTAATTTTATTTATTTTTAATTTTTATATACGTTTTCAGTTTTGTTTGCTTCACCTAAAATGTAAAATGTATAGAATTATAAGCAATTTTTGGAAATCATATATACAAATACAATGGAAATTTAACGCTGTGTTTGAAACTATATAATCTGTAAATAAAAAAATTAGTTATGTCATAAAAAAGTCACATTAAAAGCACTTGATTTTAAAAAAAAACTAATAATAAATTAAGAAATTGATAAGTTAAAGATAAGTTTTGTCACACTTTGTGTAGGACTGCCATGACCGTAACAAAGAAATTCTTGAAGTGGAATTCACAGGGCAGGAGAAAGTTATGTTGATCAAGTGTAGTACTGTATTTGCCGTGTCCGATGACTAGGATAAAATCTGATAGAAAGTGGAAACATTATCTCAAAATATAACAATATCGCACTGTTTTATGAGCGCTTGTGGAGTAACATACATTTATGATGTTACCGATTAATTTTCTTAACATAATTTTTAGTTAGATAATAAGTTTTTATGATAAAATTCTAACGATTCGTGATGACTCGTGTTTTTAAAATATACAATATGACGACAATTAACTTAAACTTATAATAGCACGATTATTTTTTACGATATGAATTTCTATTGAAAATTTATTAAAAATACAAAAAAAACTAACATGGAAAAGTTATTAATTATTTTATAATGTCTGTTGGCTTAGATGGCGTAATAAATTATGCAATATTTAAAAAAATATTATCGAAAAACGCATTGAAATTAAAAAAATGTCACACAGTTCTGAAAATTTTATTCTGTGAGCTCTTTAATTAAGTGTGTCGCTTTTTCTTTCACAATCACAAATCTTGTTACTTTTAATGTAGATTTAACCTTGAAGAATAGAAGTCACATGGTGTCAGGTAGCAGTTGAATAGGGATGCTGGTGTAACACAGCGATATATAGCTAATAGAAACTTGAGAATTTTAGCCACCGATTTCGCACGCACACACTTTTCGCATGTTAAAATTGTTATGAAAAAAATATTTGCCGTGCGCCCATATTCTTTGTCAACTCTTACAATTCGGTAGTGCTTGAAATAAAATGAAATTTCATAACATTTCGTTGCTCTATTAAAACAAAAAATAGATCTTATACAAACGAAGTCAACGGTTTTGGATAATATATCTACAGACACGGAAGGGCTGGATAATCGAAAGAGAACTCTTCACGGTACACAGTTTAATATAGTTATTTTAATAACCACATCTCTTATACTGTCAAAGTTTGGATGTATAAGGATATATGGAATTAATTCGGGTATCATTTTGGATCAGCCTGTATATAAAATAGTTTATTTTATTTTCTATCTTTTGAGTGCATGCTCTAACAGAATGACCCATAGAATGATTTTATATAACATCACAACATTGATTTCATTGGTGCATACTAAATTTAAACATTCCCCGGTTTTCAGATTTTAAATATAGCATCGCACTCACTAAAAATACTCTCAACTCTAAATCGCCGGGTCTTAATTATTACGTACTTATTTGTGTTTTATGATTTAAGAATACAATTTATTGCGCAAAAGAGTTGGTATGAAATATGATTTCTGCGGTTGAGCATTAAATGAAATATATGTGCATATCAACGCGGTTTATTGACATGTGCTGCTATAACGTTCGTGCATTTATTTATAGTCTAGTTTACAAAATTGATTTATTGATCGAATTTCATACAAATATAAAATTAAAGGTCAATATCTTAATTATATAAAAAAAAACATATGTATTTTTTTAAATTTACAACATAACGATAAATTGTAAACAATGTTGTTATAAAGATTTATCACTTTTAATATTATAATTATGTTTATTATTTTTTTGGCATTTTGCCGAGGAGGAATCGTATTTGAATAAAAATGTTTGTATTTTTTGTGTCTAATAAGGAATCATTATAATATTTATTCAAATAATTTGCTATAATATAGGTACTTCTATATACAAATATAGTTAAGTAGCACTCAAGTATGCAAAGTCTTCAACGCAGTACTTGAATTGGATGTGTTTATATTTCTATTGTCTTATCTATCTATATATTTATTTGAATAATATTTTAAGATAATTTAAAAATGTTATCCGTCCAAGTACCATTTATTATTATACCAACATTAATCTGTCTGCACAAAATGTTATTTACTACTCGTATTGAAAAGTTTCTGCTGAAATTACTGCCAACTAAAAATAACATACATTTTTGAACTGATTACATTATTTTGCCAATTTACCGGCAAATTATGGATTCATTCGACACGACGAACCAATTTTTCGAGATCTTTTTCTTGACATTTGAATTTTGTTTCAGTAAAAGAATTGTGACATCCATAAAAACAATTAATGGTAATTTGCATGAGCAGCGAATGCGAGCTAAAAAATCATAAAGAAATGCTTCGTACAGTTGCTTGGTGAATCGCATGCAATACGATGTTGACGAATATTGTGATGGAAAATTCTGGTATTTGCCATATTCTGATCGTTCTTCTGGCATGTGATTGGTGAAAATTGATTATTTGTTCCATAGTGACTCCTTTCTGATATCACCAAATATACTGAGTTATTCAAATTACCACTTTTGAACTGTGTGAAGGTGAAACCATAATTCACAAGTAACAATAAGCTTCGACAAGCATACGATGACTTTCTATTATATACATTTATGTTATCCACAATTGAAATATAAAAAGTAATTCTTCTCGCAAATGATGTTTTTGGGTAAAAACTCGGTATTTTCAACAACCAAAAAAAAATGTTGTGCCATCAACAACACATTCACTAAATGTTACATAAAAATTCGCACTTCTTTCTAAATTTTCGGGATTACCTATACATGAAAATTTATGATTTTGTAATCGTTTTGATAGTACACGTGTTCTTGGCCCAAAAAATTTGCTCTCCAATCTTGAACTATATATTAGCTGCGTATGAGCTGAAGCACCATCCTGAGGAATTATATATTGTAATATAATAAAACAATCTACTCCAAAATCCCTTAGTTTTATTTTTAATTAATCATCGTTGATTTTAATTCCTATTGCTATAAATGGCTATGCTTGCTCCCCAAACCATAAGTGAAACTTTGTTATTTGGGGACATATGTATCTCTGTATCTCTGGTGGGGTGATGGCAGCGAAATCGACCATATCCTGTTATTAAACACAAAAAATTTCTCATCATCATAGCGTGTCAAGCACAAGTGTATATGTACAATATATAAGGTTCTCTCGGTCACATTTATTTTAAATGGATGCTTTACAAAACACCATGTATTTTAACGTTTCTTAAGAGCTTTGCATCTCAACTCTATCTATTATTATAAAAATAATGTTAAATTTTGAAATCATCTGCCAGTGGTTTTTTTTGGTTTTACTACTGAGCCATGGATTTTTCTGTCTCATTAGCTTAAACAAAGATTTTGTTCTATTGATCCGATGAACAAAATCTTCCTTGACAGCACAGCCTTTCAATTCAAAGGTTTCACATATGCAGGCTCAAAATTCCGCTTTCAAAAATTATTTTAATTAACAATATCACAAAATTGTTTCATGGTTGGTACTAAATTGGGACTAAATAAAAATTAAAAAAAATTGTATAATCGATTAAACAAACGTAACAATACATTCTGCACTATACCACATGTATTTGCGATACGACTTGTAACAATAAGATTATTAATTAAACAAATAGTGGGTGAGATTTCGTACCATATGAAACTTAACACAAAATTGTAATAGCATATATTGCTTTTAATTGAATAATAAATTAAGTTGCCCCTATCCTTTTCAGTGTATTTTGCTTAGGTCCTTACAACGCCAATTCTACTCGAATCCTCATTTAATTCTCTTTTGGGTATGGTGTCCCATATATAATTTAAAGAAATGTCATTGTAAGGTCCTTAAAATGTTCTTAATCCTTTAAGCTCCAATTCTACTCGATTTCTATCGACTTCATATGAGGTATGACATATATAATTTAAAAAAAAAATATCCTTGTAATGTCCTTGAAATATCTTAATCCTTTAATCATCAATTCCACTCGTAATCAGTTTCAAGGAATTATCTGAATCCATTACAATTGTAACATTAACATTTTTCAATAGATAATTCGTCGTAAATATTAATAATATGCAGTTTTTAGAATATTTGTAAGATTGACATTTACCGTATCATATATGTAGAAGTAATTTGTGACACTTATCGAATACTATAGCTATAATTAAATAATGATGGTGACCTTGACCTACGCGAGGGTTAACGCCCATACAAACATCATAACAAATGTTTTATCCGGACATAATACAATTTTTTCGTATTACATGAAATTAAGAATTTCTTTTTATCTGATATTTGCAGCACACTTTTAAATTTGCGATTGTTTAATCTTTCATTTCGCTATAATAAACAGCAGCTCAGACAAAATATTTTAATATATCAAGCCAATTATCAAATAATTTTTCCTGATTAAATAACATTTTATAATAAATTTTCCAAAAGACGTAAAACTGCTCGTATATTATAATTTTTAATAAATGAATAAATGACAAATAAAAACATTTAAAAAAAATTAATATTATTCAATTAAAATGATGAAAACATATTGCAGTAAAACTAATAATAAATAGTCATTTTTATCATTTCAAAGTTTATCAGCTTATTTTTATTCATATTACTATGACATAAATAGTTAATTTCATATATAATGAATAATATTATATATTATTATAAAATACTCTGACGTGCATCAAGATTAGAATGCAAAATATTTTGATGTGATAATATATAAATTTTAAAAAATATTTATATTTTTCTTCTCATGTTTTGCATTTGCATTTGAGATGACGACAGTTTTGATTTTGTAATATAATATTTATTACAAAATTTAATAACAAATTCAATTTTGAGATTAACCAAATATGTTTTTGTGCTTGGTATAATAAATTATGCTTTGATAATTACTTTTGGTTTTTGCAATTTATGTAAAAATCGTCATATATAAATATGCATTTTTTAAAATCAATTGTTACTATACTCTTCTCATATGAATGATTGATTTTTTAAGATAAGCTATTTATAAGACATTTAATTTAAAGTTATTATATCAATAGTTTAAAGTTTAACATGGAAAAGTTGTCATTTTTCAAAATATTGTAAATGATATCCAATCCAATGCTATAGATTGGGATCTTTACTGGAAGAAACTTTAGCATATCCACTTATATTACGAGATATTGGATTAATTTTGAGTGCTACTTTCAATCATATAGCAATTTTTTTAAGTCTGTTCGCCGCACATCGTCCATATCAACTAGAAACTTACTTTCGTACAGTTGGAGGATTCGCCGTTCTTGATGTAATTATGTACAGTGATATGTACACAAGAAATATTTGACAGAATTAATTTCTTCTTTATTCGGATTCATGCTTCATGCATATTCAGTGATTGTACTTATATTACAAAGCGATGTCTAATCTTTTGGTCATATTAAGCATATTATGGTAGTGCAACGTGTTGTATATATGACTAACATCCTTGTCGCATTACATATATTATAGACATAACAATATCAGACGTATGATATTCCATATGCATGTCGCTTATGATCATACAATATATCAAAATCACACAATTTAAATATAAAACATACTGTATTAATAGCATATTTTATGAATGTAAGATTTAACTAACTACCATCGAGTTTCTAAATCAATTAGTAAGGTGTCCGGCTATAGACACTGAGGGGCTACATGAGTTCAATCACCACTGTGCGAAACATCAAGAAGAATTTTTCTCTTCAAATTTTATCTTTTGAAATATAATAATATAATTTGAAATATTTAAATCACAATAAAATTACATAGACATAAACGATTCTCGGTTTAAAACCAGTCCAGACTTTTTATTTTCTCGTGGTCACACTTTACAAGATATGGCACTCATAATCGGTTGCTTCCATTTTTCATGCAATTTAATGAGATTTGTTCTATTAAATTTTTGTGCCAGTTTGATGGAGCTGCAAATTTTCATGGCTGGCAAAATTTTATTAATTAGATAATTTAATAAGTATCGAGTTCACTATACACTGCAGATCATAGCAGTGTATCACAACTTTCTGCGGTACCAGAAAATGCACAAGATATAACCTTTCTTTTACTTCCATGAATTGATTTATGTGCTGCGGTTAAGTTTTTGACACAATCACTCTCCACAATCCACGTAATGTTTCCGATGCATCATATTCACCATACGTTTTTTCCAAGCAATCGATGAGTTTCAGCTACAGTTTTTTTTTAAATCGAAATATAGTGTAAAAGTTCACATTGGAAAAATAACTTATCACTCCCAATTTTTATTTGATTTGAAAGTGCAACCGTTTGTCTGAACGAAAAATAGCCAAATAATAACTGATTGTATGTGAAAAATGTTTATACTTTAGTTAAAGTGGTATAAAATACATATTAGAAGTCCTTGGCAACGACACAACAGTACACAGCTATAAGACGCAATTGTACTTGAATTTTCACCTTTAATAATTAAAAATATATGTTATTATTTTATTGGACATTTTTAATATATATAAGTATTTCGTATGCAATAACATAAACCTTATTTGCATAACAAAATACATATACATATTTTGTAATCGATTTAATTGTTGTGAAGAACATATATTTTTGTAAACATGTTTCTTTATAGTGTTTATATCGTAACGATCGGTAACGTATAATTTATTCCTGTATATATACATCGCACCATTATATGTAACATAAATAAAGCTATATAATTAACTGGCTTAAGAAATATAATTAACATTTATCGATCGATAAGTGACGAAGTATGCATTTATGATGCAATTTTTTTCATATAAATATTGTAAATAAAATTGTTCAATCAATAGAAGAACCGGCTCCGTTTTCGAAATTTTATTATTGATCTTCGAACAATTAAAAAACATATATAAAGAGACAGTATGTGGAAGAAATTTATATATTATTTGTTTATTTAAACTTAATTATGGTACGACAATTAAATAAATTCATACAGAAGAGATATTAAAAAGTCAATCAAAAGTAAGTCAATTTACAGTCATTGCATAAAAAAATATTCTTCTAAATATGGATATATTTTGAAGTTTACAAATATTTATTACTGTGAAAATTTATGCACTTGAACTTGAACTACTTATACAAAATATACACGATGTTGTAATTTATAAATAACAATAAATATACTTTCATTGTACGCGAGTATAAATAAATATTATGTTTACGGAAAACCTTAAAATAAACTACATACAATACATTATAATATTAAGGCATGTGTGTATCAAATTAAGTAATATGCGATATTATACACTCGTATCAGAACAGATTAACAATTGAAAAATAATGTATTTTCTATGTTCGTCTATTTATAGTTTGAGTATAAATTAAATAACCGCTTAAGGTTTTGAAATTTAAGTTTAACTATATTAGTAAAACTGAATCGGTACTGGGAGACTTGGAATATCTATTGTGCATCTTTTCCAGTGAATTATGCGAGTTTACTAAAATATATACGTATAAAATCATGCCATGCCATGCGGAGTTATTTACCATTAAAAATAATGATTCTTACTAAAAAAAATGTCCATATGCATTGAATTGTTCGTATAAATATCATGAATTGTTCAAATACGATGAATTACTCATACGATGAATTCGGTTAATTATCCTTACAATTACTAGGTCGTGTATGCGATGAATTGTTTTCATATTCAGTGAATTTTTTAAATAAATAAATTGTTGTATATACGTTGAATTTTTCTAAGGTGAATTGACCGTAAAACTATAGAGATCTACTTATAGTCAATATAAATAAATATACAATGGCATGATTTATGTTTACATATTTACGAAATGATATGAAGTTGATGGTAAGTGGGCTGTTAAAAAAAAATGATTATTTAAATAACCCGCCGGGTAATCTTTAAAACTATCTACACTTGAAAATTTGAATTGTATTTAAAGAAATGATTTTAACAAAAATTTCCATTAAGAGTAATATAAAAGAACCATTTATCCATATTTATTATCTATTATCTTGTAAATTTAAACTGTCTTATAGGAACCGAATATTCCGAATAAAATTATTGGCATATTCTATTATCTTGAAATGTTGTTCTTATAAGTATTTATTATAGTTATATAGGATTATAGTTCCAAAGTAGAGAATTGAAGTGGAAGTAGGTGATACTTTTCCACACTACTTACGAACACTACCGCGTAGAACTCAAATATTTCTAATAGAATTACGATGGAGTATCATTTGTCCAAATATTCCGAATACAATTATTGGCATAATTAGAATTAGGCGTAGAATAAATGCTATGGTTTTGAAATGTTGTTCTTATAAGTATTTATTATAGTAATATAGGATTATTGTTTCAAAGTAGAAAATTGAAGTAGAACTCAAAGATTTCCAATAGAATTACGATGGAGTATCATTTGTCCGAGTGCTTTGAAATTTTTATGTTTAGCAATAAGTTCTAAAGTTTTGTGGAAGTAATTGAGACTACCTCACATTCTCTCCATGCCATAGGAATCAAATATTCCGAATAGAAATGCACATACGAATATCATTGTGATAATCATAAAATTTTGTATTTATGCATTTAATGATAAATTATAATGTTATTTTTGAAGTTAGGTCAGACTACCCTCTACCGGTAGATTTGACGCAAGAACTAAATATGCCCAATAAAATTACTAGAATATCATTTATCCGATTATCTTAAAATGTTCGACGTAAGCATTTAGTTGTAAAGTAGGAAATGGTAGGTGATACTAACACCGTTGGACCAAAATATTTTAAAATATAATCATTTAATGATAATTACAAAAGATTTATTGTTGTAACTATTACTACTATTATTACTATACTCTACACTCATTTTTTCCTAGTGCTCCTCGAAATTATTCCAATAGAATGGCTCGAATATCATTTATCCTATATCTTCTTGGATTTATTTTTTTTAATTATTCATTTCATAGGCTTTAAAGGTTTTGTTGAAGTTAATCAGTTAACTGTTTTTGACTAGTATATTCGTCATGAAAAAAGTGCAAGTACAATTGATATAATAAAGATCCACAATGTGCGGTCTGATGATGAATGCGGAAGTGTGGCTAATTTTAATATTAATGTGTATTATTTATAAGAATCATTCATTTCACGCATCTTATGCTTAAATATTAAATTATAAGATTAATATCAAACACTATTTATTTAAACATGATTATAATAATTGAATAATAACCAATAATAAACAACTCAATCAATTCAATTATAATACCCATATGCTCTATCAACACCTACAACTACACACGGTATACAAACAAACGATATACTAACAGCAATAAAAATCAATTAATTAAGATTAATCATCGGGTCATATTATAATAATACAATAATAAATTAGAAGATTTGATACATTTGACACTCAATTATATGGTATCGTAAAAGTAATATTTTATTACAATTCGCAAAATTGTTTAGTTTACTATAGACTTTAGATAGATAATTATAAATGTATACCTGTGCACATATACACGCACGCACATTATCAACTCGTATATATCTTATCTGTTATCACAATTAATATTATTATTATTATTATTATTATTATTATTATTATTATTATTATGTAATTGATTTACAAATGTGACACACTACAGTCAATTAAATATTATTATTTTATGTATTTGTGGTACGTTTCAATTACATATTTATACCAATATAGCTATAATTTTATTAATTATATTTATGTTTCTTTTATTTGTATATACATTAAATGCATAATTAACATATCCAAAATATACTTTCTGTCAATAATGTTAATAAATTAAATATTGATCATAAAATAATAAATTAATATCCGAAAATATACCTGCTGTTATACTTTGTTTGTCCGTATCGAAATCAAAATATTGTTATCAATGACATCAGAAAGATAAACAACAATAACAACAACAACAACAATAATAATAATATCGACGACGACAACGATAAATGATAGATAACAAAAATTGATTGAGTGTTCAATGTCTATACTGCAGCAGTTTAAGTAATGATATTGTATTAACTGGTGTTAACCAAAAATAAATTAAAATTCATTTATTTATAAATATATGAATGGAATTTTGCTACTATAAATAAATTTTGTTGACATCTCTTTTGAATTGAAAATGCCTTATAAGAAAAAGAAAATAGTTAATTATATTTATTATTAATTTGTGTAAAAGTTTGTTTTATATTTTTTGTAAAATTTTTCTCAATATTTTTTCTTTCCTATTTACACACATATATAGGGTCCATCGCATATAAAACGTGCCACAACCGAAAAATTACGTGAAATATTTTTAAAATATGCATCCAAACAAAAATATGGTGAACATTTTATGACAAATGAAGATTTTGTACGAAGTTTTTTGGGTTTATTTAATGATTCAACATACAATAGGGTAAGGTATATTTTATTTTGATAATTTTTCAATATTATTAATAAATTAATACATGCATGTGCGTGTGCGATGATGCGATGAACATGAATTAAAAAAGTGATCAAATATATATATTTAACAAGTGATAAACCTGGTGTTGTGACATACCTATGCCTACCTATTTATTTTTGAGTTGTATATAATTATTGTATAGTGTTTGTTAAAATTTATGAGAGATAAGATAGTGTATGTGTTAGGAATAGATGTCACAACGCATGTAAACGTAATCACGTTCTTTCCTAATGTCTATTTATTTTTTTTTTATCTGAATGAATATACAATTTTTTGTATATATTTTTATTATTTTATACTTTTATTAGTAATTTTAGTTTTTCAATTTAGTTTACTCACACACATTTTATGTATGATTAAATTTTATCTGTAACAATGGTAGGCCCAAGTATTTTGCTCGTTTTCGGTAACTATTTGATGGAATATGTCACCGTCTATCATTTATACCCGGCTGCTATATGTATAATGGTGCTTATTTAAGGGGAACTCTTTTAATGGAAGCTACATTTCCAAATAGCTTTCATTGCCAACGTTTTCAATAGAATTCCGATTGTTTTAATGTCATTTAGTTTAAAAATTCCATATTAAATTTTGAAATAGACGGCTCTGTGATTCGATATTATTATTTGATCTACTAATCACCAATTCGATTGTCGCGCCATCATCTTCTCACTGCCTAGATAGTGGGTTACATTAATAAGCTCCATATTATTAACAAGGTCTACTACAAAAATTCATGTAATATTTGTATTCTACAATTATCATATGTGCTGTTCCTGTGTTATCTGCATTAGCATTACGACGCATATCCGTGAGCTATACTTCCTACCACTCAATCGGAGGCTGCAAGAAGTTATACGAATGGTGCACAGAGATTACCTCAAAAATCTCTCTTTCGTTTCTACTGGTATCACCACTAGAAGTGTTGTGCAGTAGTCAAACTGGTCGTATTGTGTCTCTGTGGAATGCAGATCTCGATTCTACAAACGCCAATTATAGTGATCGTTCAAAATGTTCCTATGAGAATCAATGGTTCATGAATAAGTGATATGGATTGTGCTGAAAATTTAGTTGATATATCTTTATTTGTTGTCCTACACAATAGCTAACATCTTGGAGCATTTATGCACCGCGTTGTTCAGCTATTTGCTTCTATACATACTTCTATACTTACTATACATAGGTAAAAAGGAGATGCTTCAAACTCCTTTACACATTGGTACATATTGTTATTGCTCGCTTTTGTTTCGGGTTCTACATCAGACTTTATCCTTTTTGGATTATTCGCCACAACTGCTGATGCTTTGTTAAATATTCTATTCGTACAGCATTGTCCAGCATTGCTTCGGTTTCTCCATCGGACAAAAAGCGATTCTTAACGTTTGATCCTTCCTTTTGATAAATCGTCTGATCTGGCTGAAAAGAGATTGAATTTCGAGTACTATTGTCCAGTTTACCATGTCCAGTGGTACTATAATTCCTTTTGATTTATATTGCACCACGACTTTATTATACTGAAACGTATCACATACAGCAACAAAATCAGTTAAGTATACGTTAAAGTGTTACCTAACGGAAAATTGTTACTTAACCACAGACATATCCCCAGACTTGACTCCATCAGATTACAATTTGTAAATTGTGAAATGGGCCTAAAATATATGAGCATGTTTTTAATGAAAATAAAATATAAGAATATTATAAATTTGGTCATTTCAACATTTTTTTTTAATTATAAGAACTAAAATAATGATTTAACGAATGAATTATTTTTATTAATCAGGAATCTGTTAGACTATTAGCTGGCATTGCCGACACAAGTAAAGATGGACTTATATCATTTGCTGAATTTCAAGCATTCGAAGGTTTATTGTGTACACCAGATGCATTATATAAAACAGCATTTCAATTATTTGATACAAAGGGAAATGGAACAGTTACTTATAGTAAATTGTCAAAATATAAAATAACAATATTACTGATTAATTAATTGTATAATTGTTGATTTTTTTATATAGCTGATTTCGCCGATGTTATACAAAAAACAGAATTACATTCAAAAATTCCATTACAATTGGATGGACCATTTATACAAAGATATTTTGGCAAAGTAAGTAATATAAGATATTACACTAGTAATTATTTAAATAAATTTGTCTACTACGAAGACGACTGGTGATAATGAAGGTAAAATCTAAAAGTTGGCACTGTTATCATCACATTTCACAATTTACTGAATTTTGTTGTGATCGTACAAGCACTAAAACAATACTATCATCAGCAGATCGCGCAAAACGTCAGATACGGTAAACATCCCACATGAACGTGTTTATAACATTTTACACAAACATTTGAATATGAAAAAGTATGATGAAGATGGGTACCGCATTCATGTGACCACTTGCCAACTTTGTTTGAACCTATTTACACGTACCAGAAATAATTTTTACATTGATTCTTCACTGTTTATTTAACATGAATTCACACGACATATCAGAAACAATACAATGTAGTGGATAGTACCTGACGGAAGCTGGCCAAAGAAAGTAAAAACAATTCAATCGCAGCAACTGTTTTTTGGAATGCACATGGTGTAATTTTAATTGAGTATATTTCGAAAAAGGTAAAACAATAGCAGGATGTAAAGAATATTAAGAAAAATCGATCACATTTAGCAAAGAAAAAAGCATTGTTTTACCATCAAAGCACCAGCTTACACATGGTTAAATTACAAAATGCTATGAATTACTTTCTTGCATCCACCGTATTTTTTACCCTTTCCAAACGACATTAAAACACGTCTAGTTGGAAACAGATTTATGTTAAATTAAGAATTCATGGACACAACAGTATTTTGTAGTTATCAATAAATCCTATTTTACCGCAGCCATTATATTATTATAATTTACAATGCCACCTTTGAATATAATTAATTATTCTTTTTTGCATTAATTAAATAATAGGAAAAACAACGTATGATTAACTATTCTGAATTCAGCCAGTTTTTACATGATTTTCATGAAGAATATGCCATGGAAGCATTTAAAAGTAAAGATCCATCGGGTACTGGATATATATCACCATTAGATTTTCAAGAGATTATGATAAGTGTAAAAAAACATTTATTGACACAAGATGTTGAAGATAATTTAGTGGCGGTAAGTGTAATTCATGGACTCTTAGCACTATTACAATTAGTCAAATAGTATAATATTTAATTTCTTCTAATTTTTCGTTTGCACAGATAACTGAGGGTCATAAAGTTAGTTATCCATATTTTATGGCATTTAATTCACTACTAAATAATATGGAATTAATAAAACGTATTTATTTAAATGCAACCGGTGGCAATCGAACCGAACCAATTACAAAAGATGAATTATTACATTCTGCACAAATGATGAGTCAAATAACACCATTAGAAATTGATATTTTATATCAATTAACTTGTGTTTTACATCAAACGGGGTAAGTTTAAAAAATGTATATAAAAATTATTAAATTATTAAATTTTATTTTGCAACATTTATAATTGGTCAAAACGATTGTATTAAATTACACAAAAATATCAAAAGTAAATTTAAATACATTTTTGTTAATATATTTATAATTAAAAATAATTTAAAAGAAGTTAATTTTTTCTATATTATTTTTTTGTACAATTATAAAATTGCTTACACCTTAAAAAAAAAATAAAAAATAAAAAAGGTGGTGGAAACGCAAAGTTCTTAAAAGAAATAGGCAAGTTAATTTTTTGAGATTTTTTGTTATAGTTTATCCCTTTCTGTTCTCTTGCTCCGGTATGTTCTCCTGTATTCCTTTTAAATACTGTAATTGAAAAAATATAAGTTTGTAATTTTATATTCAATTTTTGGTTTTATTCATCATTTTTTTATGAAAATATTATAATTTTTTAATTTTTAATTTTATAATATATAATTTTTTCTTTTTCGTTCTCTTTTAGACGCATTGTTTACACGGACTTAAGTAATATTGCACCCGAACATTATATAAAACATATTACAGCACGTTTAACCGACATTAAAGCTGTTTCCAGTCCAGATGATCGTAGTATATTTATTCAAATATTAGAAAGTGCTTATCGGTTTTCATTGGGTGCAATGGCTGGAGGTAATTATATATGATTATGATGATTATTTTAAAGGGGTGAATAAACAAATTAAATGAATTTTCGACACTCGGACCAGCTTATGTTTATTGTGTACACCTGATGACTTTCTACACGAGGTGTCTGGGTTTAGATAAAAACTAGAAACATTTCTTATAAACGATCGTGGAAAAATAATTAAATCGCACTATGTCTGCGACTCGTATAAGTAGGGCATTAACATAAAAAGCGTCATGTCGATTTATCTGATGAGAAACATTTATTACCCGAAGGGAACTTATGACTAACATTAAATGCAATTTGTGAAGATAATAATTTAGTATGTACTGATATTTAACAACCTTAATTTCACTGCTCTCTTTTGTAATTGCCATCAATACCGCCTCACTGTCGGAACATAAGTATATTGATTACATCCTGCTAATAGACTGTTTCTATAATTACAATCGAATAGTTTTACTATCGCCGCTAAGACAATTTGTAAAACTGTAGCACATGTAATGTCTGCATTGTATCTTCCAATAACCTTTAATGAATACGGAAGGAAACCATCCGTATATCAACAACTTTTGTTGGTTGTAGCAATGTTCTATTTATACCCGTCCATTCGATTATGGTTTGAGCACATAACTTGGTTTGAGTTAACGGTAGGAAAAAATTGTACAAGTTTTTGCTCAATGTTTTAGTTGGTATACTAAAATTTGTATATTATGACCAAATGGGGGCCAACCATTTAATATTTGTAATAGCTTAAATATAGTTAATTTTCGGAAACAAATCGGTGCTAATTATTGATTATTTTTATTATTTAAATAGCTGTCGGTGCAACTGCTGTATATCCAATTGATTTAGTTAAAACAAGAATGCAAAATCAACGAACTGGTTCATTGATTGGTGAAGTGGCATACCGAAATTCATGGGATTGTTGTAAAAAAGTAAGTTGATATGAATAAAATAGTTAATATTAATAATATTTCAAAAAAATATTAAATTTATCTAATTTTTAATTAAATTTAAGGTAATACGTCACGAAGGAATTTTAGGTTTATATAGAGGTTTAGTACCGCAATTAATGGGTGTAGCACCGGAAAAAGCTATAAAATTAACGGTTAATGATTTAGTACGTGATAAATTTACAAATAAAGACGGCGCAATATCTGGTTTTGCTGAGGTAATAGCAGGCGGGTGTGCTGGTGGTTCACAAGTTGTATTTACAAATCCATTAGAAATTGTTAAAATACGTTTACAAGTAGCTGGTGAAATTGCTGGTGGTGGTAAAGTAAGTGCCTTAGGTGTTGTTCGTGAATTAGGTTTATTTGGCTTGTATAAAGGTGCTCGAGCTTGCCTACTACGTGATGTACCTTTTTCAGCAATCTATTTTCCAGCATATGCACATACAAAAGCAGCATTTGCTGATGAGGATGGGTAAATCTTTATAATTAATAATTGTTTTTATTTTTTTATTTTCCATTAATTTTATTTAGTTAATTAATGTGATATTATTATTATTTCACAGTTATAATCATCCATTAACATTATTAGCGGCTGGTGCAATTGCTGGTGTACCTGCAGCATCTTTAGTAACACCGGCCGATGTTATTAAAACACGTTTACAAGTAGTTGCTCGACGCGGTCAAACAACATATACTGGTGTTTTAGATGCAGCCCGAAAAATTATGCGTGAAGAAGGACCACGTGCATTTTGGAAAGGAACAACAGGTTTGCATATAGGATAATTATTTATTTAATGTTCATTTTATGGTTTTGGTAATGTTCTATATATGATGCAATTTTTGACTCTTTGTCTACTATAAATTTATAGTTTTTGTTGTCTCCATTTCTGCTGTTGCTTTGACCCTTACAGTTACACGGATCTGACGAATTGACCTGTGCATATAAAGCACTATCATTACAGGTTTTTCCTACTTCAAGAATATGTGAACGGTTGTTTTGCAGTGTCAGGACCTAAACTACAATGGCAACCAACTGGATTCTTGGAAAAGATTCCGAAATGTTTTGGGAAGTACTTAAGTTTCATCATTGCTGAATTCCATTACGTTGACTACTTTCTGCTATCCATTTCGGTGAGTGTTTGCTTTTAAGGTGCTACTTGGAATCTGCCAAATGCTCAGCCAACCGCCTCGGAATCTATTACCATTACACTACTTGGATTTTTGGAAGTTATAAATTCATAGATTCATTGGTGAATATAATTCAGCCTCATTTCACCATTCTTTTTTATGTCAGAGCAATAATTTTGCACAATAGATCTTTTAAGTCATAGTACCCTGACCCTAATGAAGAATTTTAATTGTATGTTACCATATATGTACAGAGTCAAAAATTCATATTTGACTTTATATTGAACATTGTGCCTTTGAATTTATTACCATAATAACATTTTTTATTTTTATATCTTTTCCATAAAAATTATAGCTCGTGTATTTCGTTCATCACCACAATTTGGTGTAACACTTGTTACCTATGAATTACTACAACGTCTATTTTATATCGATTTTGGTGGTACTCGGCCAACGGGTTCCGATATTAAAAAAGCTAAAACATTTGAAGATGAAATTAAAAAATTCAATCCAGATCATATTGGTGGTTATCGTGCTGTTATACCAATGTTAAATGGTATTGAAACTAAATTTGGACTTAGTTTACCACGATTTGCATCAACAATAAAAAATATACCAGCGGCTTCATGATGATGAAGATAATGATATTTTCATAATTTATATTTAATTTTAATGTGATACGATAGAAAGCAAACGGAAAAAACAAACATTAACGAAATTCAATTTTTTTTGTCTGCTCAACATTTACACTAGTGTGTGTTTGTTTGTGTGTGTGTGCGTGTGTATGTATGTGTACTTGAAAAATGAAATCAATATTTTTTGTACGTGGCTGTAAAGTATAAATACTCTAAAAAATTCTATATGTTCAAATGATGGGTCAGACAAAAGGAATTGAATTTATTTTATTCAATAGATAAAACAAAAAGAAACATCTTATTAAGTTTATAAAATTTTAAATCATAGCTATGAAAAAGTGAAATATTTTATTTTATTTATTAAGTTTTTAACTTCTTTTTTGTCCATCCAACTATATTTTCTATATATTTTATGTGTAAATTTTTATATAATTTTTAATTATCACAACTACAACAAACAAAACAAATAATTTAAAAAAAAAAACACAAAACATTATATTTTAATTTAATTTCATCTCATAAATGCAAATTAATTTGTTTATGCAATCGCATGTGTGTTGGTTGGAATTGCCAAACTATGGTACGTGAATTAACAACATACATTTTTGTGGAACGCCCACGGCCTAAATATTTTTTTTTTTTTAAATTATAATCACATAATTAAAATTACTTGATTTTGTGATGCAAACAAGTATGAAATATATTTTGTGTATTGTTTCAATTCAATACGTACACACTGACAATTAGTTAATATTATATTTTAAATTATTTATGCGTTGCCAATAATAAGCAATAAATTAAAATTATCAAATTTAATGAAAAAAAGTTTAATTTTAAGTTTAACTTTATCAAATGCTACCGGATCATAAAAATTATACTGCAAAATAGGAATGCGGTGTGGTTAGTCATTACTTATATTCTTTTTGTTGCGAGATCAATTGTTTTCAATTTTTTCCTGTTTTTTTAATAAACAAACAGATTATTACATAAATCCAATATTTTGGTACGCACTTCCTTTTTAGCATTGCTTACAAACAGTACCCCGTGTTTATTACTTACATTATTCTAGTAATTTACGAAATTAAACCAGAGAGCTTTTATTATTATTTTATTACGAATCAATGGCTTCAATCCATATGATTCTATTTTCAATGGAAAAGCGACACACACATGGTATTAAAGTCACTAATCTAGAATTTGCACTCTTTGTTCATATTAATTGTTTGTTATGCTATTGGATGCGGTTATAAAGTTTCGGCCAGATTTTTAAGCATAATTCGTACGGAATTCTGATTTATTTCAATGAAATTTTGATTGAACAAAATGTATACAATTTTTCTGGTAAAATCATAATTCCGGCTTAAGTGGCTTTTTATAGTGACGTCTGAGGGCGAAGTAAACTTTGCACAAAAGTTTTATAGAGCGGCCGGAACAAGTATTACTCTTGCGGTGCAAGTTTTAGAATACATATACGGTGGGCATTTCCATTACCTAGCCGAGCTCACTTTAGTTGTGACAAGTCATGAAAGTAGTACCTATATGTGTTTGTGTGTATGATATTTCGTTGTAATGATGCGGAACACAATTTTTGTTTTGTAGATTAATTCTGGCCGCTTTATTTTACGTTTTTATTATTTATGTAATTATTGTTATTAAATTGTTAAGACATTTATGTATGACGATATCACGTGTAATAATGTAATATATTCATTTCATCGCGGGCAATCATTGTTAGGAAAATCAATCAATTCATAGTTTCTTTTTTTGTTTGATTTAATATTATACATTAAAATGTAATATATTGATAAGAAAACTTGTTTAGTTAAAATTGTCATTAAATTATAGTTATAATTTTTAATGTGTTCGAATTTAAATAAAATTAACAAATTATAAAACATTATTGCGCTAAAAAAAATCGATGCCATTAAGAAATCTATTTTCTAAATGCATATCATTTAGAGAGAATTAAGATTTTTATCAAAAATAATAATATTTAAATGAAACATTAAATTTTTTTTTAATAAATAAAATAGATAGAAAATCAATTTATTATATTTCATTTTTTAACACTTAAATCTATAATTTATTATTATGAAAAAATGATATTTAAAAATTTTATAATTTTAAATTTTATTGCATTTAAATATTTTTGTATTGTTTTATTTTAATTTGTTTGCTTTTTATTAAATTATTATATTACTATTAAAAACAACAAAGTCACGCCAAAAACAATTTTTTTAATTATTATATCACAAATAATGAAAATATATGTACAGAATTATTATTTATTATTAATATTAAAAATTAAAAATAATACAAAACAAATAATAATAATAATAAAAAAATTAAAATCTTATATTTTTTATAGAACTTTTTTTTCTTTTAACAAAATATGTCCTTTTTTCAATGTAATATTTATTAATAATTAAAAATACAATTAAATTAATGAAGATATTGCGATATTAAGTTTTAAAATATTTAATTCATTAAAATGAAATAAAATAATTAAATGAAATACTATAATTAAATTCAATTTATTTAGCTTCATAAATTATAATTATTATAAGTTATTATTAAATTTAAAAATTATATTAAATATAATAATTAAAACGAAATAATGAATGTGTTATTGTTTTTTAAATAAATATAAAAAGTTATTTTATTTGGAAATTATTTAAATTTTGTGGTACATATTAATTTTCATTAAATTTTATATAATTTTTTATGTATTAAGTTTCAAAAATTTCTCTAATGAAAGCAATTTCATTAGTAAGCAATTTTTTTTTACATTGAAAAACATTTTACACAAAAATGCATATTACGAAGATTGTTTATTTTAGCTCATCAATTAATCCGAACGTACGGAATCATAGGGCAGACAGTTTGTTTGATAAAGGATAAGTTATTTTATAATTTAGATATATGGAAAAGATTATGATAGATTATGGCATTTCCATAAGATGTAATCAAATTAATTGAGCATGATACTAGAGTGAGTCATGGAAAAAATTAAATAATAAATAAAAAGAAAATGCATCCAAAGTGATAAGATCACGCTGTTGGGCACTTCACTACCGTGAACAAATATTGAAAATGGATTCAATCGAAATTGAATTTAATTTCTCGCCAAAATTCAATTCGTAAGTTTTAATTGTGTGTAATAATTTAAATTTAAATATATACATTTTTTTATTATTCGCCAATAATTATAAAATAACTATAAATTTAATTTATTTAAATATATTTAATTCAATTATTAATTATTATTATGGTAATTTCTTATTAGGTAAAAGTTATTTAGAAAAATTGTCCGGCAATTTATTTATAAAATTTATATGAAATTTCATGATACATAGAACTAATTATGCTAAATACTGTTGATGACATTGGAGCTAGCAGTGCACGCGCAGGTCATCCTAATTTTGGAGATTGAAAATTCAATTCTATTAGATAATATTTGTAATATTTTTCATACTGAAAATGACCTCAACTGAATTTATGGAACGAAAAAAATGAATATCTGAAAACATTATTATTTTATACTATTCAGAGATCAATAATGTCTTCAAGCACAAGACTATATCCGATCGATTCATCAATATACACATGAATAATTGAATTATTAACATATTGCAGATCAGTTGATGAATTGTTAAATTACTATTTTGATTTCAATTTGTATAGATATTGATCTTGTTAAAACTGGCAGCAGTATTGCGTTGCGGCGGTTGAAGTTTGCCTAGGTAATCAACCCATATATAGTTCAGCAGGTGTAGGGATATGATTCTATATTTCCTGAAATTCGATAATAATTCTTTTATTGTTATTTCCCAGAAACTATACATATGTTGTAACCATATAATACCGAAGTAACTTTCTCATTTATGCTATCATATATTTTGAAAGGATCAGCACATAGGCTCGGTTCCCAACAGGAACAACTTAACAAGCAAATGTCATGACAAAAACGAGACCCTTAAGTTGATTGAATGAGTAACCACGAGAAGTTATATTAACGCAGCTTATTATACATTCGAACAGTGACTGCTTGTCATCGACTGAAGCAAATGAGCGTTTAACATTGAGAAGTAATAGAAATTGATAGATTTTATGATGAAGTAATACAGAAATTTTAATTTATTGTAAGATCGAAGGATAGATTTAATATATAAAATTTTGTTAAATGAGACATAACAAATTCAAAGGTACAAAAATCTTAGAATGTGTTAGAATGTGTTAAAATCGCTTCAATATAATTAATGTACAATTAATTACACCACAATCGATTTTGAATTTAAGTCACTTTTGAAGTTTTTAATAATATACTATACATTCGGATAGTATGTTCGGTATAGCATACTTGCAAAGCCAGTTGCGACCAAACGCGTCCACATGTTGTGGATAGTGGAACGGCCTATTATATAATAAAAACAACACGGCCTCGGTTCAGACAGGATAAACGACATTACTTATAAATAAAGTCTAAGTATGCACCTCTTTATTGTGTATAAAATAAAAATGAAAATAATTTCCTTAATAGTGGGGAATAGTGTCTTATCAACCTCTGATATAATGCATTGACGTGAAATCCTAAGTGTTTGCTTACATTAGATTGATTGAAATTAAATTTTCGTTAGCAAATAGACATAGAAAGAACAACAATAACCATTATTAAAATAAATATCACTCCGCATAATTTAATATAAAAAACTACTGTTTCTCTATTTTCAGAATTTCAAAGGAATATTTTGGCCAACAGAAAATGTTCATGTGGAGGACGATAAAAAACAAATTGGATTGGATGCAAATTAAATTATTGTTGAACAAATACACTAAAGTGTTTAATAATTATAAAATACTAAAACAATGCTACAATATAAAAATGTAAATTTTTATTATTTTTACAATTATTAACCGTCACCAAATATCACCACCACACATTGGCCACAAAATATATATACGCAAGTAATTAAATTAATATTAAAATAATAACAATTGTATATGGTATACTATAATCCATTGAACCATTTATAGTTCTTCATTGCAGAGTTCATCAATACAGAATAAAGTAAATTATATATATGTGCGTTCATTGATTCGATTCATTATATATTATGAAAAAACTAAAGAGTAAGTATTATAATTTAACTTTCCCGCATAAACTTCTAACTAATACCATTAATACTTAATATTTTTACTTACAATATATTAAAAATGTATATTATTTATTTTATATTAAATTACTATTTAATTATATGAATTAGTTAAAATAAATAACTTGAAACAGTATTTCTATAATTTAAATTTTCATGTGTCGTTTGTTCTATAAATTCTATATATGCTTCTTTGCCTATATATATTTGCAAATTACATGCATATGGAAATGGAAAATTAATATTCAATCAATCTTATAAAATATTATATATGCATTTTAAATATATGTATTAGTAAATTGTATTTCAAATCGATGAGTTCAGTTCATATATGCTTTGTATTGTCTTAAAAAAGTGATTGTTTGCTATAATATAAAAATTAAAAATTATTATTTGTTAAATATTATATATTTGAAAAAACGAAATGTTTAAATTAATAATTTTATTATTTTTCATAAACACAAGTGATATTATTATTGTTTTTGGTGACGATACAACCGTTGCTGATTCTTGGATTGTTTTTAAAAAAGAAACAAATCTTATTTGGAAAAAATGTGCCGAAAATGTTTGTAACTATATAAAATAAATATATAATTATTAATAAATATGTAAAATCATTTGTGTCAACGTAGTTGTATGTTCCTTCTGAACGGAATGATTTGATTCAGTCTATACCAATAGGGTTTACAGGCACGATATACACAAAGATTCCAGCGGATATATCGGTTGGTGGTGATGATTTGATAATTGTAATGCTATTAAATACATTATTTTCTGGTGATAGAATCGTTTCAATAAGCGTATGTATTAAAAGAAATACAATTCATGGTAAAATGAAATTTGTATGAGTAATCGCCGTAATAAAGTTTTAAAAAATTTTTCCGTATTTCTGGGTTGATTTCTGATTTGACGGTTTATCACGAAGTTGGTCAATTAATTTTATGATACTTAAAGGATTATGTACTTTATTACTTAACAATTCCTCTATGTGCGATCACGAATTTGTTGTTACTTTTTGTACTGAACTTTTAGATTCCATTTTTATCGATTTTAGCCAAACTTTTTACAAATTATATCTCATAGGACATATTGATATTACTAAAGTTACATTGCCAAGGCTTTGTTATAATGATAATCTTGGATTGAATCATATTTGCAATATCTTACATAAAAATCTATATATAGAGTTTTCTTTTAACGAATGTTTCTCTAATGATATTGACGCCGCTGCTGGGATTTCGTAATTTCGAATCTCTTTTGTTTATTGTTTATTGACATGATCCCTTATATTTCTATGCGTGTAAAGATGCAGATATAAAACTATAATTAAATCAATTAATTAGTGATATTGTAAAATAATTGTTTAATTATTGACTAAATAGTAAGTGCTAATTTCTGAACTTTATGTTTTACCCATTAAAATACAGTATTTTTCATATTCTTACATTTTTAATGGTTATGAAATTTACATTCTTGTGATTTTGACTTTTGCTTGAATAAAAAACTGTTTGAATCACATTAAAGAATAAGGTATCGGAAAAATATAGGAAGATTTGGAAGTATTAATCGACCCAGATTCATTATAAACACTTAAATAATTGTTAAAGATATAAATATAAAATGTACACGCAAAAACTGTTATCATATAAAAATATGTGAAGACAGCCACAAGCAATGAAATTGGTGCTACCACATGAAAATTGAACGAAATCATCAATGACAGTTGATTATTACAAATAACAATTAAACAATTTGAAGCCAAGCTTCGTTGAATCGTTCAAAATTTGTCAATAAGATTATCTACAGAT